>JANRMT010062856.1:37659618-37695509 GCA_026402145.1 Polypterus bichir lapradei
AGATAGATAGATAGATAGATAGATAGATAGATAGATAGATAGATAGATAGATAGACAGCTCCGGAGCATGGACTGCAGCACTTCTGCCACACACGGAAGTGATGCCAGAAGATGATCGGGAGCATCTAGAGCACTTCTGTCTCAGAGGCTGCCTCTCCATTCAAGGAGCCGAAGTCAGGAGGTAGAGGATGGAGATTGCAGGAGAGGAGTGGAAGCAGCAGAAGGAAAGTAGAAGAAGAATAGAAAAGAAATACAGAGAAAGAGAGAAAAGAAGAAAGGTCTGAGCAATAATTAATGGAGATTGTGCACTGTGTGCTGTGCTAAAGAAAAAGGAAAATAAATGTGTGTGTTTTGGAACTTGTGTGTCCTGTGTCTGTCACCAGAATGACTATAAAGCAAGAAAATTCAATAGAAAGAGAAGTTTTGATTTGGTTGTCACAGTCACAGTGAGGCATTATGCAGACATATTACCATTGGTAAAAAGGAGTTCCAGTAGCATCTCTTGACACACTTCTGATGAATGATTTGTTGGCAGAAAGTCCTTTGTGTTAGTGTGTCAGAGACAGGATGTGCAGCATTATTCATAATGACACACACTTTCATTTAAATTGTTTGATATCTACCCATTTATTTACTCTCCTTTTTAACAGGCATTCTAATGCCTGTGCCAGTAACATTCCATTATCTCCATATACTTATTACTCACACTTCACTCCATGTTACTTCACTTAATAGTGACAATTCCTCTTATTGCTTTAATAATCATCCAGATAGCTCCATTTCACGGAAACCCTAAAAGTGGGTTTTACAGGTTCAGAATGAAGGAGCAAAGAATGAAAGGGGAAGAGAATAAGCCCGGAAGGAAGTATGTGGGAGCATCATTCATTAAAGAGCAAGTTAAGAAACACAGTGAAAAATCTGGAAAAATGTCATTAGAGAAACAAGGCAAACTACTGGCAATAAATATCGACATAAAGGGAAACTCAAAATGGACCTAAAAACTCTATGCATGTTAAGGGTACAGCATTATTAAGCGATTCTGACAAGATGATAATGAAATGAAAGGTATGAAATGAAGATTTTTTTTAGGCCAAGAAAGGAAAATTGACAATAGGAAACCATTGAAACTGACATGAAACACCATGCTTGAAGTTTAGATCAATGTGATAAAAAAAGAGTTAAAAGGGGCATGTGATACCATAATAAAGCATACTAAGATTTTGTAAAAGAAGTGAGTAAAGAGCTAGTAGGATTGTGTTCAGAGCAGTGTTGGATTGGTTCTAAAATTTTAAGTTTGGTACTGATACCAGTTCTTGCATCTTAGTACCCACACCAAAAGAATACTGAATCCTCAGGGTCTCAGCTGCTTTGTTCCCTCAGCCTGTACACACGTGTGTCTCCCTGCTCTGACATTCACACTTTGTAGTTTCCAGCACATTCGAGTAAGGAGCAGACGATCGGCTCAATAGAGCGTGATACTTCTCAGGAAATGGGTTTGGAACAGAGCACTAACACCTCTCTCTTTTATTCAGCAGGAAAACTGACAAACAAACAAACCCGTAAGAAGACACACTCTCAACTTCCCTTCCATGTTTACAAAAGCTACCCCGTCCCGTTCTGATGACATCACCTCCGGTTCTCCAATGTAGAACCCTCATCCTTATCTGAGTTCACCTCTGTTATAGCATGTCTTTATTTGAAAACAGCAGTGTCAGATCAGGGGCAGTGTGAACATGACTGAAAGAATAAAACTGAATAAAAAAAATGCTAACCTTTACAAGTACCATACATTTACACCCACTGTTACAGACAAATCAAATGTATGTTTTCATTGTACAAGAGGAATAATAAGAGCAGCTCACTACTTGAAATGGTAATGCTGGGAATCAAACCTACGACCTCTTGATTAAGAGTTAGCAGTTCTTATTGCTGCACCACCCAAGCGGTCATGTCAGCATCGTACCCTAACCCAATTTCTTTTTTTTCGGTTATATTCTTGAATAAAAGCGCAGTTGCTTTGTTATACATGTACCTTTTGTGAAAGTGTTTATTTGATGCTTGGACTTCAGTCTTTACACATTATATACTTCATGTCAAAATTTTGTCATTAGTAATACAACATGAAAAAAGTTTCTATTTTAGTTATGTGTTCAACATTTCTTGCATTTCTTGCATTGCATTTCCTGTCATCCTTTACATAGATTGTTATAGACACAGAACACACATGAAATGCATGTGTTCCAAATAATTATACCATCAATCACAGATAAACAGCCTTGAGCTGGGAGAACTTTTTGCCCGAGTTGAGCTTCAGTGGTGGGTGGAATGAGATACCAGGCTACTTGCTGCTTGTGCTGATCGAAAAAATTTACAAAACAAAAGACGCTAATGGAGAGGTGCAAAGGAATTTAAGGTGGCCCGGGATTACAAGTTTTTTCGTAGGCTTCAGGGATTCTAGTGATAAACTGGCACCACACAATGGCATTGCATGGGTCTGTATTTATATGTTTGTTATGTTTTATTGTCTATTTGTAATTATTACTTTTCATATTTTTGTGTGTTTTATGTTACAATTGTAATTAGGAACTATCTCCTTAAATGTTCTGACATTCTGTGTCCTTTGTGGGTGGAGCATCAGTAGTCAGGGCTACACAGACATTACTAATGGCCAAGAACATGAGAGATCCCAGTAGTGCAGGGGTGAGCAACGTTGGTGCTGAACTGCTGCCATGGTTGCAGGATTTTGTTCCAAACTAATTATTTAACAAGAAGTAAATTATTACTGAATGATCTGACATAGAAGAATAAAACACCAACAAGCCATTAAATTAATTAAAATCTGTTACTGACAAAATTAACTAATTCAAATTGAGGTTGGAATAAATACCTACAACCACTGAGTCTCTGGTGTAGCATACTATTGAGTAGCATTTTTAGTACTGAAAGCATTGTTTTTATTGTTGATATACTGTTTTTTTATGATTGCCATTTAGGGAACTCCTTTAGGCTCTTTTCAGTATTTTCCTGTACTTTTCAGATTTGTAGAATAAGTCCTTATTTATAAATATTGTTTCCAATTTTATGCACAAGCCAGGGGTTTACATTCATCCCCTTACTAATGGGATTTTTTGTTTTATTTTGGGATTTTTCTAGTTATTTTTTCAGCTCAGCCATCCTTGTTTTGGGCCTGATGGGCTAGAAGTCAGCAGTTAACAGTCAGGTGTAGCTAGACTGTTGTGTGCCTCTTGTGTACTAGCCTGTGAAAATCCTGGACTTCTCTGTGACTATATTTTGGAGGCCTCATAACCACTTTACCATGTTTGAGACACCATCACACAACAATACTTTATAAAAGTGCTCAACTATGTGAACAGCAATGGATATTGTCGCCATGAGAAGCAGATCATAAAATAATGGTAACCACAAAAAAATCAGCAACAAAATGAACCTGTGATAATATCATAAAAGCAATGATAAAAACTAAATGAAAAAAACAAATGGAAGAATGATGTGGAAAAACAATTAAACGCTGAAAACCTAAAGAAAATATGTGCCCACAAACTTCACAATCAAATTTATTTGAAATTACAGTTAGTAAAATGCGATAAAACTAAACAAATTAACAAACAATTATATTTAAAAATTTCTCTGAACTGTGTTAGAGGGGAGTTTTTTCTCCTCCTACTTATACTATGAGATGGGTCTGCCCACTGAACAGACTTTTATGCTTTTTGGTGCATTTTGCTCTTTGTTTTCCATTTTCTATTTATTCTTACTTGCCACATTTATTTTCTTTTTAAAGCAAGATAACTATGGCAGCATGCTGCATAAAGTAATGTGTGACATTGTAGTTGTCATGACTGGGTCATGTATTCTGTTTTTTTGTATTCTTTGCATGGAATGCTCTTTTTATTATATATTTTTGAAGTCATTTATTTTGTTTTTGATATGTTTTAGAATTTGTGGTCACTTTATAATATTTATTTTTTATTTGTGTTCTCCTGCAACAGCATTTTGTATAGGCATGAGAACTGCCATTTTGTGTAGTTTTGTTTATATGTTGCTATGTAGTTGCTAGCAGCAATGTTAGGTTTCTCAAACAGAGTGATGTTAGTTTCTGGGGTCACTTGATCATCCAAGTTTATGGATTTGACAAGGAAAACAAAAATTTTGTGTGATTTAAATGTCAAAGACTTTATTCTGTCTTCTGAAATTCTGATTTTGTGTTTGGGTTACATTTTGAGTTTTGTTGTTATGTTTTCTTTCTGGAATCTACTGCCACGTATCCCCTGGTCCATGCTATTGCTCTCACACCACAACAATGGTGGAAATTTCATCCACACATTGTTATGTTTTAACCAGTGTTTCTTTAAAGTTTATTAACTACTTTGCTATTTTGATGTTTTTAAGTACATATGTTATCTTCCATGTCCCCAACGTGTAAAACCTACTCAGTAAGTTGAAATACTGGCACCTTGCATGTATTTCAGATTGAAGCCGCAAGTGTGAACTATAGCTTTGGCATTGTTTTTCTTTTTTACTCCCACATTTTCAATTTGTGTTTCTTTTTTAGGTCAATTTCCTGGTATTAACACCCTGCTTCACTTGTAAGGTACTATTTTTTTGTTTGCTGTTTATTGCATGTGCTAATATTGCTAATGCTTATTGGATTGCTTTCATGTGTTTTATGCTCATTGGTTCTTGCAATGCTTATGGGCCTGTGCCCATTTCAGTTTGGAGTTAGGCTGTTAGGGGTAGGCCTACTTGTGAATCCAGACCTGTAAAAAGGACAGATCTGGCTTTTTGATTTTGTGGCCTCTGTCCTTTATTTGGCTTTTTTCTTGTCACGATCATAACACAAACATTACGGCCTGAATGCTTGGCAAGACTGATGGTTATTCTATTTTTTTTTATATAGCAAGACAATTTGTTTCTTACTGCACATACTTTAATGATTTATTTATTCATCAATTTCTCTTCAGACCTTGTTTTTGTGTTCATTGGAAGCTAGTTTTAAGTAGACAGGTGCTTACATTCACAGAGGGAAGTGAGGCAGGCATTTGTAGGCCCATATTAGAGGTTAGTGTCTGGGCCTTTTATGAGTTCTTACTCCACATGCAATTTTGTTAAGTATGTTTTCTGATGTTGTTAAAACTTTGGGGATTCAGTGACTCCAAACTTTTTTTTTTGTTATGTTTGTATCTAACTTCATAATTCATTAACTAATCACCTGGACCAGCATATTGTAATAGAGAGTCGCAGGGGACAAGAGTCTGTCACAGTAGTGTCAAGATTGCAAAGCAGAAACCAATATTAAATGAGGCACAAATCCATTACGGAGCACATTCATGTCATGTAAGGACACAATTATTTATTCAGGACTAATTTAGAGACTCCAATCAATGTAACCAGCCCACTTTTGTGATATGAGAGAAAATTGGAGTACCTGAAGGAGTCACATACATTTAAATGGAGAACATGAAACTCCATGTATATAGCAACTAGAATGGCATTCAAATCCAGCCTCCTGTGTTATTATTCCATCCTTTCTTATATATAATTGATCTAATATAATTAAATTACATTTTCTTATAAAACATCAAGAACAAATAGATGTAAATATGTTGGAAAACTGCTTTGAGCTTTTATGCTTATCTTGTATTCACTCAAAAGGAAGACAGAAGTCTGCTGATAATCTTAGTTTTTCAAACAGCTGTCTCCAAAACAGATATCATAAAAACAAAATTCCTCACCATTACAACAAACACATTTTACACTGCACTATGTCCATGTACTGCCATATACAGTAAGAACATCTTGAGCACTGTACTCTAACTCACTTGAGCATGTCTTTTGGTCCTGGTTGAGCTGGTACCCAGCTCGACAGCGGCAAGAGTAAGAGCCTGGAGAGCTGATGCAGATTTGTTCACAGTCGTGCCTGCTTTCTGCACACAGGTCAATAGCTGCAAAGGGATAGAGCAGCTGTTTAACATACACCTAAAAATTATTGAGTCATTTTATAATTACTCTCACAGTATTAAACAATTTATATATACATATACTGTATATACAGTTAAAGGGTTTGCAATTCAGTAGAACAGCTCCCATATTCATTCTCAAATAGCTTAAAGATACTCATAACCGTTATTGATTTATTTGCTTATTATCCCTGAAGATACATTTCAGACTAAACCAATCCAATTTATAAATCCTTCACAAGCTTTTTAGTTGCACAATTTATTTTGGAATATTATTTATGATTATTTATCTCTGTATGTTAGAACTGAATTGTTACTAAGGCTTTTGAATGTTATTGTAAGATTCTAATAACTATTTGTATTCCTTAATAACTGGGCACTACAATCAAAGGCTACCTTTTTGGCATCCTGATTATCATGTGAAACCAGCATACCTGAGCAAGTCTTTCCATCTTCATTCAGTTTGTGTCCTGGATTGCATTCGCAGTGATAAGAGCCAGGAGTGCTCACACAAATGTGCTGGCAGCCATGATCCATCTCAGTGCACAAATCAAGTCCTATTGAAATAGAATATCAGATTTTAATATATTAAAGATTAGTGAGTTGTGATTTTCCCATTTAAATTAACATTTGTAGTATTCAAGGTTAATAAAGTATATTTTTGTCGTATATGTTTCTATGGAAGTAACAAAATTATTTTTATTAATAAAATCCTATCTATTTATTCATGTCTCAATTTTCAACCCCAATTATTAAGTTCAGTGGTGTAGGAGGCCAATTCCAATTCTAGAAGCACAAGACATGAACCATTCCTAAATGAAGTGCCAATAAGTTGCTGGGAACACTCACAAGCACCCATGCTCCCCAGTTCGAATTAACATGTTAGGATCAATGCATAAATTAGTAAAAAGAGGACATGGATGAAAGGCCATGCAAACTCCTCATAGGCATTGTCCAGGCTAGTATTTAGACCCAAGGCTTAGAAAATGTGATACTGATTAATGTACCACCTTAATATTATACAGTACCTTCACATTCTCTTCATAAGCATTCCCTAAATAAGCTGTAGCAAGACAATATTGTAATGACTGACAACAAAAAAATCACTTTTTACTATTTGAATACACCTCACAATTCCTTACAAAGCACAGTACCTCAAAAACCATATCTAAAATTAAACATATGGAGAGTAGCACAGTACCCTGAAATTGATAGAATCAGTACCTCTATAGGGTATTAGCTACCAGTACTGGCCTCCTAGACATAAAATACACAAAATAAATGTGGTATAGATATATTATTGCATAATTTATAAATTTATAAGGTTATTATTGTCATGGGTGCAGAGTACAGTAAACTCCAAGCTGCTAATCAACTTGCAACATGTCACCACTCTCCAGTAGCATGCTTAATGCAAAATGCAAACACAACACATCATTATAACTACTTGTTACGCAATATACTTGTTTTGTCATTCAACATAATTTTCCCCTGCTTTACTGGATGTTACATTTTTCCATAACTTACAGTGCTTGATAATAAAAAAAATAATCTTATCAAGCAGAGATATAGTTACTCTCTGCTCCTCTTGATCTTTCCAGCCAGGAATAATAACAATGAATCACTGATGCTGTTACTTGCCAAGATTAGTAAACAGTACTTGACTTCCTCCTATTTGTTTTGCGGCTTACCACAGAGTTTGTCTTGGAACTGTTTTCCAAACTGCTGAATGAGATCAAAGGATTCAACGAGAAAGACATGCTCTTCCAGAGGAGGAGATGCCATGGCCCTCAGGGAGTTCATATCAGCCCTTTGTACACCCACAGCATAAATTTCAATGCCCATTCCTCGTGCTTGAGTAGAGACTTCTGCTACACGATCCTGTGGCCGTCCATCAGTCACAATCACTGCAACCTTTGGAATTTTGGGACGAGCACCCTCTTGGGCAGTAAAGGCCACATTCATGGCATATTGGATAGCAAGCCCTGTCATTGTTCCTTGGGCTAAAGGAATAATCTCGTTAATAGCTTTCACCATGTCAGCCTTCTTGGTGTAGCTCTTCAGTGAGAATATATTTTGGACTTGACTGGAATACTGGACGACTCCTATTCGAGCTGCTTCAGGCCCAACGTCCACAGCATGGATGATATCAATCATGAACTTTCTCATCGTTTCAAATTCAAATGGCCGTACACTCCTGGAGCTGTCAATGATGAAGACAAGATCAAGAGGACCTGTCTTACATTTCTGAGCTGTAATGAGACAAAAATATGTAATGTTTTACAGTCATAATTAGTGACAAGTGCACTTACATATTTCAAGGGTTTTATATCAGCCTGTGTAGGAACGAGTACAGTTAAGGAGCTGAATTAAACATTGTGTGTGTGTGACAAAGAATGTTATTGGAGTCATATTTTTCAATAAAACACTTGACCTTAATTTATGAAGAAAATAATAATAAATAGAATGACTACTGGTGGGACTAAAAACCCTAAATCACTTCACTTAATATAAATAGAATATTGAGTTACTGTTGACAATGTGCAGTTAAATCTTCACACCAATAGTTACTCAGCAATAAGTAAGTTGCCGACGAGATGAGATGTGACTTTCTCAGAGAGACACTTGCATGTCACAAGACTTTGTGTCAAGAGATTTAACCACGCCTGGGGCCGGAAAATAAATATAAAGAGTAGATGACAAAGTAGAACGTTGTAAAAAATTCAAAAACAGCGCGATACATATGCAGAGCAGGTTAGAGATAATGAAAGTACTAAAAAAATTATAGTAAAGATCGCATTATCGCAAACAAACAGAAATTATTACTAAGTGAAATAACAGAACAGCTAAAAGAGATTGAATATATTGTTTGGATTTACACTTTAAGTTGTAGACTAGTAAATTGTCTAATTTGTGTTGCCATCAGGGAAAAGTAGTGTTTCTTCCCAATAAAGAGGCGTATCCGTGAGAATTAAAAGATTTGTTGTTTGGTGAAAGTGAAATCCACATAAGCTGTCACGCTTGGGTCACAGAATTATATTGATACACAAGCGATTTTAGAGACAGAAACATTATTCAAACACTTCAAACAAACATAAGTCTCTTTCAGGAGTGAATCGAGCTCCGTGTGTAGTCGGAGGGTACAGTTCCCTCTTTTAATTAATAGAATAGAAAATCTTCTTTTTCATAGGGGTGCGCCTCGGGAGTGGGACACCCCACAGGAGCTGAGGATGTCTTGGGGAGAAGAGAGACAAGGCAGTGAGACAAAAGAACAGCTGCTGTACAGGCTTTTAAATGTTCGAAGCGCTGTGTGAGATGCAGATCACGCGGCAGAGCAGCAGTAGCAAGCAAAGAGAAGGTAAAAAAAACTGTATTTGTTTCCCATTGTATCACCACTTAAGAGGGGGTTTTGGAGGAGTGACCGCGTCTCCTTGGGGTGCATTCAGCCCCCCACTTCACAACACGTAGCGCAGGCTTTGGGGGGGGGATGTTGGCAAGCAAAGCAAGCAGGGGTGAAGTACCACAGTATTAACAATAATAACAAGGGAAAACCTGCTCTTCTATAAATCAAGATGCTGCAGAGTAAAACCACATGGCAGCCTAGATAGTAAGGAGCCACAACAGATGGGTCACTGGCACAAATTCAAAAATTCACAGTGACAGTTTACACAGAGCATTTTTCAGAATTTATTGCATATGCATTAAAAAATAAAAAAATTAAAAGTTCTCAATTATTGTAAAACTGCAGGCACATATAAATTAATTTTGTTGTCTGAAGTTTATATTATGGTGTTCTTCATCACGTAACTGAGTTCTGTGATTTGCTTCTACAATCCCAAAGTAGCCACTACCTATTTTTTTTCATTTTCAAAAGATATCATGGAGTAAGCTTTCAATTAAAACAAAGATCAAAGTTCTAGTCTTAGTAGTACACGAGTAACACGTTAACTGATGGACAAATTGTTATTAATCTTTCCTTAAATCTGTTTAAAAAAAAAAGTTATTCAGTTCAAGGTCTTGGTTTAGCTAAGCCTATCTCAGCAGTGATGAGTGAAAGGTGAAAACTACTATTGGAAGAAGCACTTCTGATACAGAGCCAATTTACAATAACCAAATAACTTATTTTATAATAACATTAATAATACATTTCTATCATAATTTGTGCAGCACTGTGGTAGTGTTGCAGCCACACAATATGGAGGCTGGGATTCTTATCCTGGGTCCTCCCTGTGTAGAGTATGCATGTTCTCCCCATGTCTGGGTTTCCTTTGGGTGCTTCATTTTCTTTCCAGACACCAAAGACATGCAGGTTAGGTGGATTGGTGATGCTAAATTGGCCCTTGTGTGTGTATGTGTGTGTGTGTGTGTGTGTGTGTGTGTGTGGGTGTGTTTGTGTTTATTATACAGCAGGATATTTATAAATGCTTTATTTTCACAGATGATCCTTACCATTAATGGCTGTCAGACTAGTCGTAAGGATGAGCAGGAAACACACACTGGTCAAAACTGCCTTCATCATGAATGCAGAGTAAGGATTTTTCAATGCTTGCAGAGTCTGCAGAGGATATCACAAAAGCACAAAATAACTGATTACATCTAAACTTCACTTAAAAATATTACTAAAACATTAGATTCAAGGCAATGGGTAAATAAACCACTACCCTTAACTTATTTTTTTAATTAATTTTAATTTCTGTCCCTGCTCTTTCCATTCCATACTCATTGTACCTGTGAAGCAGCATCATCAACCTATGCTGCAACTGGCAGCACTAAAACTTTGCAATAAATGTTCATGATTAAATCTTGCTATGAATTGCAGTCATGTTTGCTTTCTAAAGTACTTTATTAAATGGTTGCTATAAAATAAAGCATCTAGAATCAAAGAATATTTCTGTATTACTAAGTTTAGATCTGTTAGTTTGCGACACTTACTACTTATTTTTAACAAATTTCTTTTTTAATGTAAAGGCCTCAAAGTATACATGGCAAAATTTCCATTTGTAAATAATGCAATTCCTATAAATTACTGTAGACCTTATATTTCCATTATAACACCCATTTTATGAAAGATGAAGTCAAGCAGAAATGCTCACCTTCATCTGGAAATGAGCAGCTAAAACGAGTGATCGCTGGCTTAACAGAGAATACAGACTGTTTCATCTACCTTTAAGGACACAACGAGGTAGAGAAATTATTTTCTTAGAGCTCAGCACAGGATACTCCTCTGTGTCCATGGGCAATTAGTTCACATGCAGTATGTATCAAAATGTCAAAGGCCTTTCTGTTCATTTATTCCAATAACGTCTAATAGATTCCATCTGAGGTTCAGCCGTGTTGCAGACCATCAGACCAGTGTGTCATTTCATATTACAAGATCAAAAGATTACATTTGGCCACACAAGAAAAAAATCCTTATGTAGTTGCTTTAGCTCAGTCTCTCTAGAAAACTTTTGTGCATTAATTTGATCTTAGTTTTAAGATTTTCACATTGAAACTAGAAACCTTCCTCAGTATTTTAAGCACAAAGAAAGTCCTTGTGCTGTTAGTCTTTGCACATATACAACTTTGTTAACCCCACAAGCAGAATCTTTTCAGCTCATATGAAACTCCTGTATGCCATGAACACACTTTAGAATTTAAGTGGAAAAAAGGATAATCCATGGACAAAAATCATCACTTAGGTCTCAATAACTGAAAATGGATTTTTAAGTAATAATTCCAATGGACTAGGAGTACAAAAGCACATAAACCCCAGTAAGTTCTAAAAATGCTTCTACAAATGCCCTCTAGAAATGGATATAACCCTGATCCCTGGCTAGATATAAGGGTAGAAAAGAATCTTTACAAAAATAAAAGGTTTATTTCCACAAAAATTCTTGTAACAAGAAGAAAGCTCTGTAGAGCATAAAAATGGCTAAAAAACTAAAGGCAATCCAGGTGAACAAAATGGCAATACAAAAATCCAGAACAATGTCAACAAACAGAGCAGTAAGGTTCAGAAATCCAATAAATCAAAAGAAACGCAAGATCTCCCAAACATGTTTGAAAAGAAAAGCTGGGAATTGTGGGAGACCGTCTGGTTGGCCCGGCCTCTTGGGGGACCATGAAACATAGCACAGGGAGCTTGTAAACACAGGCAAAATCAAAAATAAAGAAAGATGCATAAAATCAACATAAAAAAGAGTCATAAATAAACAAAAGAGAAATCAAACATTAATTTGAACCCCAGCCAAGGGAGGAACCCTGACTTTAGACATGACAATAATAATGTTGCTATTATATTACACACATTACAAGCTTATTTCTCTCAAAGGATTTGCCCAAATGTCACACTGATGAAACTCCATGGTTTCCTTGAGCGTCTTACTTAATGCACCACTGTGGTTTCTAATATTGATAAGTGTAGACACTTAATGGATGCTTCTTTTTCTACTGTAACCTAGTGCAGCAAGCATCCACTGTACCTCATCACATAGCTGACATTATGTTCTCAAGCACTAAGACAAATGATTAAATTAAGTGAAGATTAAAAAAGTCCTTTGGAGACTAAGTATGAGTAGCATAACTGCGATTTGCAGAGCTCACAGTGTTGCTGCTACATACTACTGAAACTTGCCTGCACACATTCAACACTGTTAATAATCTGATAATGTTTTTGGTGAATTGTATTCTTGAGTTGTCTCTCTGTGTGGTCTTCCAGGGAAAAGTCTGTTCTCAATTGAGTTTAACTCATTACAGTCTGAAGCAGTTGGTTGTTTAATTGCATAAAGAAGGGTTGACTGAAATGTGAAATCTGTCTGAAGCCCTTTATCAGAGCATTAAATGCAGAATGTCTTTTTGCAAAATACATTCCGTGCAGTTTGCATGTTCTCCCCATGTCTGCGTGGTTTTCCTCCCACAGTCCAAAGACATGCAGGTTAGGTAGATTGGTGATCCTAAATTGTCCCTTGTGTGTGCTTGGTGTGTGTGTGTGTGTGTGTGTGTGCGTGTGTGTGCCCTGCAGTGGGCTGGCGCCCTGCCCGGGCTTTGTTTCCTGCCTTGCGCCCAGTGTTGGCTGGGATTGGCTCCAGCAGACCCCTGTGACCCTGTAGTTAGGATATAATAATAATAATAATAAATAATAATAATAATAATAATAATAGCGGGTTGGATAATGGATGGATGAATGGAGACAAGATCATACAAGAAATATTATAATTCTGCAGTAGTAGGTGGTGTGAGAGATAGCTTGGTGGCACAGTGGTTAATGCTGATATCTCCTGATTTCTTCCATAACCAACACTGAAAATTTCAGAAAGTTTATCACCCATCTTTTTATACAGTAGATTGAAGATAACAGTTGCTAGGATGTTGGTAATTGAGGTGTGGGCTAAACTCGCAAGGACACACTGGTCAGATCATAAGTCAAAGTGTGTGTTATGTACTATAACTGAACAATTACAGATCTTATTGTGTAGACCGATGAGATGTCATCTATTGAAAAGTTTAAGAAGGATGGAGTGAGTCAAAGGTTTCTCTGATTTATTGACATTGAAAATTTTGTCTATACAGATAATATGATTTCAACTTTAACTTCAGTGAAAAGAAAGTCAGTGATTTGGAAACTGTAATAGAGTTAAAACTGCAGTGCTTAATATATTGCTGTATATACTGGATATCATATTATGAAGATTCCGGCAATTCCCATTATTAGACTGAGGACCTGTCTGTTGAACACAGCAGAATCATATGCATTGGACACACGTTACTGTTCAGGATGGGTGCATAATAATAATCTAACTGTACATATTATACAAGCATTAGTAATTGTAGAAGTATATCAGGTTTGATATGTAGTTATCATCATTTACACTATTCACTAATCAATATATTGCTCTAACATTTTTATCCCTATGTTTATTTTACATGTCTTGTTGGCACTCTTTCATGATATCAACTTTTCTCTTCATAGTCTCATTTTTATTATTGATCCTGCACTTACATCCTATGGAGATTTTCAGACTTACTGTTTACAGTGTCAAAACTTCCAATTTCATTCTCTTCTTGTGCATCTTTGGTTATATTTTTGGGAAAACTAAAGGGTAAATTTATTGCTCAATTTGCAAAAAATGCAATTAAACATTACTGTAGTTCTAATTCATTTGTAAAAATAAAAAGAAAATCAAATACATTAAGTGGGTAGCACATTGCAGTAAATATGACCAATCACAAATAACAGTTGGTTAAGCTAATTGCTGTTTGCTGAGGTGATAGGTCAGTGTTATATCAGAGCTCTGCACATTTAGGAAACATCTGAATTTTCTCACTGGGATTTACCACTTGGAATGTTTGTTCATCTGAAAATTTCCATGTTTTTGCATAGAATGTGAGTATATCATAAATATGCAAAGACATTGTGTGATTTGAATCTTTAAAATGATACAGCAGCATGAAACATCATCTCAGCCATCTTAAAGGAAATACGTTCACATTGTAAAGGACAGATGCTATGAGTAGTATTGTCAAAAACAGGAATTAAAAAGACTTCTATATTCAGAATTTTAGCTTCAAATCACCTAATTCTGTCCATTTCCTGACTTAAATCTGTCGTGCAGTCTATTCCTTTTGGCACTCTTCCATATGGTTTCAACAACAGGGCTGTTGTCCAGCAGTGAAACCACAGAGACTGTAAGTATTCTGCAATTATGCATCCCACACTACAACTGAAGATTTAGCAGCACTCCAGGCTTTGTGCAGAAGCACCTCAGTAGGTTAAATAGCCTGTCTTACTCAGACTAGCTAAGAAAAGCCAAGCAAAATGACACCTTTTATTGGCTAACTAAAAAGATTACAATATGCAAGCTTTCGAGGCAACTCAGGCCCCTTCTTGGCTTTTCTCTACATTCATAATGGCTAACACTGTACAACACCCTAGTACTTCAGACTAGCTAAGTAAATTTAACCTCAAGAAAAGATTATGTGTTGACAAAATCCTCATAGTACTATAACAGAACTCTTCCTTAAACAGTGAATCATGAATTAATCATACCTTTGTAATCAAGACCTTCTTTATACAAAGGGCTGCTGTAATCTAAAACAAAATACAGAGTCATGTAGTCAAAACAAAGTCCCTGCCTGCCAACACAAGGGGATGAAGGGGATGAAGATGAATGTTCAACATCCAGGGTAGAGGGCAGGAATCAGCTGTAAACATCATCAAACTCATCAGTATATTAAAGTTTACTACTCTTTACTAGAAGGAAAGTTAGCTCTGTTGATTTGACCTCCTTGCGTGTGTGTGAGTTGCAAAGAGACAGCAAACTAGCAGTGACAATGGCCACTTAGTCAATTGTTTAAAACAAAACTTATAACCTTGTCAGCCAGAAATGCCACTTTTTGGTTGAAATGCATTTCGAGTGAAGTGATACATATTCAATATGTTTATTTTCCTCTTTATTTCCACAAAAAATGGCAATTATCATATATTTTTTGGTACACCAATTAACAAATCAATAGTGAACTCACATTTTCAGGAACAGTCTAACCGGAAACCTATGTGAACGCATTGAAGTGGAAAGCTGAGAAGTCACATCTTGAAGCTCTGAATAGTCTAAGAGCCCATGAACTCAGCATTATACCTCCTGGTTGCCTGTATACAGCTCTCCTTATAATGGGTGAAGCAAGCAATGTCTTGGGAGAAGAGACTCAAACTTTTAAGGGTAACTACATAAAAGGTAGAGCTGCATATCACCACTGAAATTGCTTGACTCCATGTGTTGTCCTGTTTGTTTAATGCTCGTGTGTGTCTTTTTTAATCAGAACATTATTTTTTTGTTTACTTTTGGCCTCCTCTGCAATTCTCTGTGGTGTGGAGGGCTACCTTAAAGGCTTCCCTCTTAGTATAAGATTCATATTTGTGCTTTATAGACAAACTATAGCCATTATAATTTAATTAAGAAAAACAATTATTCTGTACTTCTAATACAGTAGTTTAAAGTGGATGTGTACTTTGTAAGTATCAACTTATTTGCATTAAATCGAAAATGAATGATTTAAATGAATAAGAGCACTGGCTTAACAAATTTTTGGTTTCGGGAAGATGGCCATAAGGACACATACTTATCCTAATACCATAAGAATCTAAAACTAATAAGTCTAAATGAGCTAACAGAATAGAAAGCACATACTGATTACCTATGTCTACAACTAACTTCGTTGAACATGTCTACTGTAAGTAGTCAACATTAAAGTAAGAAATTATGTCACATCTTTTTAATGTATTAAGATGATATATCCAACAATAATTATTTGTTTGAAAAAGAAAAGCAGAAGAGATAATGTAACGCAGGGATCTCCAACTCTGGTTATGAGCACTGCTGTGGCTGCTAACTCTTTTCTTAATTAGTGACCGACTTTTGAGCTCTGAATTGCTTACTTTTTTCCTTAAACATCATCCAAACTAAAATGAGGTGTGAAGAGAGCTAACAGATGACCAGATTACTGGGGGCAACAAACTCCAACCAATTTGTTAAGTAAAAGTTGATTGTTCTTGTCAATTAAACCAGTTGTTTAATTCCATGGCCGTTTGTTGCTCTCATTCTGCCACAGCAAACATTTCCAAAACTGTTGATTTTTTTTTCTAAGAACATTACACAATGTTTAGTGGACCTGAGCAGATCAACATTACTGAAAACTTCATCTTTCTGTATTTTCAGATATTTTATGATGGACACAGGCTGCAGGTCACGCATGGGCTCATTTTGAATCTCATTATTGTTTAGCTGATAATTAAGGAAAAAAGAAACAGTTAAGGGGCCTGAGTCTTAAATAGCAAGTCAATTAAAATTAAGGCAATATACAATGCAATACAACACAATACAATTTATTTTTGTATAACACAAAATCACACAAGAAGTGCTGCAATGGGCTTAACAGACTCTGCCTTTTGACAGCCTCCCAGCCTTGACTCTCTAAGAAGACAAGGAAAAACTCCCAAAAAACTCTTGTAAGGAAAAAAAATGGAAGAAACCTTGGGAAAGAAAGTTCAAACAGAGACCCCTTTCCAGGTAGGTTGGGTGTGCAGTGGGTGTCAATAAAAGTGGGTAAATACAATACAATACACAGAACATAACCCAAGTAATCCTCAATACAGTATAATAGTGCAATAGAAATATTACAGTACAGAGCAGAATTCAACAGAAGATGATATTACATAATATGATTTGGAGAGTTAATTGGCAGCAAAAACCGGCCACTAAGAAAAGGGTTAGAATGAAAATCTACAACCACAGAAGAGTTCCAGGACAAGACAAAAATGAACAATGAGAAAAAGTAAACACATCCTGTCTCTTTAGGTCTAGCTGAACAGTACAGGTACTATCTATCACCTATTCAATCCCAAATTGCCCAAGCCCTCCTCCATCTTTGGCCACTCCATATCCTGTCTTGACTGACTTCCCAACTCCAAGCTCACCTGGCCATTACAGATGAAGTGGCTTTATACTCCAGGTTAGGACTACTGATAGGGTCAGAGACCTGTTCTGGAAATACTGAAGTCATCTTCACAGAGCTCCCTCGAGTGGTTGTGGTTGCTGAAGTAACTTGAGCTCAGCTACTCTATCATCTCATAGCAGTAGTTCACCCACAGTTATTCAGTCCTTGTAAATGTATATCAGGGTTGCCACTTCTCCCAGAGCCTACTACTTTCTCAGAGGCCATACTCCTCTCTTGTGGCATTCCCTCTGCCCTGCAGTCTCAAACCTGACCTGGCACACTGAAGACTGTCTTAAACGTTGTGGTTTTAAAAGTAGGCAAACATGTTAACACTATATTTACTTATTTTATTTTATTATTTACAGATTTTACAGATTTTTCTTCTGCAAGTGTTTGCATTACAAGAACATGCAAATGACTCCTACAGTATGCTAGTCTTTTAGACTTGTCTGCCTATCCACCTTATCTTCACCCTGTTTGTTTTTGGAGGTGAGGGTTGAGAATTACACAGCTGTGAAGCAGGTGAAAGCCAGTAAAGCAAACATTCCTCAGTGCCAGAGACTAGCTTGTCACCAGATACATACAACAGTTACCAACAGCAACTCAGAGAAAGAAGTCACCCTGGGTTTCGGGAATAATGCTGCTCAGGTGCCTGTGAAGAACCAATAACTGAGAATGTTAGACACAAGAATGCAAGTTTCAGGGGGAAGAGAAACACTAATCTGATTTAAAAGAGACGGCCCATTCTACTTAATCTGTGGACCACAGAGTACTTGGCATGTCTGACCAGATTATGGACCACCAGGATAAAGAGGGAGAGAGGACTTCTAGTAAGTAGCATGCTTTCTCTCCATCCTGATATGTAGGTTTTATCTGAATAAGTATAATTTCTGATGGTTTCTCAAAAGACAAAAAAGCTAAATTAGATCAAAATGCAACCAGGAGCGTAGATTTTTTATAAAAGAAGACAAATTTGTACTCAAATTGCTGCCACATTTCTTGAAAGTCAGGTCATGACTATACACCTAATCCCTAAATGCAGATTAAATGGTTTAATCATCTGATATGACTTATCTTTATATTCTTTGTTTCAGTTGGTTGATCTTAAAATCCTTGTTTCATCTAACGATAGTTTCCATGTCAATCAAACATCAGGCTAACTTTGCCTGAATAATGGATAACTCATTAATTCCTACCCTGCAGTTCATTTTTAATTCAGTTTCGGTTGCATTTGCTAAATAAGTGCAAACTGAGAGTTCAAGACATCAAAGGATTATGTTCTGCCCTGACTCATAAGGAAAGAAATACTGATCCAAAGAGGCTTTATTGATGCAAAATATTTTCTTTTTGCCTAAAACATCAGAGAGATTTACTAAGAAAAGACAACCCTGTCATCTAATTTATGGTGTTTGTATTAAATTATTATTTATTACTAATGCAGTGGTTCGTGATTTAGTGTTCTGTTTGTTTTTTGTGTAAGTTCTTCTACTCAAAAAGATGCCCATGTTAGGTAAGATCACTTTTTTTTTTATTAAATATGTTAAATGCACAATGTATCCATTTCTAACTCACTTTTTCAGGTTGCAAAGGCCAAAGCATATTCCAGCAGCACTGGGTATAAGGTAGAAACCAACTCTGGATGGGGCATCATAGCATCACAGGGCACATCAGTCAAACTAAGCCATGCACAAACTTGAAGGACACGCATGTGGTGTCTGGACTGGGATTCAAACTCAGAAATCTGAAGCCATGGGGCAGCAACCCTAAATGTTTTCATGAAGTACATAGAATTAATTCTGGACACATATGGATACCCCTAAGCACAAAACATACAAAATAATCACAAAAAAATAACAAAGTAACCATTACATAAAATTAAAAATAAACGTATGAAACTGAAATAAAACAGAATCAATTTTTCTACTCTGTTTATTGATTTTCCTGTTCCATTACACACCTCTATAATAGGTATCGGCTGTAATTTAAATCTGTATATAATAGTGCCAACAAGGTGCTTAAATTATTTACTGTTTTTAAAGAATGTTTGTCTAACTGGCCCAGAAGAAGGAAAGCATATTCCAAACCCCATTGGCCAAAGGAGACTTTACTGGATGTTAATGACTGGACTATTTTTGAGACTCAGTTGCCTGTTATTATCTAGCTTAAAATGTTAATATTAATTTATATATATATATATATATTTATATAATTGTCATTGCACTATTATGACCTAAAAACACACTGAGAACCCGGATATCTCAATATTTCAAATGTAATGTTTTTTTTTTTGTTGGTTTTGTGACAATTCTGTTTCAGTTACTTGTTTGAAATATACACTGGCTGTTTTTGGTAATTTTTACATATACAGTATATAATCTCTGACAAATGTGTTGATTGCACACATTGATTTTACTGGTGTCTCAATATTAGATAACTCATATTCTGCCATTTTTGTGTAAAAATGTCACAATACTACCAGTGGATATGACAGACATAGTATATTAAACTTGACCCTGAGTTTATTTTTTCTAAAGGATTGAGAAAGAAACTGTGAATTCCACTGTTATATGATTGTGTGCAGACAGGCACATCACAATGAGGGGAGACTTCAGCTAATTTGGAAGCTCCACGTGGATTTTTTTATGATTGAGTATGCCCTGCAATGGATTGGTGTCCCATACAGTGGAGCAAGAGGGCTAGAATGAGACCACTGCAAAAGCTTGAGCTTAAGAGTGTACACAGGGTTTGGGTGCTGCCAGAGTTAGCCTCTAGACTCCTGCAAAACTGTCCTATGAAAGGCCATGTTCAGACAATTGATGGATGATTAGAATAAAAGACGTTTACTTGTTAATAAATTCAGAAAACCAATGAATAAATAGAATTAAAGATGGTACTTTTTAATAGGATAGATGAGTAAAATGAAATATGTTGATTTTTTAAATAAATTACTAGGTAGTAGACCTGGGAAACTTTTTTTTTTTTTGCTAGAAAAGCCATATAGTATTTTGAAGATTTCCAGTGTATAACAGAAAAATAATAGATAATGAGATGAAATGCAGTTTGACTATGGGTTATCTTACTGAGATGTTGAAAACCAGGTGGCCAGATTCACCTGTGAATGAAACCATTTAAGGGCAGCAGATGAAATCTGGAACTAGGGATTCCATGTAAATAGATTGAAAATACATGTTTCAGAGAGGTGCAACAAATTAAAATATCATTATATCCTAATTGTGACTTTTCTTACAACCCTACGCCAGCCCAAGTCCCATTACCCGACCTCCACCAAAGCTGGCTGATCTAGAAAGAAAGCATAATCAATGTACTGTAAAAGAGAGAAATTCTTCAAAGAAAGTTTCATAAATGTTCAAAAATATAGCTGTGCACTTATTTCTTTTCTTATAATTTAATATGGTTATTTGAAACTGAAGTTGTACATTGCAATGCTGAAATTTACTCATACAACAGGTTACATGTGAAATTTCTGAAAATTTTAATTTGGTATAACATTCAATTGTTTTTTCATTTACACTTTGTCTGATATTGTATCAGCTCTGATGGGAGATTGCTGTATTAAAAATAAAAGCCCATGTTCAAGGAATGAGTGCTATTTTGATGAGATTCAGCAAGTGGTTGGCTGCCCATCATATAGGCAAAAGAAAAGACACAGTTAAGTGCTGCCAGTGACCCTGGACAAAAAAGTGAAAAAACAAACTTGATTATTGAACACAAAAAATATAAATGCATATTCTTCTCTTACATATGTTAGTTAATAAACTTGAATCCATTAAATTACACTTTTGTACTCATTAAATCAAATTCTTACTTAGGGAAAGTTCATCCTATCATCAATCAATAAATTTAAGAAATGATTCTGCTTTGTTTCACGTTAGTGAAAACTCCTTCACTTTGTGCTTTGAGCAATCTTTCAGTCCTTGCTATTCATGGACTCTGAAGCAACAATCTCCTTGAATTGAAAGATTCAGAATAACCTGTCTGATAATAAGTTTGTCATTTTTACTTTTTCCACTCAATAAAGTTCAATATTTTCATATTTCATAATCATGTAAAATGTTTAAACACATTATTTAAACAAATTTCAAATATAATAGTTATAATCTTGTCTATCATGAGTAAAACAACCTTTTACATATATTTATCACTATTAAACCCTTATTTGAATAAGCATTTATTTCTCATAATGTTAGCTGACAGCTACTGTATTCCCACCATTAATGATTTATATTCCCCTCTTACAGCAGGTCCCTCTGCAGATACTTAGGCTTTGACTCAACAATTTAAGCTCTGAATGGCTTTTCTCGGCGGCTTCGAACCTCCCAGGTCAATTAGAAAAAGTATATTTTAATTTGTTTTGTCAGCCAATTCCACATGGGTTATTACTGCCTAATTTAATTTAGCAAAAGGTTTTTGGAGTGTCTGCCAGGCAGTTCTTTTGGGAAAGAAATGTTACTTGGAAATAATAATATGAAAGAAGGATTTAGTACGCTAGCAAAAAAAAAAAAAACCAATTACTGCATATACAGTAAAACAATACAAGTCTCTCCATCTATCTAATATAGCGCCTCTCGTATCTGTTTATGATAGGTAATTTGACCAAGTGCTTAAGACATGCCCACACAAGTATTTTAAAAGGTTTAAAAAATATACATTGTGTATCATTTTTAACGAATTCCAAATTTAGGAAAAATGAAATATTCCCTGTGTAAATAAATTGTATTTATCATCTATTCATTACAGGGGAACATAGGTATCTATAAATTACGTTTCATACAAAAAAATAGAAACGACATCATCAGCGTGATTCAATGCAGTCCACCGACAGGAGAGAAACGAAAACAAATCTAAACAAATTAATTCAAGGCAGCACTTTTTTAAATAATCAAACCGTCGAGCCTGATGTTTTCACATGTTACGTTTTTCTAAGATGTCACTTCAAGTAGCTCATTGTGGAAAACATTTCAGACAACGAAGACACTCCGATGCACGCTCTGCGTTTCTTGTATATCGCATCGCGTCTGTCGCGGCGCGTTGCTGAAGTTCCGATGCTTGTAGAATTAGTACACCCAGTTTAAGACCGGCTTCTGCCTTGCCCTTGCCGGTACAGGGTCCGGCTCCCCGCCACCCTGAAACTAGGCTGACAGATGTGCTGATGTTGTTAAGGTAAAAAAAGCATGTTGTATATCCTTGTTAAATAAAAACACTCGGGAAGACAACAGCACACAGCGTATTAGTTTAACTTTTGTAGCTTATGTGGGCTTTTGTGTTTCCCTCTCGCAGCATCGAACAGCACAGACAACTTTGAAGACTTTACACCGGCGCTCCCGAGGACCCCTTCCGAACCCCACACTCACCTGGAGCCCCACGCAGGACCGCCGATCAGCTGCTGGTACAGGTTCGGTATTACTTGGGATTCAGTTTCGTTAGTGGGTGTGTGTGCGAGTGTAAGCACGGGCTATGGTATCCAACAGGAGGAGGCGGAATATCCACTACAGTGATGCCAGCAAGATGCAAAGTTCCTTTGTCGCCAAAATAGTGATGATGATGATTAAAATAAAGATCAAATGAATAAAACAATAGGAAATGAGTAGACACACGCACACAAAATCAATGGGTCACTTGTAACGTTGTCAGTATTAAGCTATGTTTAAAGTGACTCTGGAATTGGTCCGGGGGTATGCGGGGCAGGTATTTAATACAAAGACAAGGGCTAACGTAAAACCACTCCCCTGAAATTGGAGAGAGAGTGAAGGGGGAGACGGGGGGCGAGTAGTGAGGTTAGAAGCCTAAGGAGTGAACAAATAAAAAAGACCATTTCGTGCGGCGTAAACGTGTCAAACGAGCAAGGGTGATGTGCAAATAAGGTAACAAATGATTTTCGGTGGACAAATAAGACTAATAGAGAAGATTTAATTGGGTTGTTGATCCGAAAAGCTATTAAGGTGGAAGAATATGCTGAAATCAGAAAACCTCAATATTCAAGGTACGCAGTACAGACGGTTAAGTGACTCACAACGTATTCAAGCATACTAGCAGATAAGATATAAAACAAGTGAAATATTTAACTTAAAGTCTTAATAAATACGATAAGAATATTACTAAAACTACAAGCAACGTATTAAAGTGATTTTGTCAGCCGTACCTTCCTAATGAAACTGCGCAGCTTCAAATTGTTTTCTAAAATAAGTAGAAGCAATCTTGACTATAAGAAAACAAGAGAAAAAAACATTATCGTGTAAGCATCATTATTGACATAATTATAATAGAAAGAGTCACCATTAGGATTTAACTAAATAGTTTTTGACAACGTCCAGAAACAGCAAGGTCTAGTCTTTGTAAACAAAAAAAAAAAAAAAAACTGTTTTCATTCATTGAGGCAGCTGCTCACCACAGAGGGGCTTTCTCCCTCTCCAAGTGTGGTGACTGCTGCAGAGTTCTGTGTGTCCTATTCACAAGCACTACAGGAGTCTTTGGCATTATTTTTATTGGCTTGTCTATTATCATTGAGTTTTAAAAAGCAGGAATTCCCAAAGCCCTGCCAATTCTTCTAATATTCTGAATCAGAGATAGAATGCAGAAGGTCATTATTTCTCATGCTACATTACAGCCCCAGGGCATGGGTCTTTCTCCAAGTATTCAGGTTTATCTTCCATATCCCAAAGATATGGTTAATTTCTAACTTTAAACTGACCCAGTAAAAGTGAGCATGTGTGAGCTGTCCTGCAATGGAATTTCATTCTGTCTTAATGCTGATGGGTAAAGGAAATATACACTCACCCAGCAAATTCTTTGGACCACTATACTAATACTGGGTAGGGCCTCCTTTTGCTCTCAAAACTGCTTCAAATCTTTATGGAATGGAATTCACAAGATGGTGGGAACATTCCTTTGAGATTCTGGTCCATGTCAGCATGACTGCATCATGAAATATCTGCATGTTTGTCATGCTGCAAATCTCCTGTTCCACCACATCCCAAAAGTATTCTATTGGATTTTGGTCCTGTGACTGGGAAGGTCAATGAACAACACTGAACTCATTGTCATATTCATGAAAAAAGTTTGAGAGAACTTTTGCTTTATGACATGGTCCATTAATCATGCTGGAAGTAGCCAATAGACAGTGGCCATGAAGGGATGCACGCTGTCAGCAACAAATCTCAAATAGGCTGTGCATTCAAGTGATGATTGATTGGTATTAAAGTGTTACAAAAAAAAAACATTCCCCACTCCATTATGCAACCATCATCATTAACACAAGGCAGGTAGTATGCATGGAATCACAGTATTGGTGGAAATACTGCATATCTCAGCAGAAATTTTGATTCAACAGACCAGGTTATGTTTTTATAGTCTTTTAACTATCCAGTTTTGGTAAGTTTGTGCCCACAGCAGACTCAGATTTTGTTCTTGGCAGAGAGGAGTGGAATGTGATGTGGTCTTCTGCTGTTGTAGCCCATCTGATCCAAGGTTTGACATATTGTGCATTCTGAGATGCTTTTCTGCTTAGCAAAATTGTGCAGAGTGGTTATTTGAGTTAACAAAGCCTTTCAGACAGCTTCAGC
Source organism: Polypterus bichir lapradei (assembly GCA_026402145.1). NCBI lineage: Eukaryota > Metazoa > Chordata > Cladistia > Polypteriformes > Polypteridae > Polypterus > Polypterus bichir. The sequence goes on from JANRMT010062856.1 coordinate 37,684,649, forward strand.
CAGTCTGGCCATTCTCCTGTGACCTCTATTATCAACAAGGCATTTCCGTCCAAAGAACCGCTGCTCACTGGACTTTTTCTGTTTTTCACACCATTATGGGAGAAGCTTAAGACTGTTGTGTGTGAAATACCCAGGAGATCAGTAGTTTATAGAACTATTCAAACCAGCACATCTGGTACCAACAGTCTTGCCATGGTTGATATCACTGAGATCACATTTTTCCACATTCTGGTGTTTGATATGAACATTAACTGAAGCTCTTGACCTGTATCTGCATGAATTTTTGCATTGCACTGCTGGCACATGATTGGCTGATTAGATACATACATGAATAAGCAGGTGTACTGGTGTTCCAGTAGTTTGCCCAAAAGTGTAGGTAATGGATGAGTCACACAACAATTTTGAATTTTTCAGATTTTCTTCCTGCTTTTCCCATTCCCTGCAATTGAACCCTTCTCACTGTTTAGTGCCCACTTTTGACTGATAAAATGTATGACAGAGTTATGTAAGTGTTATTCCTAGTTTCCTGCTGTCTCTGATTCTACTGGTTTGTTAAAGATTGAACTTGAGTCTTGATATGAAACAAAGTAAACAAAGTAAACTACCTGTGGTAATAACTATCAGTAATAATTTGTTTTCTTTTCTGTTTTATGTCTCTTTGTAAATTTCATAGTTCTAGATATCTGTACATCCTAAAATAATAAAAATAGCTAGGTGTATGGTAAGATTGGTCCACACATATGCTGAGCAGACTATTGAATCATTGGAATGGACATGATGATCACAGATGCTCAAGCCAAGAAAGTTTCAGGGAAGGGCTCCATCTATAGCCTGAATGAAATGCATTTATGAACTGTGGACTTCAGAACAAAATTGTCTGTTTCTTCATGAAACCTTCATTTTTTCTAGCATTCTTGCATACTGTGTGATATGACTGTGATTGGAAAAAAGAACTGAATTATTCACTGAGTCATAAAAGTGCATATTCCAAAAATGTGCCAAGTATGAACTGATTTATAATACCTTTGAAACACTGGCATATTATTAACCACAACATTTCTGTACTCCCAGGACAATTTTGGATGCTCCTGTTGCATGCCGGGATGCCCTCAGGCGATATATGCAGGTCTGCCAAGATCAGACAGTGCTAATTCTGCATGCAAAGGTGGCCCAGAAGTCATATGGCAATGAAAAAAGGTATGTTAAAGATCATGGAATATACAGTATCTGTACACTTATTTGTGTGACCTAACTCAGAATCTCCACGGGGCTCATGTATAAATGGTGCATACGCACAGAAATGTTGCGTACGAATGTTTCCACGCTCAAATCGCAATTTATAAAACCTAAACTTGCCGTAAAGCTACACACATTTCCACAGTACCTCATACCCTGGCGTACACAAGTTCTCTGCTCGGTTTTGCAGACTGGCGGCACCCAGCGTTCCTGTTTGGTTACCCTTCCTTTTTCAGATCCACATCCCTGATGTGGCTTTATAAATACACTGAAATTAACTGCATATTGTTTATTAGTTTAATGCATCTGATTGTAATTAACCAGTAACAATATAATGGTCCACGGAATGATCAAACTATTCTAAATACAATAGCTTATTTAGCATTGTTACTCTCACTGCACCTTCATCTTCTTCTTCTTCTTCTTTCAGCTGCTCCCATTAGGGGTTGCCACAGCGGATCATCTTTTTCCATATTACTCTCACTGCACCACTCAGAGTATTTATATCACTGTATCTGAGTGGGGAATCAATGTACAGACCTCGCAGTTCAGAAACAGTTTCATCCCAAGAACTATAAACATACTCAGTCAGTCCATTAGGTGCTCCTTGTAGAACGTTTGTACTTATAAGTACAATTACTTCACTGTAGACTTGCACTACAGTTATAATATTGCACAACCTGAGCCACTTTATAAAGTGCGTATTTACATATGATGATGATATCATTTTTAAGATGAAATGCAGCAAAATATGTTTATTTTATTATACAGATAAAACTTTAACTTCATTTAAATAATTTATATCATTAATAATTAAACATGCCAGGACACAGTGCCACAGCGCTAGCTAGGAGCTTGCGCCCAGTTCACGGATTGTTCCTCCCTCGCGCTGTATTCTTGCTTGCTTTAATTCCTATCATCATGAAAATGATATCACATATACATCTCAGTATTTTAATTATTCAGAGAGCTGTGGTATCATGAATGTAGTGGATTCTGTGTCCTGTCGGAGGAATAGAAAGCCCGGAAGCACGTAGTAATTCACACACATAGAGCACATACAGTAGAAGATCAAATACAAAACAAAGCATTTAACGTGCTACTTTAGTTATTATGGGATTTGAGAAACTAGTAGATTAAACGATTTTAAGATGAAGTTTATGATGTTCTACTTTAATGACAAAATATACTATGTGATTAAAGTGGAAATTTCAAGATTAAAGTTGACATTTCATGCTTTTTTCCCACTGTGTGCCTATTTTTTTTTGTCTGTATCCTAAATTTTTTTTTTGTCTGTATCCTAATAAGCTTTCATATGACACTCAGATGGTGGGCTACGACTCGCCTTTTCACGGTGACTTTGATATCTGACAACTTCTTTTTTATTTTGGGCACTGTGCGACTTTGTGAACTTGAGCTTTCGAGTTTCTCCGACACTCTGTCACTTGATCAACTTCCTTTTGTTGATTATATCACTGTTTAAACCAACAAATAGTACATTTTTCCTTTCCTCCACTTGGTATTTTCTTCTATTTTCCCCTGTGCTTTTCCCATTGTCTTTTCACATGAGGCTGAGCTTAAGGGCTATATATATTGTTTTGCATATTCAAAGAGGCGTAATTCTGGGAGGAGTTGGGGTGGGACAGCAGGCTTGTGCACGTGCGTTACTTTTCACGCTGACCAGGATTTATGTAGCGGAAGAATGTGGAAGTTTGCGCACGCACAGATTTATGCATCTGGATTTTTCTGTGCGTACGCACATTCCTGGTTTTGTGCTTATGCCATGTTATAGTGTGAGTTCTATGCATGGCGTTATATATGAGGCCCCAGGTGATTTCCACATTTCAAAGAATGTGTTCTGTGTTAAATGGCTAGTTTAAGATGGCATAGTGTAAATGAACGTGGGTATGTGAGTGAGTATGCCATGAAGTGAGTTAGTAGTCCTGACTGTATCAATATAACCACTGGCTTCCTGAAAACCTGTGCTGGATAGTGCATTTTTGTACAATTAATGGTTGGACGTCTGTATGCATTATAGATTATTTGTCATCAGTCTATCTATTGATGCATCATGACTCAAATAATTTTACGGAACAAGATTTCTCCATCTTATGAACCTCCTTCTTAGAGTTTAGAGTTATGGGGAGCTGAAACTGGCCCCATCAGCAATGGTCACATGGCAGGAGCCAACACAGTACTAGATAGTGTGACCTGTAGGGGGCATCACTGAGCCATCTGAGCCCAAACACAACAACAACTACACAAGTCCTGGGTTCAATTAATAATTTATTTTGACAAATAGTTTCACACAGGCTATATTTTAACCACTCCCTCAAGCACAGTTGCTTCTTCTTTCTCTTTTTTACTCTCCTTCCATTCCTCCAGGTGAGCTTTATCCTCTGCTTCATGACTCTGACTCCCTGAATGGAAGTTAAGTGACGCCTTTTATACAAGACTCCGGAGTTCTTCCGGTATCAGGGTGTAGCCCATGGGAAGCACTTCAGGGTCAGACAGAAGCTCCCCAAAATATAGACGGCTCCTTTCAGCAGTGCTCTCTGGTGACACCCAGGATTGCCCTTTGAGACTACAGGTCCCATGATACGCTGTGGGTGTCCAAACTGGGAGCTGACCAGGGAGTCACTGGTCACTGGGTCATAAACTGTCCCAGTCCATTCCCTGAACTCCAACTGCCTCAACTGGGATAGGAAATATTAACTATTCCAGCGTAGTTCCTTCTTCCATTATACTGTCCATCCATTATGGCCTCCTGACCGAGTACTACAGTGCTTTCCAACCCAGTTGGGTCAACTGTCCTTCCTTATCGCCATTCACAATAGGTACAGTAGATAGATAGATAGATAGAACCAGTTATCTTAAAGTCAATAGAACAAACCACACCCCCCATATCATACCACCTGCACTTCAGTTATGGTAATCCACCTGAAGCTAAGCATGTCTGGGTCCAGCCATTACTTGGATGGGAGATCATCTAGGAAATGTTTGGGTTGCTGCTGGAAGAGGTGAAGCTAGTGTGGAGGGTATTAGGTACGGTTTACCCTGTGGTTTGGGTTTGGATCCCAATGCCCCTGTGCAGTGACAGGGACAGTGTGCTGTAAAACTGGCTTCAGATGAGAGGTAAAACCTCTCAAAACCTTTCAAAAAGAGTAGGGAGTTTCCCAATGACATGTGTAAATTGCCCACCATGGCCTCATCCATTCTGGTCCCTAATCATCCCCTGTCTCTAACTAACTATCTCTCTCACCTTTTCACCACCTAATAGTTAATGTGTGGTGAGTGCATTGGTGCAGAAATGGCTGCCGTCTCATCATGCAGTTGGAGGGTACATATTGGTGGAGGTTGAAGTGGTTGCCCACTGTCTATGTAAAGTGCTTTCAGTAAGTTAGAAAAGTACTACATAAATGTAATTAATAATTATTGTAATTATATATTAGAAGGCAAGAACTTATTTAGTTGTGCAGGCTATAACACCACAAAACTAATTGTGTTACATTTAAAATGAAGTAAATCTATTTCTGAAAACATATCCATTTTTAATTAGAACATGTAGTGAGGAGGCAAATTGATTTACTGTTAACACCTTTTCTTCTGGTATCTTGCCATGTCTTTGTTTGCCGGTAAGGTCATGAACAAATTGGGTGTGTACTTTTTTTGTCTTTCAAGAAAAACTACCATGTTTTTGGTTGATGAAGTGTTTGGCTGACTATCCTAGAGTTTCCACTAAGAAAAAGACAGACATAGTCACAAAAAGGAGCAGTGATTTCTAAACATAATATACATTTGATCTCAACATCTTTAATTTAAAACATGACAGTAAAACATTACCTACACTCAGAGTGTGATGTCTAATGTCATTAAATGTTATACTATGCTTATGGATCCAACAGTTTTTAGAAGAGTGCCTCACTTTGTGGTTTGTAACTAAATGAAGAATATGTATGTATAAAGTAGCATTTTAAAGTAGCAGTTTTGACCAAGTGTTGGCTTATATTAGAATGTTTAGTTAACGGTAAAAAACAAGTTGACTTTATACTGCTAAAGAAAATCAGTTTGTAAAATTAATTAATCAGATGTAGTGCTCAATAATATTGTTGTTTCTAATAACTGTCACTCTGCTAATAGGTTTTTCTGCCCACCACCATGTGTATACCTTACTGGAATTGGCTGGAAGCTCAAGCAAGAACAATTAAATGGTGGGATGTTTTAACTGCAATATTTTGTAAATATTTCTTTGTTTTTTAGGTTGTTTTATGTCCATTTATTTGCTTGCTCCCATTTATCTTCTTATCTATCTTTTACTTCTAAAACTGACAACAAATCTGTCTGAAGTTTGCTGCTTTATGTGAGCAGGATCAGACGTCAACTCAGTAAGATCATTTATATGGGCATAGAGAGGTTAGAGTCTGTCCAAGCAGCAGTATGTGAAAGGCAGGTTCTAGATAGAAGTTTATTTGTCCTGAAATTTGGCATTTTACTGAAACTCTTTAAATAAATAAATTCATAAACAGATAAATAAATATACATTCACGCAAACTATGGTCTGAACACCCACCAGAATGACTAAAAAGCAAGAAAATTAAATGGAAAGAAGACTTCTGAATTGGCAGTCCCAGTCACAGTGTGGCATTATATAGGTGTATTGCCGTTGGTATAAAACAGCCCCCAGTGTTGTTTCTTGACACACTTCTGCTGAACAATTTGTTGACTTAAGTCCTCAGTGTTAGTGTGTCAGAGAGAGGATGTGAAGGACTGTTCATAACTGCACTCAGTGTTTTGACTCCTTCGCTACTACCTCTAGAGAATCTAGAGTTGCCCCATAACAGAGCTTGCCCTTTTAATTAGCCTGTTGATTCGGTGGCCCTCTCTTGAATTGATGATATTAGCCTAGTACACCACAGTGAATAAATCGCACTGGCCATCACAGAGTTTTAGAAGATGTGAAGGATGTCACTATCCACATTAAGGCAACACAGTCTTCTATGAAAAAAGTGTCTGATCTGCCCATTCCTATATAGTTCATCTGTATTCTGAGATCAGTCCAACCTATCATTAATGTGGACCCTCCAAGTGCTTGTAAGAGTGCACTACCTCTACATCCACTCCCTGAATAGTGACCAGACATTAGGTCTGTTTTCATGCAGCAAATTTCAATATCCAGTTTCATGGTTTTGCTGATGTTAAGTTGCAGACAATTCTCTTAATACCAAGAAACACAGTTTCTAGTAATGGAAAGGACACCAATCCAAGTGATACTGTGCATCTTTAGAGTACCCAATCAATATAATATGCAAGGAAACCTAAGGCAACTAAAGGAAAACCAATACAGATAAGGGGAAAATGAGCACACTCCATCCAGGTGCTGAGATACTGGGACCAAGACACAGCAGCAGCATTGCATACTAAATAAAGGGAAACCATGTTTGTAGAAATTGTTGATTTTGAAAGCTGAAATTCTACCAGTAATGTAACAAAAATAGTATTTCAGACCTCATGGATCCAACGTTGGAGATAACTGTGAAAGAGGCTAGACATTGAAACTAGGAACTCTTCAGTGAATGCATGTGCATGTCTGTTCCATTCTTATGTACTGTATTAACCAATGTCTCAAGTGTTTTGAAGATTTAGGCTGGTGAAATGAATGCACTTGTTTTCAGAATGTAATTGTCCAACCTTCCCCTGATAAGCTAAGATATGAGGTAATAATATGTTACATTTACTCTCATTTTGCTGAACATCTAGCAAGTGGTCTGGGTGAATCTTCTTGCCAGGTCACTGGTTACATGGGCCTGGACAATGCAAGCAGCTGCCAGATGGAAGCATTAAAAATGAACTTTGAAGATGTTTCTAATTCTAAGGTTGGTTATAATCAACTTGTGACCATTAACACTTTTGTTGGGATCTTGGCACTCTTATTATGTATATTTTAAGTAATTAATTAAGCTTATCATGTTCACTTTAATGAAGGTACTGTTTCCTTTTGGAAAGGTAGGTGAATATCTGAACTTTTATATGTTGCTCAACTGGCTAAAATAGGAAGGTATAATATTTTGTTTGGCACCTGGAAATATTGCAATATTTATCCAAGATATATCATGCCCATGCATGTAAGCAAAACAATGAATCTAAGGAGGATTAATGTTCTGGAAATTAAAAAGAGAATGGGTGAGGGCAAATGAAATTAATAAGAGATAGTCCCCCTGAAGCTATATGGTTGGAGTCAATGTATTGTTAATCTTTTTATATAAAAATGAATGATACAGAAGACATGTACGCACCGAGATATAACATTTTTAATTTCTTTTCAGAAATTTGCATGTGCCAAGGCATTGTACATATCAGATTCTGACAAACGGAAACATTTCAGCTTAGTTTTAAAGCTCTTCTTTGGCAACGGACAAGAAATTGGCTCTTTTTACAGTAGACTGATTAAGGTGATTTCAAAACCCTCTCAGAAGAAGCAGTCCATGAAAAATGCCGACTGTAAGTGCAGATTCAATTTGTCTCACACCCTTTAGCTGCAATCCCCCTACATTTAGTGAAGGTTTTATTGGCATAATAACACAGAGTTGCTGTTGGTTCTTGGAAAACTAAGGAGTATTAAAGGTCTAAAAGTGCCTAAAAGATGGGCCAATTTTGGATTAGTAGAGTTAAAGTCAGTTATGTTATAAGCTTGAAAGGACAAGTAAAACCTTCACTTCCTTCATATATATTTATTCTTTTGTTTGATTAAACAGCACATAATTACTACTGTCTAAACAGATTCTTTGATTCAGAATCGGTTAAATAATTTATATCATTGGTAGTTAGCAGATCCAATTCCTCGAGCTCTTTTGTTTTGTTTGCAGATTTTACATGATCTCCCCATGTCTGTTGGTTTAATTGGTGACTCCAATTTGACCTGGTGAGAACAGACAGTGGGTGCTATGATAAATTAATAGGTCCCAACACTTGTCCTAAAATGAGAACTGAGAATGTAATGTATAATCTTTTTCTGACACCCCTTTGTATATACCAAGTAATGCATCTCACCCCCAAACAATAATCAGTGTAGCATTGCTTATACATACTTCTTTTTGTCTTTAAGTGACCTTTAAGACTGAGGCTATGTCCACACTACTATGTTTTTGTTTAAAAATTCAGACATTAGTCTCTTTTTGTCCACACTACCCCAGCATTTTTAACCCCAGAAAACAAAGACTGTAATTTTGTTTTTGTGTTTATTACGTAGCCCTTCCCTGATTGGATGCTGCTCATTGAAACATCTGATTGGTCTTGCAACATCTGATTGAATTGCAATATCTGATTGCATCATCTAATTGGTCACCCTTCACAGAAGAGTGTTGACCATATTCTAACATAGCGGACAGAGAGGAGTTGCTTTCCATAGCATTTGTTAGGTTGCTAACCTGTATACATATAAATAATGTTTTGTACAGTTTGAATGCTACATACATGTACAAAAGGTAAATATTTTATCTTAGGTTCTGGATATATCCTGTTTGCCAGCCATGTTAATATCCCTTCATGGCTTTTTCTGCTGATGCATGCATGCTTAGTGAAGGAAAATGCCAATGTCATATGTGTTTTCTAGTTAGTGTGGATGGAGATTCTTTTGTAAATGATATATAAATGTGAGCAAGGACAGAGATACAGTAGTTTTTGTTTAAAAACACCATTTTTAAATGAAAGTGTAATAGTATGGATGTAGGCTGAGATGTGCAATTCAATGAGGACTTAATATTTATAAATTGCAGATTTCTGAGCTTAGTTATTTTGTCTGCGTGAAGCCAGAAACGTTTTAAGTCTAATCCATTTTGGATGTAGCACTCACTACATGTAAAATAGTAACCTTTTTGACAAGAACAGAAAACATGATTGGATTTGTAATGATGCCTGAGTGAGATCCAAACCTGCAGTATATGAATGAAATCTGTTTTGTTTCAGTGTGCATTTCTTCAGGTTCAAAGGTGTCCCTCTTTAACCGCCTGCGCTCCCAAACAGTCAGCACTCGCTATCTATCTGTGGAAGGAGGGGCTTTTGTAGCCAGTGCCAGGCAGTGGGCAGCCTTCACAATGACACTTGGTAAGATGGAATTTTATGTGGTTAAATCATTTAAAAACTGGAAAACTGACTGTGACTTGACTTAGTTATTTTGGTTCTCTGAAGCATATATTTAAATATTAAATCGCTTTGTTATAACCTGTGAGAATCAGCCTTGTTAGGAAACACAAGAGACTTTGTGTGTGGTGGGATTGCGATTCCACTAGATGGATCTCTGACTTGATGTCCTGGGTGAAGTGTTAGAGAATCTTTTGGACTGGAAGTGCTTATATTTTTAGACTTTAAAAAGCCAGATACTCATAAGGCCACAGAACTTAGAGTTGGGTGAAAGAATATTGGCAAAAGCCCAGCTGATAGAAGGAAGAAAGGTCAGAGAAGGTGATAAGGATATGGGAGGGGTAAGAAATATCATTTTGGAGTACATTTGTGGATGTCAGTAGTGCCCATGGGTTAGTTAGTGGTACTAATCTATCTAAGAACTAATATTTGTTGTGAATATACTTTGGTTATAATTTGTACTCCCTTTTTTAAATATTCAGTTGATTAGTTAGTTATAATTATTTGTTGGGTTTCTGAATCAATTCCTGTTATTAGCATATTGTATTAACTTCATTCAATTTAGTACTGATAATTTTTTTGTATCTTCTCCCAGTTCCATTGCAATTTTTGAAATCTTCCCTGCTGTTCTATAACAGAACAATAGTGGGGCATTGATTTTTTTTGTTTTCTACTTTCTCTTTGTTTTGCATCTTATTTGTTAACTCACCATCTCATCCATCCCTTCCTGAGTCTGAATATCCCATTGTACTTCCTCAAAGTACCACAATTTACACAACTATCCTGAAATCTATACTTCATTTGTGGTTCCAGTAATCCTGCCCCTGCTGACCCCTTATCCATTATGCCCTTCTATAATCTCTCAGCATTGCAATCCTAATTGGTTCTTCTAAAAAAACAAAAAGTGAGGAATTGTGAGAGAAAACCTCTTTTTTACATTTTATTAAATTTATTAAAAGCAAGTAACATTCCATACAAGCATGTCAAACTTGAAAAACTAAATTCAAATTAGCCCCCACCAATGAGAAAGAGAACAAGGCTAACAGCCAGAGTAAAACTTTAACAGTAGAAAAAATGGGGAGAGAATCCTTTTCCCCAATATAAATGCTTATTCTAAAATGTTATTGATTAGATTCTGCCAGATTTTAAAATGTTTTGAACAGATCCTGTAGGTGAGAATTAGATTTTTGCCAATTTCAAATAGTATATAACATCAGTTACCCACTGACTTAAAAGAGGTGGGCTAGGATTCTTATAGTTGGGCAAGATAAGTCTATGTGCCAGTAGTGAAATAAAGGCAATTACAGTTTGCTTGTCTGCCAAAAAGGAATTTAAAGATTTTGGTCCTGAATTATGTTAATTTAGTGCATACCAAAAACATATGGCCCAATGAGGCTGGAGCTCGATTGCAACATTTAGATAGATAGATAGATAGATAGATAGATAGATAGATAGATAGATAGATAGATAGATAGATAGATAGATAGAT
>JANRMT010062856.1:37695519-37731421 GCA_026402145.1 Polypterus bichir lapradei
GATAGATAGATAGATAGATAGATAGATAGATAGATAGATAGATAGATCTACAAGTGTGGGTGAGGAACAATCTCCTCAGTCAGTCAGTGGAATAGTGGCAGCAATCTGTTGCTGAAGCTGCTCCTCTGTCCGGTGATGATACTGTTCAGTGGATGCATTGGATTCTCCATGATTAACAGGAGCCTGCTCAGCATCCGTCGCTTTGCCCCAGATGTCAAACTGTCCAGCTCCATGCCTACAATAGAGCCTGCCTTCCTCACCAGTTTGTCCAGGTGTGAGGCGTCCCACTTCATTATGCTGCCACCCCAGCACACCACCACGTAGAAGAGGACGCTCGCCACAACTGTCTGATAGAACATCTGCAGCATCTTATTACAGATGTTGAAGGACGCCAGCCTTCTAAGAAAGTATAGTCGGCTCTGTCCTTTCTTGCACAGAACATCAGTATTGGCAGTCCAGTCCAATTTATCATCCAGCTGCACTCCTAGGTAATAATAGGTCTGCACCCTCTGCACACAGTCACTTCTGATAATCACGGGGTCCATGAGGGGCCTGGGCCTCCTAAAATCCATCACCATTTGCAGGTTGGATCTTACCCTGGAAACATTTTGGTCAATTTTAAATGAGACAGATGTGCTTGATAAAAGGGTTTAAGTTGAATAATTGTATGCTTTGCACAAATGGGGCTAGAGTGAACTCTGTGCGTGGCAGCCTTCCACTTCTTTTCTGAAATGTTGAGTAAGAGATCCTTTTTAAACTGTACTCTGGGATCTTTGAAAGGAAGGGACTTTAAATTTTTTTATATATTACAGAAATACTGTATGAGTCCTCAAGACTGATCAATATTTCTTCCGGAAGAGAAGTAGATGGGAGGTTAGGAAAATTAGGCAGATTTTGTTTAGCAAATGTTTCTAATTTGGAAATAGTGGAAAAGTTAAATTTGGAGTGTAATCATTTGTAGGATTAAAAGACATTATCTATGTACAAAGCTCTAAGTGATGTAATCCTGAATGTTTTCCAAACGCCCTGCTTATGGCTGGCACCCTGCCCTGGGTTTGTTTCCTGCCTTGTGCCCTGTGTTGGCTGAGATTGGCTCCAGCAGACCCCCGTGACCCTGTAGTTAGGATATAGCAGGTTGGTTAATGATGGATGGATGGATGTTTTCCAAACATTAAAAAAAAACATACATTTCAGAGGATGGAAAAAGGTGGTGATCGTGCAGAGGTGCCACAGATAAAAGCTTCTGTGTCTTGAAGTACTTCCTACATTGGTTCTATATTCTGAGTGAATGAAGCACAATTGGGTTGTTAGTGTATTGATGATAACTCTATTTACTGGGTCATAAAGCAAGGCATATAAAGAAGTACTGCATGATTTCATTTCTATTGTGGACCAAGCCTGTGTGTTTATCTATTTCTGTCAATGCCCAGGTTTGTATAGCTTGTATATTTGCAGCCCAGTAATAAAACTGAAAGTTAGGTAGAGCCATGCCATGTTCTGCCTTAGGTCTTTGTAGGGTCACCCTTTGGATGTGTGGATGTTGTGAATTCCAAATAAATGAGGTTATGATTGAATCTAACTTCTTAAAAGTGATTTGTTAATGTTTATGGGGATGCTTTGGAATAGAAAAAGAAGTTTAGGAAGGATATTCATCTTGACAGTGTTAATTCTTCCAGCTAAAGTGAGAAGGAAAGTAGACCATCTATGCAAGTCTTGCTTAAGTTTTTCCATACAGAAAGCATTTTGTTGATAAAGAGCGTTATGTTTACTTGTGATGTTTACCCCTAGGTATTTAAAATGATCTGCAATGATAAAAGGGAAGGTGTCCAATCTGATATTGTGTGCTAGAGAGTTCACTGGAAAGAGCACACTTTTATTCAAATTAATTTTGAGTCCAGAAATCTTTTGAAATTCTCCTAGTGCTATCAGGGCTGCAGGCACAGTATTCTGTGAATCTGAAATACAGTATATAGTATCGTATCATCTGCATATAGTGATATTTTCTGTTCAATTCCTTCTCTGACAATCAACTTTATCTCAGAAGAATTTTGAAAGTGAACTTCCAATGGCTCAATGGCAATTTCAAATAGCAGTGGTGACAGTGGGCATCCTTGTCTAGTACCATGTTCTAGTTTGAAGTAGTCTAAAATAATGTTGTTAATACAAAGTGAAGCTTCTGGACTGGTATACAGTAGTTTGATCCATGCACATATGTTCGGACCAAACCTAAATGTGTCCGATGTAGTAAAAAGGTAGTTCCATTCAACCATATCAAATGCTTTGTCTGCATCCAATGATAAAAATATCTCCAGGGTGTTAGACTTCATGGATGAATATATTGCATTAAGAAGGCATCAAGGATTGTAAACTAGGTATCTGCCTTTAATAAATCTGATTTGGTCTTGTGATATTACCAAAGGAAGCACTTTCTCAATCCTTCTAGCTAGAATGTTGGAGAGTATCTTAACATCATTATTCAAATATGAGATTGATGTGTATGACAGAAAACCTTTCATATCTATACTAGCTGTGTAAGACCATGCTGTAAAAAGCATGGGTTCCTAGAAACTATTGAAATTGTCAGAAAAAAATTTGAAATGTAGAGATGTAAAGTAATTGAAAGAAACTAATCTGGGCATCTTTCTCCTAGGAGGTTTGATTTTGCCGACGTGCTTGCATCATTTGTGCATTAGCGGCTAAGCGACTGTGTTTTTTTGAAGGTTTCGTTTTGCAGACACGATCACCTCTCTTGTACATTAGCGGTGGAATGAAAAGTGAAAGGAATACCGTTTTGCCAGTGTTAGCAGCTAAGTGACTTTGTTGTTCTTCTAAGGTTTCGTTTTGCTGATGTGCTGGCCCCGCTTGTGTTATTAGCGGCTAAGTGAGTTTTCTATTTCCTCGGAGGTGGAGACCTTACCCCGACTCCACCTCTCACTTCTGGGCTGGACAGACACACACACTTCCACACGTAGACATTTATTTACTGTATAAGATATGTACAGGGGGTCCTCGAGTTACAACATTTCGACATACAATGTTTCAAGTTTACAACACTCACTCCCATAAAAACTTAAAAAAATTGAGACATGAGAAGGAATAAAGGTAAGCATTTTTTACCACTCATTTTTTCTGTTACTACAGTACAGTGTACAGTACAGTATATTTATGTCCTTTTCTTTATTCTCAGGCTTAGACTTTGTGTTTTTATGTTCTAGATTATAATTTTGCAAATGTGTTAAGATAGGTAAGTGACTTAGGCTAGAGTGTGTTTCGACTTACACCAAAATTCGGGTTACATCACTGTTGTAGGAACGGAACTGTGTCGTAACACGAGGACCCCCTGTATAGCACTTTCCGTTATATACCATATAGTGTCTTTCATTGTCTATTGTAAGGAAAAACTTATATACCCATATTTACTTAGACTCATGTAATTAAGTCTGCAGCTAAGTCTGAGTCAATGTGTTTGGATTTTGTTATGAAATTCATTATGAATTGTTTTTTATAAGTTAACATACTTTTATTGGTTAAACACTTTTTAATACTAGAATTACCAAAGCTTACGAGAAAACTCATAAATCCGGCCCACCTTAAATCCACTCGCATGTCTCCATTCAGCGTCTTTTGTCTTGTAAATGTGTCGATAATCGCAAGCAGCAAGCAGCCTGCTATACCATCCCCGCCACTGCCGGAGAAACTGCAAAAACCTCTCCCAAATGAATCCTTGTTTATCAGTGAGTCAGTTACCTAGGCCAAAAAATATATTGTTATTCGGAACACAAGCATTTCACGTGTGTTTCTTGTCCACAAAGATCTGTGTAATTGTAGAATGACAGAAATGTTGAACACATACCTAAAAGACAATATTTTTCCGTGTTTTGGTACTAACGACAAAACGTAGACATGAAGTGTATAATGTGTGAAGACTGAAGTCCAAATATCAAATAAGCACTTTCACAAAAGATACAAGTTTAAGGTTAGTGTTGCGTGTTGTCCTGACTTCTCGGGTAGTACAGCAGTTAGAGCTGCTTACTCCAATTCAGAAGGTGCTGGGTTCGAGTCTTAACGTCTCCCAAAATAAATGTTTTGAGTAGTGAGCTGTTCTTATTGTTACTATTACACAATAAAAGCATACATTTGATTTTACTCTGTAACAGACAGTGTAAATGTATGGTACTTGTAAAGGTTAGCATTTTTTTTTATTTAGTTTTATTCTCTCAGTCGCATTCACGTTCACCCTGATCTGACACGGTTGTTTGCAAATAAAGACGCGCTATAACAGAGTTGAAGTCAGATCGAAGAAAGAGAACAGAAGCTCTCCCCACAAGAAACGTCCACTCACATATAAGAACAACATAGCTGCAACAGGCGTAAAGGCGAAAGATGGCACCGTTTGGATACAGGACAAAGTCCAGCGTCATCCTGCCAATCACCTGTCCTTGAAAGAAACAACACGGGTCGCGGGGGCAGCAGCTTGAGCAGAGATGCCTAGACTTCCCTCTCCTCGGCCACTTCTTTTAGCTCTTCCGGGGGAATCCCGAGGCGTTCCCAGGCCTGCCAGGAGTCATAGTCCCTCCAGTGTGTCCTGGGTCTTCCCCGGGGCCTCCCCCCGGTTGCACGTGCCCGGAACACCTCACCAGGGAGGCGTCCAGGAGGCATCCTGATCAGATGCCTGAGCCAACTCATCTGACTCCTCTCGATGTGGAGGAGCAGCAGCTCTACTCTGAGCCCCTCCCGGATGACTGAGCTTCTCACCCTATCTTTAAGGGAAAGCCCAGACACCCTGCGGAGGGAACTCATTTCAGCCGCTTGTATTCGCGATCTCGTTCTTTTGGTCACTACCCATAGCTCATGACCATAGGTGAGGGTAGGAATGTAGATCGACTGGTAAATTGAGAGCTTTGCCTTATGGCTCAGCTCCTTTTTCACCACAATAGACCGATTCAGAGCCCGCATCACTGTGGATACTGCACCGATCCGCCTGTCAATCTCACTCTCCATTCTTCCGTTACTTGTGAACAAGAGATACTTGAACTCCTCCACTTGGGGCAGGATCTCTCTCCCAACCCTGAGAGGGCACTCCACCCTTTTCCAGCTGAGGACCATGGTCTCGGATTTGGAGGTGCTGATTCCCATGCCAGTCACTTGACACTCAGCTGCAAACTGATCCAGAGAGATTTGAAGATCACGGCATGATGATGATTCTGCCTCCACTCTGCACAGCACTCACAGTACCAGTGTACAGGCCCACCATGATTTACATTAACTTCTGGGGGATCCTGTAAAGTCTGAGGATGTCCCACAGGGCAGCTCGATTAACTGAGTCAAAAGCTTTATGAAAATCAACAAAAGGTTGCAAAGAAACTCTGCTGATATTTGCATTTGCCCTCCGGTGTCAGGATACAGTCGATGGTAAATGAGCAAGTGATCACAGATACCGTTGAGGATGACCCTAGCAAGGATGTTACCCGGCACCAAAAACAGTGTTATTACCGTGTAGTAGGGATGACAAGTCCCGTTTTAAAATCAGTTGTGATGACACCCATCTCTGAAATGGAAGCAAAGATTGCTTCCAATGCAAGGAGGACAGCCTTATCACCAGACTGGAGAAGTTCACCCCAGATATCACAGGTCCCCTCAGCTTTCAATCACCTCAGCTGGTTCACCACCTGTGAAATCTCATTGTAATTGGATGGTTCACAGCTAATCACAGCTAATTAGAGTATTCAGCCTCAAGAACCGCGGAACCAATGATGTCTAACGTCCTAGCCAAAGTGATCCTTTAAACAGCTGCTCAAAGTAGCCAGCCCATCGGGTCACAATTGCAGCATCATCCATAAGGACTGTTCCACCATCCTACCTGACTGAGACCCCCTGAGGAACAGATTTGAATGTTTGTAATGCTTTGATTCCTCTGTAAGCAGGACATCAGACTATAGATTGTGTGTCAGTTGCTCACAGATTCCTCTAACAATACTTCCTTATCTACCCTCAGAGCCCTCACAGCCAACATTCTCAGTTCCCGGTACAGACTGGAGTTGCCATCAAGCTGTCTGCAATGACACCTTTCTATGATATCCAGGGTACCCTGTGAGATGAGGCATCTCCTTCTGGGAACACTGGCAACACCAACACAACCCTCAACAACCTTCAGGGTGTTGTAATGGAAAGTCTCCCATATCACATTAGGATCTGCAGTCGTACCCAAATCTATAAGTACCCTGTGAGATGAAATGTCTCCTTCTGGGAACACTAGCAACACCAACACAACCCTCAACAACCTTCAGGGAGTTGTAATGGAAAGTCTCCCATATCACATTAGGATCTGCAGTCGTACCCACATCTATAAGTTCCTCATACAAACTGTGTGAAAACTCATTAGAAACAGCCTGATCTTGGATTCTGGCTGGGTAAGCACCTTGAGTATGGGAAAGGCACTATATAAAAAATACTGTATTATTATTATTATTATTATTATTATTATTATTATTATTATGACCTGGGTATTACGTTAAACTGCCTCCATCCTACAAATCGGTCCTCCAGCTTGCAGAGAAATCTTTAGGTTTGGTGGCAGGATTGGCACTCCAGCCACCATAAAAAAAACTTCATGCAGCTCTGAAACAACAGGCAGGACCCCTTTCTGCTCTCTGTGGGAGTAGCTGTGCTGCAGCCGCCCATAGGATGTCTGCTTGCATTATGAAGGGTATGTGGGAAAGCCCTCTGGATCATCATTCCCCGGAAGAATCAAAACCGTTGGAGAGCCAGTGAGGTCAGGCCTGTTGGGGATTGCAACTGGTGTGGTGCTGTCGCATCGCCCGCTGCACGGCAGAACTCTGATCCCAATTTGAGGTGGGCCATCTGGGTAGGCGCGTGAAATGTCTTGTCTCTCCGGCATGATGATCATCTTCCTCTGCTGTCGGAGGAGCTTCATAAACTCCGCATCTCAGTGGCAGATCTCTGAGGTGTGCAAATCTAGGACTGGCCAGATCTCTGTAAAAGGGCACACCTTTTATTGGTCTGGTCACTCTGATGGCTGTCATACTCAAGGAGTAGCTGTTGCTGTGTAGGATTGGCTCTTTCCAATGGTGTCTGATGTTACTCCTTTCAGATTATGGCACTCTCTGGGTGACTTGTCTGTTGTCTCAGCATATCTTCCGACCATGGTAAGTGATGTCTTGGTGAGGGAGACATTTTATTTGAAACTTCACTCAGTGGTTGGTGGATGCCTGTGAGTTGACACTCCTCTAGTCATGGGTGATTTCAATGTGACCACTTCCACTGACAAGGCTATTTATGAGTATTGTGTCAGTCCCCATGGATCTGGCAACTGTGGTGAAAGTGGCTCCATGTTGCTTGACTTAGTAAAAGGTCAGAGGTTGCGGATCGCTGGATCCTGGTTCCAGCACCCTGCGCTGCATTGTTGGACTTGGTACTCCAGCACTGGTGGTGCATTGAAGAAGATCGATAACATCCTTGTGGGCAGACTCTGGAGGTGCCTACAAAACAAAAGTGACCACTTTATGAATTCTGACCACCGACTTGTTGTTCCTACTCTGAAGATCCAGCTTAGGTCCAGAAGGCTCCTACTTTATTCACCTTACCTTTCTCTGTTGTAGGAAGCAGGTCTCCAGCTGTTAAACTTCTATGAAGGTAACTGAGGCACAATCATTTTAAGAAACAGATTAATTTAACTTATTGAGAAACACAAGAATTATAGAAATATGATAACTGCATATATATGTTGACATAAAAGACAGAATGCAGACAGAGTAGACAAACATATAACATAGAGAGGCTGGCTGTTTACTAATTATTTAGCGTTCTAATTTATCTTGGCAGAGATAAATAGTTTTATGATTCAAGAATTTAATGATGACATGTGATGTTGTGTGGAGATGCATTGGAGTACACTCTTCCTCTTTGCTTTGTGATCCTTTACCTGTGGTGTGCAATGCTTTCCTCAGTTAGGCCATTTGCTGCGTCATCTGCAACTCCATAGGGAAAAACACTACTCCTTCTGGCACAAGAGTTAAGATGCTGAAGTAACTTTCTTGAAATAATACCTGCTTCTCCGCCCTTTTCAGACTGGTTTCAGTGCTTGGTTTGGCAGATTGGATCTCAGCTTTTAGCTCATCTAGAGGCATCAGCTCATCGGTTTTCTGGTTGCAGAGTGAAATTTAGTTTCTGAGACTTTCAGTTATTTTTGGAGCTTGTGCTCAGGAGTGAACTTAGGAAGAGTGCCTTAGGGAATCCCCTGATATTTTCCTCAGATTTCTCCTGAACTCTGAGAGAGCCAGACAGAATCTTTAGGATGGTACAGCAGATTTTAAGGGAATGTATACTGTACCTTCTACTGATTGGATTAAAGTCACTTCTAATTAAAAAGTTAGAACCTGCTCATAGGTGAGTTATTTTGTCCATCCCAGTTGGCATTTCTTGAATTATAGGTTTTTGCTCTTGCTTGAGTACATTTCATGCCTTCTGACTTTATCTTTTAGCTTGGATGTAAGTTGGGGAAGGTGCAGGTGGATGCCTGCTAAGTCTGCTTTCTTAAAAGGCCTATTGTACCACTAAAGTCTAGCAGAATGGCCAAAGTCCACTTTATCCTACGCTGCCTTCTAATCTTTAACTTTCATTCTCTAGTTGGGTCTCTAGTTGGGATAAGATGGATTAGGGTGGATTGGGGTCAGTTGTTTTACTTATATCATTATTTTGTCTTGTATTTTCTGTTATGATTCAGTTTTCAATTTAAATGATAGTCAAAAAATGTATTTTGTTGAAACAAAGAAAATAATCTTCTTAAACAAGTAAACTTACAGAACTAATTAAACTGTTCTCCAGAACTTCTTTAATACAGTCTTTCATAAACATTTTTTAAAGAGAAGATAACATATTCAATCTGCCTTTTGGTAAATGAACATCAGCTAATTAATCTTTGGCACAATGTTATGGCCTTTGAAGGGTAAGGCTTCTGGTTGTGTGAAAATCTGAATAGCACATAGGAAATTGTAGGGAACTGATAATTATGTTAGTATTTATCACTCCTTTAAAACCTCTGAAGGTATAAATGACTCTGTGAGTGCATCAGAGGGGTAGCACAGCACATCTACTTCTGACCACCCATCTAAGCCTGACTGAATCAGCAGATTTGAGAAAAGGCTTTTTATATATTTGTGGGCACAGAAGTTAAAACCAAAAATGTGAAATAAAGCTGTGCTTTGTGAATGAACAGACAGGCCACACAAGACAGAGATCTTAAATGTATGTTATAGAAATATAGAGAAACCCAACCATCAGGAAAATGTTGCCAATAACAAGATTCGGGCTGCTTTTTTGCATGATGGTGCCAATCTATTAATGTTTAGCCTTTATCCTGGTTAATTGTACAGACACTTAACACACATAATCCAGGAAAAATTCTGTTTGGGGGTATAGACTTCAGGCTTTGCTGCCATTAATTAGAACATTAGAAAAAGTTTAACAAGAACAGGCCATTCAGCCCAGCAAAGCTCACCAATTCTGTTCTCCAAATGTGTCACATACATACAGTATTAAGAGAAACTACCCCAAAAAGATGAAATTATACAAAATCATGTACACTAGACACAGAATTAACAATTTTCTGAATGATCTAAAAAGTTTTTCTACAACCAAAGCTAGGGATTATTGAGTGACACCACTTTTCTTCCTGCTTGATGGTCCACATGAAGGTCTAATATGGTGTAAGCCTTCTATATACTATTTCAGCTGAGATGCAGTCAAGTTTGCAAAGCGCAACTAAGCCTGTGCTCACCTGCTTCTGAATGAGAAGAAAAATGGAAAGCACAAATGAGGACTTTGTTCACTGCTTGTCCAAAGATGATGTTGGGGTATGTGCCCTCAGGACATGTTTGCACAGTAATAATAATAATAATAATAATAATAATAATAATAATAATATAATATAATATATTTTATTTATACAAGGCGCCTTTCTGAGAACTCAAGGACACCGAACAAACAATAAATAAATAAAAACACACATTATAAACAACTTAAAACATCAGAAAAAAACAGAAGATATAAAAATTAAAACCAAGCAAAGCCACTGTAATCATAAAGAAAAAGTCATTTTTAACATATGCATTTTAAGTTTACATTTGAAGGTTGAAAATGATTTGATAAGTATTTGTGAGGCTTGGCTTTTTGAAGCCTTTTTGTTGGTAGTGCAATCATTAGTGCTGCTGCATTTCAGCTTTAGACTCCTGAAATAAAATCCCAAATTAATTAACTTTTTGGATCAAGTGAGCTCAACTCAACAAGTGAGCTGTCCTCTCCATTGGTAAAACATTTTTCTTTCTTTCACACAGCAAAATAAAGGATACCATCAACTGTAAGATGCAAGAAAATTGTGGCCTTTCTAACCTTCTTATAAATTGCTAGAATTAAAAAAGTGTGTGTGTTTACTTTTTTAAGTAAACGGTCAGCACCTCAACCTATTGAATTGTTTGTTCTTAGAAACAGATCATGTTATCTTCAGGCTAAAGTACAATTAAATGGTTTACTTTTTCAGTTAATGAGGATCCTTCTGACACTGGAGAGTTTCCATTGCGGGATGGTTACATTTGCTATGGCAGTGCAGTTAAGCTGGTATGCACAGTCACAGGAGTTGCTTTGCCTACCATGGTAAGTTTGATTAGATTTTCCTATTTCTGAATTGATACAGAAATTTTACAGGCAGCATTGGTTCTTCTCTTAGCCCTCTTTATAATTAGAACTTAGGTTTTGTAATTTCCTTTTCCCAATCTCCTTGACTTACATTGGGGTCTCTGAAGTCTAGATCTCTTTCTAATATGTCCATTCTAACATTCATACATCCTGTCACATTTGGGTCACAAAGTTGCACATGAGTACTCAGGGTTTTCCAAGAGACAAAAACTTTATACCAGAACAGGTGAAACAAACACAAATCTCAACTGTTGAACTGGTTTCCTCGGCTTGTCGAAGTGGTTGCGTCGGCTCCACCTCCTGGTCAAAAGAATACACAAAATCTTCCTCTTCAAAGGGGCATGGCAGCACGGGTGCCCCGACCGGAGCAGAAGGAGTCTGGGAGAAGAGAGACAAGGCTCTGAGACACTGGGACAGCTGCAGCGTGGTCTTTTAAATTTTTGAATCTTGCACGGCACGAAAGTAAGAAGCAGGCTAGTAGCTGATATCGCAAAGAGGAGATGAAAAGCTGTGTTTGTTTCCCATTGAATCACTGTTTAAGAGGGTGTTTTGGAGGAGCGGCCACATCCCCTTGGGGCCACGTTTATACCCCCTGTCTCAGGTTTGTTCATGAATTAAGCAAACTTCAAAACTGGGCTTGGACAGGCATTGATATACGCAGAGCCTGGACGATGATGGACAATAAAATTAAATGGCTGCAAGCTCAAGAATCATCTCGTGAGACAGGAGTTGGTATCCTTCTGCCAGTAGAGCCACTGAAGGGGATTGTGATTGGTCACCAAGGTAAACTTATAACCCCATAAATAATAACAGGGAGCTTCCACGGCCCAATTGATTTCCAAACACTCCTTCTCAATTGTTGAGTAATTACTTTCCCTTGGAAGCAATTTCCTACTCAAAAACATGATAGGGTGCTCCACACCATCAAAAACCTAAGACAGGTTAGCCCCTACACCAAACTCACTAGCGTCCGTCTGTAGGATGAGATCTTTAGAGAAGTCAGGATTCCTTAAAACTGGGTATGAAGACAAAGCAGTTTTCAAATCACAGAAGAACCGTTCACAATCGTCTGACCAGACAACACAGCGGTTCTTCCTGCCCCTCATAAGATCGGAAAGAGGAGAAGCCCTATTCGCAAAATCAGGGATGAACAGCCTATAATAACTGGCAAGCCCCAGGAATGTGCAAACCTGTTTCTGCATTTCAGAATGGGGGTAAGCAGGCACCTCAGCAACCTTTTTCAGCTGAGACCAAACCAAACCCCTGCCTGTAGAATAACCCAGGTAATGTGTTTCCGACATACCCAACCTACATTTCTTAGGGTTAGCAGTCAAACCAGCCTGCCTCAAGCTGTCAAGAACAGCCTGAAGCTACTCCAAATGTGTGTGCCAATCATTACTGAAAATCACGACGTCATCAAGATACGCCCCAGAATATTCGGAATGGGGGTGCAAGATTTGATCCATCATACTCTGGAAAGTTATAGGCTATTAAATATTTAAAGACCATCAGGAGTGGCAAATGCCATTTTCTCGCAACTGGAAGCTTCAAGAGGCACCTGCCAGTATCCTTTCATGAGATCTTGTGTAGAGATATGGGATGTCTGACCCAGTTTTTCCAACAATTCATCGACAAGGGGCATTGGATATGCATCATTGCTTATTCATGCATCTGCAATCGATACATAACCACATTGACTGCGACCTTTTCCACTATGTGCTCGACGGGGTCTGCTCAGAACCAGCTTTGAATAAGGTGAAGCAGGTCCTGCAGCTGAGCTCGGATAGGGTGTTCAGGGTCAAGCTGCCAAAGCCGGAGTGCATACCCCTTGGCTAGGGAGCTCTTAGCTATATGAAGAATAGCTTGTTCCTCTATCATAATAACCAAGCCTCTTGAGGGGAAGGTTCCACAACAGAAACAGGGCATCCCCGGACAAATATGGGACGATGATGGCAGCCCAGGTTTGTCTGTCCCAGCAAAAGTGGAAGCTCCTGTGGCACCCTATGCAACTGAGTTTGATCTTGTTCTGGAAAAGATCCCAGACGCCCTACGGGAGAAAGACTTTCCAAGACTTAGGTCATAAAACTTATGAAACCATTTCTGGACAAATTCAAAACCGTAACAACAGTTGCATGGAGCTTCCACCTGCAGCTAAAGTCACTTCAGTACACATGTACAGTACTTTGTGAGCATGCCCGTGTCGATCAAACAGAGGAAGCTCTGCAGTCACTCCTTATTCAGGAAAAGATCCCAGTCATCCCATGGGAGAAAGACTTAGAAAGTTAAAGCTTTAAGATAAATTCATATAGTGTTTGCTTAGTCATAGTCATGGACAATGGTATAGTCTTTTACCCCCTGTAAGTTAATAAATGATAGAACTTTCTTGCTGTAACTAAGAATACAGTGTGTTAATCAAGTCAGTTGTTGTTTAGAATAGCTCCCAGTGCTACCAGAGACAGCATGAAAATGGGATAAGCATACAGTTTTCCCACTGTTTAGAAATGGTTCAGCTGTATAAGAGAAGTTAAAGAAACAAACAAGATATAAGTGTTAAACAGAACTTTTCTATTCTTGCAATGCCAATCTTTTCTCTATTTTTATGTGAACTGTTTTACGTTGATTTTTTTAAATTTTAAAATAAAGATAACATGTCTGTGGAATAATTTCAATGCATCAAGCTTTGCCAGAATCCCATTTTGCATACTAGAGCTGCTGAACTTTGGTAATTTTGGGAAAGCACAGCTACAGTCATAAAGCTTATGGAGCCGTTTCTGGACAAAGGCAGAACCATAGCAACAGTTGCATAAAGTGTGACAGGATCCTCCACCTGCAGCTAAAGTCATTCGCTTACTGAAATAGCATAGCACATGTATTTTGTCAGCATGCCCATGTCGATCAAACACAGGAAGCTCTGCAGTTTACTTATGAGTTTACTCTGTAGGAAGATAAGTAAATAAATCAAGGTAAATAACATTCTGGCTTTTATATATGTAACATATAAATGTTTTTATATAAAGACCATCACAAAACATAATCACAAACAGAACTTTGCACAATACCTTGGTGAGCTCTATAACCCATGCTGTTTTGTTGAAGGACAGGTGTGTTTTCCAAATAATTATATATTATTTACCCTATACAACTCCAGGAACCTCACACAGATAAACAAGGCTTGAGCTGGGAGAGTTGAGCTCCATCGGTAAGGGGGGTGGGACAGCAGTCTGCTTGCAGCTTGTGCTGATCGACACATTTACAAAACAAAAGGCGCTGATGGAGAGGTGTGAAGGGATTTAAGGTGGGCCGGGATTACAAGCTTTTTCGTAGGCTTCAGGGATTCTAAAATAAAATATTAAATGTTAAAAATATTTGCCATCTCTTGCCCTATGTGTACCTTCAGTGCCTTTCCTACATATTTGCATGTGCATAAACGTCTCTTCACTGGCACTCCATCTCCCAAACGTGTTCCAACAAAGCATGCTCATACTCTGCCATGATGTTCTAGACCCCTTTCTCACCTTCTGTCCATTTTTATACTTTCTGTCTTTGAAGACAACTCTCTTCGCATGAGCCTTTGTTCCTCCATGAATGTCTCACACTTGCACTTCCTCTTTTGTCAAATCAACAAAGCCAAACTAACCAATCACACCAAAGTCAAAGTGACAAATGAGATTGCTCTGAGGGACTAGACACACAAAACTTATTTTGTGTGTCTAAAGATCCCTGCAGCTTGCATAATACTGCAATTCCTCTGTAAGCTGGACGTGGGTCACTAGACCATAGATGATGTGTCACTTGCTCACAGATTTCTCTAACAAACGCCTCCTTATCTTCTCTCAGAGCCTTCTCAGCCATCAATCTAAGTTCCTGATACAGACTAGAGCTGCCATCAAAGCATGTGCTGCAACTCCTCTCAATGATATCCAGGGTGATCTGCGAAATGAAATACCTCCTTCTGGCAACACCAACACAACCCTCAGTAACCTTCAGGGTCTTGTCACGGAAGGTCTCCCACATCACATTAGGATAGGCAGTTGCACCTAAGTCTGCAAGTTCCTCACACAAACTGCATGCAAATTCATCTTGCAGTGTGGCCAGGTTCAGCCTTTTTATGAAATACAATGATAGATTGTCCTGATTCAGTTACTGCCCTTATAAGAACAAGAAATAATCCAGAAGAAATTCTTTTGTAATTTTTAATAGAAATGTATCTGTCAATTTAGAGCAAAAATCCAGGATCTCCAAAGTAAGGAATTTGCATAGCTCATTAGTTCTTATCTGGCTCAGGTCAGCCAGGTAAACATACTTTAAACACATATTAATGTTCCACTTGTGTAAAGATCCTCTAAGCTCCCAGGCACAGAAATCTGCTAAGCATCCACTGATGAATTCATCCACAGCTGTTCCTCTTCACTTTGGCTTCAATCATCCGCACTCAATAAAAAAAAATGAAACTACCATTCTTGCCAGATGGTATTTAAGTTGATTTCTGGTGATATTAAAAAAAAAAACAAAATATAATGCAGATATAATATAATATATAATATATAATATAATATAATATGCAGATGAGCGCCATTGGAATTCCCCTCTAGCTGGCTTTTTGTGCATACTTAGGTGAGCTTCAGGAACATACTGGTATATACAAATTGATAAATGCTTTTTGACAAAAAAGATACTAAATACAAATCATAACAGCATAACAGAAAAATAATTTAACAATCATAAAGCAAAGCCTGAAATAAAGATAATGTGAGAGATTTATTTGACAAAAATATAAACTCATGACAATTATGTCCTGTAAATTAATTTGTGAAATCCCTCCATTCATCCATCATAAAACTTTCATCCTCATGTTTCATCTCTCAGGAGCTGGAGCGTCAGGCTGAAGGCAGAAAACCATTCTGGAAATAATAATAAAATCAGTGTTACAAATATTCATACAGGGCACAGGAGGGGCTTTGTACATTTGCACATTAATAATAAATATTGGCAAGTAGGATTAGGCAGTTTTGCATTGCAGACACTTTAACTTATGTCTACTGTTTTTTTTTTTTTTAATATTTCTCAAAGTTACCTCCATTTGGCCATGAGAACCACTTAATAAATAACCATTTACAACTCTTGATGCATATTGTCCACTAAAATGAAGCCTGGGTTTTGACAATGTAGTATTAGTTGGATTTGTGCAAACTGTTTCTTGAACTCAGACACAGATTCTTTAACTGACCACGGACAAAAAAGTCCTTGTGGGTGACCTTGAACCTATAGAAAAGAGGGTTGGGGTTCCTTTGACATTCCAAGGTTTAAAGGCTGTTAGTATTACAAACACATTCACAAAACAAGATGGAGAAAGTATCTCTCTTTAACGTGTAGCTGAAATGTTGAGTGTCATGGACTACCATGGAGAAATGTGAGTGTTTTTCTCACTAATCATTAGATTCTGGCGAAAACATAAACAGCCAAACAAACAAATTAATAAAAACACCCTATAACATGATGCTTCACCATCAAAGTAAAGATGTTATTCTCTGGATGAATTGTGGTGTCAGCTTTGGTCTTCCACTTCTTCCACTTTACTGGTTTCATAGTCTTTCTCAAATCTTTTAAAAAATTGTACTTTTGACTTAAGCTTCTGTTTTCATTTTCCGTTCTCCTTTGATATCATGATTTTTTTAAATTTGTTTTTAGTATTCGTTATTATGTACACTTTCATCAGAATTACCATAGGCTTTATGTGATTCTGTGTAATGAGTCTTCACAGTAGAAAAACTGAGCTTCAAAGTTTAAAGTAATTCTTTTAAAATGAGCTTTTAGGATGTTAGTGAAGGTGAAAGTGATTGCAGTAATCAAAGCTGAAAAAAATGTTTGAATACTTCCAAAAAGGCCTGAGGCTTACACACTTCCAAAAAGACTTGAGGACTGAAAACAAAAGGGAGAGGGGGATCGTTAAAGCCATAGCTCAAAATAAAAAAGCCTTCAATTATATTTTTTTAATTTTCAAATTTTAAATAAATTCCAACAGGGTCCACAATTCAAAAGTATTCAAAACTCACAGATGTTCAAAAATAAATATCAAAAGATCATAAAACTGGAACTAGAATTAGATCCCCTATGTCCTTTTTGCCTACTTCAGGTCTCTGGCACCTTCCTCTACATGTTCTGGGAATGTCCTACTGCTAGGACTGTCTGGTGATTCTTTCTTTCCCCATTCCTTCGTCCCCCCAAGTTCTTCCCCTCCTAGACCTTTCCTCATTTTACCTTCATCTCTTTTAATGACAGCAATCATTGCAGCTAAGTTGCTTTTAGCCTCTCACTGAAAATCTCCTGCCTTTGTCTTTCCTGCAATCTGGAAGTCTCCATTTTACAGTTTCACCCTTTTTGAACTTTCTGCATCACAGATCAACAACTCCTCCAGCTCAGCTATCCATAATTGGCTTTATCCTGTTCAGTTAGTAAAGAGCTGGCTGGGGAGTTGCTCCATGAGGCAGTTCCTTTTGTCCTCCTTTCTTTGTTCTTTTTTTTCTTGCTTTGCCACATGCTCCTGCATCTTATTGGTGTATGTACCAGTTTACCTGTCAACTTTTCTTGTTGGGTTTATGTTTAGTTAGCAATTACAGGTGGAGTGCTGGTGGTAGTGGTGGGGGTTGTTTTTGTTCCTTTTACCGTACATGCTTTTTCATTATATCAATAAAAAGTTGATCCCGACAAAAAGCAAAAGATCACACTCTGAAATTCATAATACATAATGCTTAGAATATAAAAAAATCATAAAGCTGGGAAACCTGAACATAAGCAAAATAACCCAAACCTGACCAAGAAGAGAACCCATTATCAAAAGCAAAAAAAAATCTAATTTTCTGAGGCATACTAGGTCCTTACATAAGTCATAATTGAGCTGCTTGACTCCGCATAAACAATGAATAACAATTATAAAATCAAGTCAAGTTAGGAAGCATGCACTGGTACAGTGCGTTGCCGCACCCACTACACGATGAAACAACTGGTTCGTGGTTTGCAACCCCCAAGGCAGACACGCGGTCCAGTCCCACCCTCCAGAAATGACCCTCTACCTGTTACGTGGACGACCCCTTGGCCTGGTCCAGCCACTCGGGTCCCCAACAATGAGGATCTTATGAGCTGGATCACCTTCGAGGAAACACACCACATGCCCACAGTGTTGTAACTGACGCACCCTGACAATGCAGGTAATGTGCCTCATTCGAGACTCAAGGATTTTCTGGAGAGACAACATACCAAAGGAGTCCAATCTTCGTCTCAGGTCACTGGATAGCATCCAAGTCTCGCAGCCATATAACAAGACAGGAAGCAACAGGACTCTAAAGACCTGGGGTCTCATGCATAACGCCGTGCGTAGAATTCGCACTATAACATGACGTAAGCACAAAAGCCGAAATGTGCTTCCGCACAGAAAAATCTAGATGCAGGAATCTGTGCGTACTCCAATTTCCACGTTCTTCCGCTACATAAATCTCGGTCAGCGTGAAAAGTAACGCTTGTGCATGCGCCTTCTGTCCCGCCCCAACTCCTCCCAAAATTACGCCTCTATGAATATGCAAATCAATATAAATAGCCCTTAAGCTCAGCCTGTGAAAAGACAATGGGAAAAGCACGGGGGAAAATATAAGAATTTCAGCGAATACCAAATGGAGGCAAGGAAAAACTTACTATTTTTTAGTTTAAACAGTGGTATAGTCAACAAAAGTAAGTTGATCGAGTGACAGAGTGTTGGAGAAACTCAAAAGCTCAAGTCCACAAAGTCACACAGTACCCAAAATAAAAAAGAAGTTGTCACATATCCAAGTCGCCGTGAAAAGGTGAGTCAAAGCCCAATGTCTGAGTGTCGTATGAAAACTTATTAGGGTACAGAGAAAAAAAAATAGGCACACAGTGGGGAAAAAAGCAGGAAATGTCAACTTTAATCTTGAAATTTCCACTTTAATCATGTAGTTTATTTTGTCATTAGAGTAGAACATAATAAATTTCATCTTAAAATCGATAAATTTACTAGTTTCTCAAATCCCATCGTAACTAAAGTAACACGTTAAATGCTTTGTTTTGTATTTGATCTTCTTTGTGCTCTGTGTGTGAATCACTACGTGGTTCTTAAGCCGGCTTTCTCTTCCTCCGACAGGACACAGAATCCATTACATTTGTGATATTACAGCTGTCTGAAAAATTAAAATACTGAGATGTATACGTGATATCTTTTTCATGATGATAGGAATCAAAGCATGTTATTAAACATGGGAACACGGTGGCGGTACTGTCTCTTTCAAACCTACTAACCCCCAATTCCTGTCTTTACTTTTCTTTCTCCAAATACCCAATCGCCACACAATCAGCACTGTAATAGACGTTAAGCATCTGTAAGCTTACAATGATGATTCTTCAAAACTTTTAAGAAACATTGAAATATCTTCGTAGTACGTGTTTACCAGTCTGTAATACCGAGTGGAGAACTTGCCTACGACAGGGTATGAGGTACCGTGGAAATGTGCGTGGCTTTACGCCAAGTTTAGGTTTTATACATTGTGTACGCACCATTTATACATGAGGCCCCTGGACCTTCGTCCTTTTGCATAGATATTGGGAGCTCCACACACCCCTTTCCAGCGACCTCATGACCCCCCCATGCTCTGCCAATCCTTCTACTGACTTGATAGGAAGAGTCACCAGAGACATGAATGTCACTGCCAAGGTAAGTAAACCTCTCGACAAGGTCAACACTCTCTCCGCAAACAGACACACTGCTAATAGCTGTGCCCAAGAAGTCATTAAAGGCCTGGATCTTGGTTTTTATCCAGGACACTCGCAAGCCCAGACACTCAGACTCATCGCTCAGTCTCTCGAGCACCCCAATCAGAGCCTCCTTTGACTCCGTGAAGATCACAGCATCGTCAGCAAAGTAAAGATCTGTGAATCTTTCTTCACCAACAGATGCCCCACAGCTGCTGGACCCCACGACCTTGCCCAACACCCTGTCCATACAAGCATTGAACAGAGTAGGAACAAAAATCCTAGTTGATTCTGGGGTTCATTAGGGGTGTGTTCTTGCTTCTGTAATTATAAAATGGAAGCACAAAATACTAAATGCAAAACAAAATATTAAATGAAAGAAATTACCAAATAGAAAAATCATTTATATAGACAAACATTACAAAATAAACCAACAAAAATAAAATAAACAAACTAAAATTAAAGAAACTGAGATCATAAATGAAGCTCTCATAAGGATGTTACCTCAGGCAGGCATGTTTTGTGTTATTATTCACGCAATAAGATTACAAACTAGTATACTCCAGAATGATTTTTAATTGAACAAAAGGCAAAATATATCATGATTTTTAAACTTGATAAAGGAAAATGCAATTATTTATTTTCGTTTGTATTCTTGCTTTCCTTCTGGCTTATTGTTTGGAAAGGAATTCATCTTATGTTATTTAATTAGTTCTCTGGAATTGTCATTTTCCACATTGACTTAGATAAGCAGTAGAGTTGATACTCTCAGATGAGCCCCACCACAAGGCCACAACCAATGCTGAGTAGAATTCATAATGAGAGATTATGAAAGATCCTGAGATTTGTGAAAATCAGAAGGGAAGACCAGTCCGCCATATGTATAAATGTACAGTGTCACTGTCCACTGTTCAGAGTACTGTATGATTTACTTTCAATTTTAGGTTGAAACAATGTCTTTGGTCTTTCTGCAGATAATCCGTAAAGTGAATAAGCAGCATGCTGTCCTAAATGTTGATGAGCCAGTGTCACAGCTTCACAAGTGTGCTTTCCAGTTCAAAGACAGTACAAGGATGTACCTTTGTTTGTCCAATGAAAAAATAATACAGTTCCAGGTGAGAAAATAAACAAAACATCTTTCCTTCCCACACCATTTCTATGGTTAACAAATACAAAGGAACTGTACTGCCACACTTGGAATGTAGTTCATGAAAAGACAAATGTCACATTACCATAAGCATTAATTCAAAACAAACAGAGGCAAAACTGTGAAACTGGGTCATGTGAGATTTTATTAGAGACAAGTGGATAAATCAAGGAAAAGCACGTGGACTAGAATGCATACAATACTTTGGTGTTACCCCAAAGAAAAGGGAAATAAACTCAACACCAGCCTCAAGATGAAATTGCAAGGGTTTCTTCAATCAACTGTTCTTGTAGGGACAGTACACAAAGTTTCCAAGAAGTGCCCCATTTGAGCCCAGATAGAACACAACTATTCTGAAAAACAGAAATAGAAAACACACACAAAGAAAACTTGCACAGAAAAAAATGCAAACTCTGCAACATATACAGGAAATCACCAGCTAGGAACCATAATGATGTTAGATGTATATTTAAATTTTACAGACAACCTACCAGAACTTCCATGTCTTTCTTATTCTAAAATGAGAATAATTACAGCACATGGTAGCACATTTGAGTTGCATGCATTTAGGTGTACACATATTCAATACCTGAAGTACACAAAGTTCAATTCAGTTTCATTTTTTTATAGTGCTTTTCATGAAGTGTAGAAACAGAACGCTATACCAAGTTGTCTAGTAAAATTTTGTAAATTATTACATTCTGAATTAGTACACATAAAGACATAAATTTGTTAAAACACACAGAAAACAAAGTAGAAACTGATTAACATACATGGAAACTAACAATATCTGTTCATTAATTAATTGTTGAACTATGGCCAAATGACAATGGAGAAGAGGAAAACAAAAACTCTAATTAGCAACATCTGTGAAGAAAATGATTTTCTGGGTGTCCACGGTCACTTATAACAGACACAGTCAAACATAATCAGATTCCTGGAGACCTCATCCAACTGCTGTCCACTGCCTCCTGGGCATTCTAAGGTAGGACCTGTGCTGGCTTTCCGCCTGCACATAAGTAAAACAGTCACCATGTTGGCATCAACATTATGATTGCCATATAAATTTGGAAGGTGAACAAAAAGTTCCAGTACATAGAAAAGATAAAATTATGTGTGTACAACGGGCTAATAAAAAGACTGCCTCACATGCTAATAAGATTATTAGGTTAACTGGGGACTGTTATATGAGTATGTCTCTCCCTGTTAAGGTCAACAACATATCAAGGTCTTCTTGAGCACTGGATAGACCTGACAAATGGATATGAGGCATATTAAAATTCCCACAAAGCAGGCCATAACCTTTCCTAACCTGCTGAGATATGGACTCACCTCAGGCAGACAGCCCCAAAACACAACAGGCAGGCTTTGACCTGCACAAGCTCAAAATAGGGGTCTGGCTTTAAAAGTTCCAAATATACTTTAAAATGTTTAACATACAAAAAAATCCTTGTTAGGTGTTATCCTACAATCAGGGGCTTGTAGTTATTTTTTGTTGTTTTTGTATTATATTTTTCTGTAATTTCAATTATGTTTGCCTGTTATTTAGTAATTGTGTTCTGTAACTTTAAATGTGTGGCCATTTTATGTACTTTGGACAGGGCCACCCTGATATCACTGCTGCTGGGTCCGCCTTCTAGCTATATATTCAGCCAGGAAAGAGCAACTCAGAAGTGAAACAATGAGTTTGTATTTTGAGTGTATTGTGAATATTGCATTTTTTGTTATTTTTATTCTGGTTTCTGGATTTTTGCATCTGTTTTGTGATTACTGTCATTGAATCATGTATTAGGGCTTGTTTGCTGTGGATTACCTTTTTAGACAAATTCCTTTGCTTTCTTTGTTCTGCTGAGCATTTTGCCTTATTCTGTGCTTTTCTTAAGAAACCTTTATTTATAAAAATTCTTGCGAAAGTTATCTCTGTACAAGCCAGAGTTTGACAGTCTTTTATCTCCCTTGTGAGACATTTATATATATTGTGGGTCTTTCCTTGTATTTTGAACTTTATAAGCCAGCTCTCTATTTTGGGGCCTGCTTCAACTTAAGCCAGCTGGTTTTGTTTGGGGTGTGACTAAGTTCAGTTTTATAGGTCTTTTGGAGGCCTCACGCACACTTTCACCATGTTTGTGACTCAATTACACAACACTGGGGAGAGGAGCTGTGGCTAGGTAAGACAATAAAGAAAGTATTTTTATTAATAAAAGGTTTATTAAAAAAAGCACAGGCAAACAAGAAAAAGGGCACAAATAAGGAAAAGGGGGT
Source organism: Polypterus bichir lapradei (assembly GCA_026402145.1). Lineage (NCBI taxonomy): Eukaryota > Metazoa > Chordata > Cladistia > Polypteriformes > Polypteridae > Polypterus > Polypterus bichir. The sequence continues at coordinate 37,718,396 of JANRMT010062856.1, forward strand.
TAGTTTTAAAAAGGTAAATCAAAGCTATTAGGTCCCAATACAGAATGTATTAAACAGTATCCCAAAACAAAAGAGAAGACTCTGAAATGTAAAAGAAAAGCTATACTTATGAGGCTCCAACAACAATCAATGAATCACTGCTGTGACCTCCTCTCCCACCTCAATATAAAGGCAAAGGGAGGGCCCAGCAGCATGGATGTCAGTGTGGCCCCGCCTCCTGGGGTTCCATCCACAAAACACAAGAAAAGTAGAACATTTAAAGACACTATATATTAATATGAAAAAATAACCATAACAGAAATCACATAAACACATGAAAAATAATTCAATAATGACCAAAACAATAAATCAACTGGTGTCACAGCCTCACACAAAGGAGACTGGGGTTTGCATTCTGGGTCTTCCCATTGTGAAGTTTTCATGTTCTCCCCCTGTCTGCCTGAATTTCCTTTGGGTGCTATGTTTTCCACTCACAGTCCAGAGACATGCAAATTATGTGACTTGCTGATGCTAAGTTGTCCCTAGTGATTGTTTGGTGTGTGGGTGTGTGTGTAAATGTTCACCCTGCGATAGACTTATACTCTATCCAGGGTTTGTTCCTATTTTGTGCTCTGTGCTTGCTGGGATAGTCTCAAGCCCGTGCCAACAACCCTTGCTGGGTTGAGTGGATTAGAAAATGACATGAAAAAAATATACCAAAAAATATACATAAACTATATTTAAACACAACAACTTGTGTGTGGAAATGAATGCTTGCTAGTTGCCATTTTCCACAGAAATATTGTCTTTATCATCACGATTTTATCAGTGTGTTGTAAGAAAATGATAGATCCATGCAACCAGTCTAAAAAAATAAAACAATGAGCCAGCCTCTCAAAGAGAGTTACAGAAAGACTGATTGTATGAGAAGGACTGCTTTGGACCATGACAGAGACTGGTTGTATAGCCAAAGGGTTATGGTTTGACTACTTCACGAGGACAACAACAATTTTTAGAAATGAAGGGCAAGAAACTGCATCCTATTTTCTTTAAACTAAGACTTCAGTCTAAGTTGTCCAGATGGATTTACTCCCTAAAAACTAGTAAAAGGCTGTCTCTTCAGATAATGTTACAAATATAACTGCCATGTCATGTTAATAGGAGCCTGCATTTACTGGATATCCCACATAGTGGGTGCAAGAACTTGCTATGGAAGTTAGAAGTCTTCTGATCTTTTGAACTTAGCGGTTTTCAATTTTTTTTCTTTTTTCATTTGTGCCACTGAAATGATGGTTTCTCTAAACAGTGGCAGAGCTGCAAGTATTTGGTTGAGTAGAAATAGCTGAAGTTTTTCATGTGAGCCAGTCCCAAGAACTGGGAGAGGGAAAAAAACTGAAAACCAGTTTTGAAATTTTATTTGCGAAGACACTCTGTAGAGGATGTTGGAAAATAGTTAATAATAATAATAATAAAACATAATTTTTGGAAGACAAATGTTCAGACCTCAGAAATTCTTTAATCAAAATCATAGGCAGTATTTAGGAAATGTGAATCTGCTGCCATGTTTCAAGCACAATATTAAAATAGCAGGACAAACTGGGTGTTCTTAATTTATTAAAAAATCTTAAATGTGAACGAGCACAAACTAGACATGTGTGTGAATTTACCCTGATGGAAGAATTAGAGGGATATTGACTTGGTAAATACTTTGTCATTACACATTGGTGTTGCTTATACAGTATATCTTGGAACTAGAAAAGTGAAACTGATTGCATCTTGCCTCTATAAAGCCAAATCCTCTATGGTGGAAAGGTAGTAGGAAACTGATACTCTTTATTACTCAGTATCTTCTGTCTTGTTGTCTGAATATTTCTTTAGAGGAGTGTTAGTAAAACATTTCCTGAAGGAATCCTGTACTCAATTTTTTTTTCCTTTATAGGGAGAAAGAGTGTCAAACAGGATTTAGTTAATCTAAAATATTACTGCAAGTTATCCAATAGTGCACTTTGGAAGCATTCACACTAGTAACAGAAAAAAATGGAACAACACTGGGTAACAAAAGTTTGACTTGTTTTTTTTCACATGAATTAATATAGGTGAGTCTTAATATGTTTCTTACTGAGTTCAATATTTGAGCAGGCCTTTCTTGTCACACGTGGATTTTATGTGACACATTATTAAACTTTACAATAAACATATATTTACATCTCTATATACAGAATGAGTTAAAATTATGTTAACCCTAATGGTACTTTTATGTATATGTTTATATACATTTTTGTGGACATATAATACATGTGTTGAACATGATGGCGAACAGGTTGAGATATTCCTGCAAATCATCTTGCACATGTGAAGTATGTTTTGGGAATAAATTGTTTCTGCCATTCAAATATTAACATAATTTTGACTCATCCTGTATATAAAATCCAACGTCTGTCTGTCTGTATGTCTGTCCGCTTTTCACGAGAGAACTACTTAACGGATTTTGATCGGGTTTTTTTGTATAATTTGCTTCAACATTCTGGTTGATATTGCAAATTCTCTCATTGCGCTATGTATCATAGTTTGCTGCAGGAATGATATATTCCCACTAATCTGAGACAGTGGCTGTGGGCTGAGGGAAGGCGGGTGGGGACCTCCTCACTCACACACCAGCCTCGGGGTGTGTATCTTACCTCCGCTTAGCTTGCTAACGAGAGAACTATTTAACGGATTTAGATCAGGTTTTTTCTATAATTTGTTTGAACATTCCAGTTGATTTTGTGACTTCTGCCATCGTGCTAAGAATCATAGTTTGCTTGCAGAAACGATATATTTGCGCTAATCCAAGACAGAAGCTGCGGGCCGAGAGGAGGAGGAAGCGTGATTACAGGAGTAGGTAGCTGGGCGGGGCCCTCCTCACTGTCCTGTTTCACTACTATGTGGGCAGAGCCATGGGCGACAGCTACTTATCTATAAATGCTGGCAATATATCAACTAAAAAGGGATAAGTTTACCATTTTCTGCTGTTCGTGGCCTCAGGACTATTCCTCTTAAGCATCCAGCAGTAGTCAGCAAACATCCTGAGACTCCACTTGCCTTAGTATCACTTTTCCATTTGAGAAATGTCCTGATTAAACCATTCACAGTTCACCAATTTTAAGGCAGATGGTAAATTAGGATGTGTCACAGTTGTGACAGATAGGGAGTGCTGTCGCTCCCTTGAACCCTTGTCCAAGACGTCAGACACCAGATAAAAGTCCAAATATTGACTTTATTTATACTGCACAGTGCACAAAGCACCCTTCTCTCCACAATACTCATTAAACCAACAACCAATAATCACTAATAAACAATCCTCCACTCCCTGACGCATTGCTACCCTTCCACCCAGCTCAGCTCGTCCTCTGGGAGTTCCCACAGTCCTCTTATAGTCCTTGACCCGGAAGTGTTTCGCCCTCTCTGTCCACGTGACTAGGAACACTTCCGGGTCAGATAAAAATCCTTTTTCTTCACCCCGGAAGCACATCATTCCTGTTGTCCATGTGACTCGGACATACTTCCGGGGCGTGGGGAAAAAAATCTTTGCTCCTCCCTGCAGCTCCATCTAGTGACCCCTGTGGTATCCAGCAGGGCTGTGGATGAAAACTACATTGTCCATAATTGCCTGCTGGTATTCGGGGCATCTCCATGCTGCAGGGAGGGCTCCATATGGCGGCCTGGGGGTATTGGCTGGGATGACTGGCCGGCCATAGACCACACAATGTACTTTGATTTAGAACTGCTTTCTGATGCTTGTTAGGCAGAAGTAACAATCTGTAGAGTGGTAATTTGGTTCCTTCCAAATAGCAAAATTAATATTCCAAGAACAGTTTGACCATCCTGTGTGGAGGCTGACACATGTCATATAGTAAATATGAGGGGCCCAACTCTTATCTTGGTCACCCACTTTGTATCCAAAATAAAGTTCATAACATTTTCTAATTAGATTCGATTAGATAAACTTTATTATTTCCAATTGGAAATTTAGATACATACAGCAGCAGAAGCATACAAAACAAAGGTACAAACACACAGGACAAATAATATAATCAATCAATAGATAGACAAAAACATAATTAAATGTACAGTATATGTGCAGAAATTGCAAAATGAACGTAAACAGCATTTGGCTTGGTTTGTCAGGGAGAAACATTGAATTGCCTGTTAGCAGTGCGGAGTAAAGACTCTCAATTTCTTAGCACACTGTGGTGGACTCAGTCTGTGGTTAAAACAACAACAACAACATTTATTTATATAGCACATTTTCATGCAAAAAATGTAGCTCAAAGTGCTTTACATAATGAAGAATAGAAAAGAGATGGGTCTAAAATTTTCAAAAGCAGAGGGGTCAAGATTATTTTTCTTGAGTAGGGGTGTAACTACAGCAGTCTTAAGACACTCTGGGAAGACCCCCGTATTTAATGACGAATTTACTATGTCAAGAATATTATCAATTAGCACGCCTGATACTTCTTTGAAAAAACTTGTTGGTATTGGGTCAAGGATGCAGGTGGAGGGTTTCAGTTGAGAGATTATTCTATGTAAATCAGGTAAATCTATCCTGGTGAAAGAATTTAATTTGTTTATAACAGAGTACTGGGGCTTAGGAGGATCCGCAGTGTTGGGGAGATGTACTATGTTATTTCTAATATCATTGATTTTTTGATTGAAAAATACAGCAATAGCCTCACAGGTTTCACTGGAAGTATTTTGGACGCATTCCTTTGTGTTACCTGGGTTTAGCAGATGATCAATCGTAGAAAATAAGACTCTGGGATTACTAGCATTGTTATTTATAATCTTAGAGAAATAGCAGCCCCTCTCAAAATGGACTGTGTTATTGTATTCTGTTATTTTAACCTTCAATATCTCATAGTGGATAATCAGTTTAGTTTTCCTTCATTTACGCTCAGCTCTACGACATGTTCTTTTTAAATAAGACACTCTTTGGGTCTTCCACGGTATAACAACGCTAGAAGATTTTTTAACTGTCTTTTCAGGTGCAACTATGTCAACAGCAGCTCTCACTTTAGAATTAAAATTTTTCACAGTGTTCAAAGAGAGCGCCCCCTGGAAGGGATCTTTTATGATGGCTTCCGCTTTTGCCACCATCCTCTTTTTTATAACAGGCTTCCAGTGTGTGATGGAGCAGGCTTTCCTAATAGGTTTGTGTAGGCATTGTGCATTTTTGGGGCTACTATGGACTGGTAAAACATTTCCAGCAGCTTGCTTCATATATTTAAAGACCCAAGTCTCCATGGGAAGTACAGTCTGCTCTGGCCCTTCTTATTCAGTGCCACTGTGTAGTCATACCAGTCCAGTTTGCTGTTTATGTGAATCTTCAAGTACTTGTAGCTCTACACCACTTCCACATTGTCCCCTAAAAATTCAGAGGCTCTTTGGCACAGTTGAAATCCACCATCAACTCTTTTTTCTGGCTGACAAGACAAATTCCCCTCCTGTACTCCAGCTCATCTCCATTATTAATGTAGCATGTGATGGAGGCAATGGAGCGGAGTGAAACCATGTTTATGAGTTATAAATATCAACTCACCATAAATGTAGCACAAAGAGCTAGGATTATTCAAACGGTTTCTAGGCATTGTGCCGCTAGATGTTTAAAACCTACTATAAAGACCAAAGAACCAAAGAACAGCACATGTGAGAAACAAAAATACATTACATAGATGTTTACACTTTGACATCTGATCACTAACTGGCATAGATCTGTGCATCAGACAGGGATCAGTTTTTTGTCTCAAAATGTCCAAACTGGTTACAGTCTGCAAACTGTGGCGCAAGAGAATAATTTTATGCTGTTCTTGAAAGTTATAAAATGTTCACAAACAGCATTAAAATATTTTAATCCTGGATTTAACTTTTAAAAAAAAAAAACCTACACTTTAATAACTTTTTATATACTAAATATACAGACAAAAAAGACATAGTGTAATCCAAAAACTATATATGATAGAGAAATTCTGAATATGTTTTTGAAATCAGCATGAAAAAGTACTTTTAAACCTAAAACCACCAAGGAATAATCTTTGTTGAGCCATGTAACCAATTAACTATGAATCAGTTGTTAATTTTTTAGTAAAAAGTACAAAAAGTATTTGTAACCCTTTGTGTCATTCATTGCTAGTGGATCCCTTGCTTGCCTCTGATTTCAAGGTTCTCCATGACAGGAGATATTGTATAGTAAGATAAAAAATAGGGCCCATTCTTTTTGTTTTATCCAGTTCTGTGAATTGTATAGTAATTGCCATTGTTACTGGTTTGAATTGGTTTTATGCCCACTTGGACTATTTTTTAAACAGCTGTTCAGAAAAACAAAACTTTAACTGAGTGTATTATAAGTAAATTTTCTTACATTTTATTAAAATTGTGCATGTTTTTTCACAAATAAAATTTGCCTATGACTCTGCCATTCACACCATCCGACATCTCAAGAGGGGGAAGCAGTGCAGTGTCAACACTGTATATGGTGGGGATGGTGCGCTGCTGACCTCGACTCGGGACGTTGTGGGTTGGTGGGGGGAGTACTTTGAAGACCTCCTCAATCCGACTAACATGTCTTCCAATGAGGAAGCAGAGCCTGGGGACTCGGAGGTGGGCTCTCCCATCTCTGGGACTGAGATCACTGAGGTGGTCAAAAAATTCCTTGGTGGCAGTGCCCAGGGGGTGGATAAGATACTCCCAGATTTCCCCAAGGCTCTGGATGTTGTAGGACTGTCTTGCATGACACGCCTCTGCAACATCTCATGGACATGGAGGACAGTGCCTCTGTATTGGCAGACCGGGGTGGTGGTCCCCCTCTTTAAGAAGGGGGACCGGAGGGTGTGTTCCAACTACAGAGGGATCACACTCTTCAGCCTCCCTGGAAAAGTCTATTCGGGGGTCCTGGAAAGGAGAGTCTGTTAGATAGTTGGACCTCGGATTCAGGAGGAGCAGTGTGGTTTCCGTCCTAGTTGCGGAAAAGTGGACTAGCTCTGCACCCTTGGCAGAGTCCTGGAGGGTGCATGGGAGTTTGCCCAACAAGTCTACTTGTGTTTTGTGGACTTGGAAAAGGCGTTCGACCGTGTCCCGAGTATGGGGTACCAGACCCCCAATAAGGGCTCTGTGGTCCCTGTACAACCGGTGTCAGAGCTTGGTCCGCATTGCCGGCAGTAAGTTGGACTCCACCAGGGCTGCCCTTTGTCACCGATTCTGTTCATAACTTTTATGGACAGAATTTCTAGGCGCAGCCAGGGCATTGAGGGGGTCCGGTGTGGTGAGCTCAGGATTAGGTCATTGCTTTTTGCAGATGATGTTGTCCTGTTTGCTTCATCAGGCCATGATCTTCAGGTCTCTCAGCCGAGTGTGAAGTGGCTGGGATGGGAATCAGCACCTTCAAATTCAAGACCTTGGTTCTCAGCCGGAAAAGGGTGGAGTGCCCTCTCAGGATTGGGAGCGAAATCCTGCTCCAAGTAGAGGAGTTCAAGAATCTTGGGGTCTTGTTCGCGAGTGAGGGAAGAATAAAACGGGAGATCGACCGGCAGATAGGTGCGGCGTCCGCAGTGAGGCTCTGCATTGGTCTGTCGTGGTGAAAAATGAGCTAAGCCGAAAGGCAAAGCTCTCAATTTACCAGTCGATCTACGTTTCTACCCTCACCTATGGTCATGAGCTATGGGTAGTGACCGAAAGAATGAGATCGCGAATACAAGCGACTGAAATGAGTTTCCTCCGCAAGGTGTCTGGGCTTTCCCTTAAAGATAGAGTGAGAAGCTTGGCCATCCAGGAGGAGTTCAGAGTAGAGCCACTGCTCCTCAACATCGAGAGGAGTCAGATGAGGTGGGTTGGGCATCTGATCAGGATGACTACTCAACGCCTCCCTGGTGAGGTGTTCCAGGTACATCTAACCGGGAGGAGGCCCTGGGAAGACCCAGGACATGTTGGAGGGAGTATGTCTTTCGGATGGCCTGGAAACACTTTGGAATTCCCCCGGAAGAGCTAGTAGAAGTGGCCAGGGAGAGGCTGCCCCTGCAACCTGATCTTGGATAAGCGAAAGAGGATGGATGGATGGATGGATGGACTCTGCCCATTTTTAAGAGAGAGCTTTGGTTAGGGACCTATCTGCCCTCTGTATGTCAATAAACTATCGTAACACATTGAAAGAAAAAAATAGAGTAGGGATAACTCATTAAACCCCTTTTAACTGATAGAAAAGCAAAAATTTACTAGTGAAATCAATAATCAAGAGACTAATCTGTCTCAACTGCTTGGCACACAATATCAAGCTTGTGTAGTGCACAAAATAGGAGCCTTGTCACTGGTCCAAGAATGAACAACCTTCTCTGGTGTTTGGTCAGTTTATAAAGTGTAGCTTGCAGAAGAGGTGGGACTGCAGAAGAAGAGAGGGAATTTACCTCAGTCACAGTCTTTCTGAGCACTCATCAGAACTGCAGTGGAAAAGGGAAGAAGGCATTAACAATTGCACTCCCTCTTAGTAAGAAGTGGTACTGTTTACCTTATTGGAGCCCTGAATGTGTCCCATAAGTGCTCATGTATTACACTGTGCTAGTGATAAAATATCAAGAACAACACAAAACAGCCTAGAGGCGTTTTCAAGCTTTGAGGAATTTAAACTCTTTGGAAGCCCTATTGCAACTGAGTATGGGCAAAAAATAAATCGATGCCATTCACATTCAAACAAGACAAGTTTAACATATCTAAATTAAACCAATAACTTCACATTAGACATTAGAATTAAACAAGAATGATTAAGGCCAACACTCAGAAATACTGTATAAAAGGGACATTCTAACATAACACTTTAAATTAGCTATGAAATAGTTCTATGCCAGCTACCTTGATTTTTGCTTTCTGGAAATAGTGATGATCTAGATATCTGACTGGGCCTCACTTCTGAGAAATAGAATATGTTATAGAAATGTGACCAAAGACTTAAATTTTGCAGGCATCTCTTTGTCAGAAGGACCCCAGCAGAGAACTTCTTAATGATGGTTCCTGTTGGACAATCATTGGCACTGAGACAGTGGAATACACTTTCAGTGAAAGCCTGTCATGTGTCCAGAGTTTAGTGACTCCAATCCCAGTCATCAGTAACTTGGAGGTGAGCTATACAGTGCTGAAATGTAGTGTATGCACATAAATGTAGGAATAAGGAAAATCGTAACCTTTCTGTGCAGGATATCTCTCATTCTGTTTTTGTAACACTCATTCCTTTTTGGTAAAGTAAAAATGTTATTGAGTATAATTGTGTCTATCTATCTATCTATCTATCTATCTATCTATCTATCTATCTATCTATCTATCTATCTGTTGTGTAGTACATTTCATATTGGTTCATACAGTCACAGATTCAATATTGTTACATACCATTCTTTCTATCAAATATATGATCTCTCTATTATACAGTGCCTTTTATGTCTGTTCTTACTATATATTTATTGATAAAGCTTTTGACAACTTCAAATCTTTGGTAAAGGAAAAATTAGATTTAATTTTATCATTTTTGTGATGTAAAATGTAGGATGGAGATGCAGGTCTTTTTGTAAAATTTCAAAATAAAGCTTTTTTTTTTCTCTACTTCCAATTTATTATTAATGTGACCCTTTCCTCTGTTTCTGAATTAAAGCTTAATGGAGGTGGTGACGTGGCAATGTTGGAATTTCAGGGTGAAAATTTCAGTCCAAACCTGAAGATTTGTTTTGGAGATGTTGAAGCAGAGACCATGTACAGGTATAGTATGATTCTTTATTAGTTTTAGAAAGGTTTAGAAAGTAGCCAGGACACTTGGAGCTTCATGCCAGGGGCTTTGGTCAAACAGCCATGTCTGATTCTCAATCTTGATTTGTTGATCTTTTCAAAAGGAGCTGCTGGGAAGAATGATGGTTCAAATGGAATTCAAAAAGCATAGCTTCTGTTTTTATCATGGTAATTTAGAGGTTAGCATTAATAAATGACAGCTGCAGAGTCCTGGTTTCAGATAGTAGTCTGGTAGCTGTTTAGGTGGTTTGTGCAAATTTCCCCAGTATCTATGGGAACTTTTCATCACAAACAGTACAAACCCTGAGTCTGGACTGAAGCACAGCTACTTACTCTCCTCGTACAGATTCTGCCAGGGCAGGCTGTACTCTCTGAACTTCATTAAACAGGTTCAATGAAGAAGGGGCATTGCTATATTTCACAATTTGGTGTCCTCTGCTACTGTTGGATAATGGTGTTAATAAGATTAAGTTGAGGAAAATATAAATAATCTAATAACGGGTACTTACTGAATAATCAAGTTGGGAAAAAAGTTTCTTTTAACTTTTAAGTTGTTATATATACATGAGTGTCATTTTGATATCAGGTAAGCAAGCCTGCTTTGATTCACTTTCCATATTATTTCTATTTTTCATAAACACAGAAGCTCAAGGTCACTCCTGTGTGTTGTACCTGACATCTCTGTGTTTAGTGGTGAGTGGAGATGGGTTCGGCATCCCATCAATGTCCCACTGTCCTTAATCCGGAATGACGGACTGATCTATTCCAGTAACTTTTCGTTCACCTACACACCAGAGCAGTGTTTAACTCCAAGGCAGAGGGTCATTCAGGAAAGCCCACAAGATTCAGACACGCTGCTGGACACCATACATCAGGAGTTCACAAGGACAAACTTTCATCTGTTTATGCAAAACTAGAGTGATGGCTAAAATCCATGGAGTTTGTGTGGCACTTCATTATTCTGTTTGAAATGCATTAGCCCAAGAGTGGTTTAAATGGAAGAAAAGGACAAGCTTGATTATATGTCATTGTAAAAGGAAGCAAATGACCTATGTGTTTAGAAATAAGTGAATTACAGACCCATGTTTTGTGAAAATGATGACGATATCAAATATCTTAATACAATAAAATATTTTACTAAACACATTCATGATGGAGCCTCTATTTTAAACTCTATAATTTAATTACATCCCTTGATGCAAGTATACAAAATGTGTCGCTACAAGAACAACTCCCAGGGTAACCACAACGAGGTTTCATTACAAAACTAATACCAACTGCAAAAGCAGTCATGTTGTATTCTTGTTTTTAGTACATCAGTAGTGTTGGGAAAATGCATGTTGCACAGTTGACCCAGTCTGGCATTAAACCTTTTGTTGTGCCTTGAGTTTGGGGTGATGGTATGCTCCCTACAGGCCACATTGAGTAAAGTTAACTGAATTCTCTAAACTGGTCCCCTATGTATGAGTGTGCCCTGGGACAGGCAGATGCCTCATTCCTCGTTGGTTTTTGCCTTGGAACCAATTCTGCCAGGATAGGCTCTGGCTCCGCATGACCCAGAACTGAATTATAGGTTTATAGGGTCCTTAGTGTCATGTGTACAGAATGAAGCACATTTTTATTTTCATGTGGCAATCAACGTGCAATATGCATGTGTGATGAAGGACTGATGCATTTAACGTAATGTACATTTCCTATTAAAGTATTTGAAACCTTTAACAACATTGAATCAGACTTTTAGACATTTGCATTTAGACTTTGAGCAATTGTTCAGGTTATTTTTTAGCAAAATTGTTCTTTACTTCTTGTTAAATGTGCACTTTTTAAACAGAGGTACCTATTCATGGGGCAGCACAAGTCTGGCAATCTACAGTGGCTGGCATTGTTCTTAGGAAACAAGCATAAAGCGTCAACTTGCAAATGGTCAGCTGGCATTCCAGAAATGCAGTTTGTGTCTCAGTAGAGCGAGGTCAGTGCCAGTGCTAGCTGTCAAGTGTTGTCATCTGGGAGAAATTTGTCAGCCTATGTTCTGTTAAGCTACTCATGTGGTGTGGTATCACTTAAAAAGATTAAACAAATGTATGAAGGTTTGCCTGCCAATAAAAGTCTAAATCAGTCTTCAGTCCCTAGCTCCAGACAAGGCAGGACGGTGCCAGCAAGTACAAAGAGAGAACAGGAGGAACCTTGCTCAAAATAAAGTTTCACTGATGGATAAGCCAGCTAAGCTTTATTAGAGGCACTGTTGTCTTTACAAATAATAAATAAAGGGCTTTATAGTATTACTAATGGACATTAAGGTTGCATAGTGGTCATATCCTGTATTCTGAGTTTGAGTCCCATGCTTTCTTGTTGTGTGGAATTTGCATGTCTTCCCTTTATCTGCATGGGTATACCTCCCACAATTAAAAATATATACAGATTTGATTAATTGGCAAACAAAATTGACCTATTGTGTGTGTCCCTGTAACAGACTGGTGCAATGACTGGGATCGTTTACAATTTTGCATTCATGGGGGAGGTGCTGGCCCCAGTAACGATGAATTGGATTAAACAGCTCTGAGATGGAGGTTTCAATGTAGGTGATTTTCTATCACTAGTAACAAACGTATTTCTATAGAAGAGGCTGAAAAGGCCTAACTAGTTTGAAACTAGGCTCTTTTGGCCTAACACCTTCCCTTTGATATATCATAGTGTGTACTGAGTCGATACCTAGTGATAGCAGGTTACCTGAAAATCTTGACACTTTCATGTGAGGAGACCCATATCAAAAAAGCAGTGGGTTTGGTCAAATTAGAAATGTATCCCATTGACAGCCTTTATATCTCTTCCCTTTCATACATATACAGTATCTATAGCATATCATCCGTTCAAATGCAAGCTGTATTTTCTCCATCCTATTGCTGCTTGATCAGGCCATCACAGTGGTTTGCAGGGGCGAAAAGTGTTTCCATTAATCTCTTGAATAGTTGCTGTCACTCAAGGTAGCTGGCTCGAATTCATCAGTAAGTGCTTAATTTACCAGTCCACTGCACTGATCACTCTGGGTATTTATGTAAATGAGACGTCCGCCTCAGATGTCTGTCTTTATGTGAGAAAAAAGGTTTGCAAGTGCACTATATGTATGTGAATGAAAAGCTTGCTGCTTGTTACCTACAGGTCCACACTGCCTTTATGTATGTCAGTGTTCAAAAAGGCCGGCTGCGCTTCATATCCAGACTAACAGAATACCCGCGCTTCGCAGCGGAGAAGTAG
>JANRMT010062856.1:37755581-37768584 GCA_026402145.1 Polypterus bichir lapradei
GTTGTGTTCAAGTTACATTCCGTGTTTGTCAATCGTTGTAAAGATAAGAGGTTTCATTTATCGATTTGTTTCTTACTACATCAATAAACAGCTCGTCTTCCTCTTTATCTGAGATGTGACACACTGCATGCACGGGTTTTTTTTTACACTGTCTTCCTTTAGCAGGACATTGACTTTTTCCACCGTGTGCTTTGTTTCTGCAGTAGCTGAACTTATGAATATGCTTGTATGTATCAGACGCTTCATATTTTTTTGCTGCCTTCTTAATTGTGTAATTCGGTTTTTGTTCAGTGCTCTTTGGAACTGTTGCTTTTTGTCTGTGCACTGCGTCAGTTCACGTGAGCCGCTTGGTGTTCTTGCATCAAAGGTTCCCGGCTGTGTTGGTGCCATCTCGTGTGATGTCCACGGCTGTATGTAATGTCAGCTAAGACCCGGCACTTAAAAGTTTCTCTCGCAGTTTCGCTGAGTTTGTGCCAAACACCACCCTGACCATCTCATCTTCCTGAATATTTAGCGGCAGTGTTTCTATTGGATTGCCGCTGACGGACGGCCTTATATCGGCAGGCACTAAATGACAAATGCCAGCGGCAGCCTGTCTATGAACTTAATTTAAAGTTTAGGTTTACACCGTGCTTTGTTTCCGTAGTAGCAGTACTCATGAATGTGGTTGTATATGTCACTCGCTCGCTTCTTATTGTTTCGCTGCCTTCTCAATTATATAATGCATGTTTTCTTCAGCGCTTTTTGGAGCGCTTCCCGGTTTTCTACGTACTGCGTGATTATGTGGGAGGCGTGATGATGTGACACAAAACTCCGCCCCCATGGCTTTCGAGCTCAGCTCCATTACAGTAAATGGAGAAAAACAGCTTCCAGTTATGACCATTACGCGTAGAATTTCGAAATGAAACCTGCCCAACTTTTGTAAGGAAGCTGTAAGGAATGAACCTGCCAAATTTCACCCTTCTACCTACACGGGAAGTTGGAGAATTAGTAATGAGTGAGTGAGTGAGTGAGTGAGTGAGTGAGTGAGTGAGTAAGTGAGTGAGTCAGTCAGTCAGTCAGTCAGTCAGTGAGTGCTTTGCCTTTTATTAGTATAGATAAATAATATTTATTGGACTTTTACCTGGTGTTTGGCATGGTACCTGGGGGTTCAAGGGAGCGCATTCCCTTGTCACAACATTCATAAAATACATCTGCGATGACAGTCTACTAGTGCCACTATCTTACACTACAGCATTTTGTCGAGTGCATTATTAAGACTGCAGTGTATTTTTACCACCGTTGTTTATGATTAGCGGTTCTGAAAAAATGATAAAAATTTGGATATGAGATATTTATCGTTACTAAACAATGTCTGAAGAAAATTTAAATGAACATATCAGTACAAATTTGTGTCCGCCTAATTTTAATGGATTGACGTAGACTTAACACTAGAATTACCAGAGCCTACGAGAAAAATCCGGCCCACCTTAAATCCGTTCACACCTCTCCATCGGCGTGTTTTGTCCTGTAAATGTACCGATTAAGACAAGCAGCAAGCAGCCTGCTATTCCATCCCCCCACCATTGCAGAACGTTCACAAAGTTCTCTCAGCTCAGCTCAGCTGGGAGTGAAGTGCTGGAGTTTTAGAGTGGAAATCATAGATCGTTATTTGGAACACATGCATTTCATGTGTGTTCCGTTTCTACAGTAATCTATGTAAACACATAGTTTTTTCTCGTATGCTCTGGTAATTCTAGTGTAAAGTGTGGGCTATACGTGATTGAGTCAGTCAGATTAAAACAAATGTTTGACTGTTGTTGTTTATTCGAACGTCCAAATGAAATCATCGCCTACATTTAACGTGACTTAAAAGACCATCTATAAACGTATTACAATTTTTTTTTTTTTTTTATTTTATTAATTTTATTACAATCCATACAAAGAAATCAAGTTTTTACAAAGAGAAAAATTAAGAACAGATCGATCCCCACCCCTGAGAGAGAGAGCAAGCCAAACAGCGTTAAATTTAAGGCTTGGAGACATACCTAAATTAATAAATTCTCTGTGCCTTTTGAACTTATTTTAAAATATTACTGATTAGATCCTGCCATGTTTTGAAAAAGTCTGTACGGATCCTCTAACTGAGTATTTGATTTTTTCCAACTTCAAATAATATAACACATCGGTTTCCCACTGACTTAAAAGAGGAGAGTTTGGGTTCTTCCAGTTTATGAGAATAAGTCTACGTGCCAAAAGTGTAGTGAATGCAATCACAATTTGTTTGTCTTCCTCCGCTTTAAACCCATCTGGAAGAACACCAAACACAGCTGTTAATGGGTTTGGAGGGATTGTAAGTCCAAGGCTATCTGAAAGGTAATTAAAAATGTTTGTCCAGAATAATGTTAATTTGGTGCAGGACCAGAACATGTGACCTAGTGAGGCTGGGACTTGGTTACAACGTTCGCAGGTTGGATCATGCCCTGGGAACATTTTGGAGAGTTTTAGTCGAGACAGATGTGCTCGATATATAATTTTGAGTTGTATAATTGTATGCTTTGCGCATATGGAGCTCGAGTGAATTCTCTGCATTGCTACTTTCCACTCCTTTTCTGATATATTAATTGAAAGATCTTTTTCCCAGTGTCCTCTTGTATCTTTAAAAGGGAGGGATTGTGAAATGATTTTATATATTGTAGAGATGGAGTCTAAGTCCTTGAGATTGAGCAATATTTTTTCCAGCATGAATGAGGGTGCAAGATGAGGAAAATCTGGAAGATTTTGTTTAACAAAGTTTCTGATTTGAAGATAGTGAAAGAAATGTGTAGCTTAAATTTGGAATGTAATTGCTCATAGGATGCAAAGACGTTGTCTATATAAAGATCTCTAAGCAAGTTAATTCCACATTTTTTCCAAATATTAAAAACTGCATATGTTTGTGAGGGTTGAAAGAGGTGGTTCTCCTGCAGGGGTGCCACAGATAGAAGCCTCTCCGTCTTAAAATGCTTTCTACATTGGTTCCAGATTCTAAGTGAGTGGAGCACAATTGGGTTATTAGTGTATTGCCGATAACGTGTGTTTATTGGAGCACAGAGCAAGGAATACAAAGAAGTACTGCAGGAATTTAATTCTATTGCGGACCAAGCCTGTGTATGTTCTTCTATTTGTGTCCAGGTTCTTATCGCCTGTATACTTGCTGCCCAGTAATAAAACTTGAAGTTAGGTAGAGCCATGCCGCCTTCTGCCTTTTGTCTTTGTAGGGCCGCTCTTTTGATGCGTGGATGTTTTGAATTCCAAATAAATGAGGTTATTGTCGAATCTAATTGCCTAAAAAATGATTTATTAATGTATATTGGGATGTTTTGAAATAAAAAAAGGAGCTTAGGAAGAATATTCATCTTAACAGTGTTAATTCTTCCAGCTAGTGTGAGATGAAGGGTTGACCATCTATGCAAGTCTTGTTTAATTTTTTCCATGCAAACGGCGAAATTTTGTTGATATAGAGCTTTATGTTTACTTGTGATGTTTACCCCTAGGTATTTAAACTGTTCTGCAATGATAAAAGGTAGGGTATCTAATCTAATATTATATGCTTGAGAGTTCACTGGAAAGAGTACACTTTTATTCAGATTAATTCTGAGACCAGAGATCTTTTGAAATTCTGTGAGTGCTGCTAAGACTGCAGGTACAGAATTTTCTGGGTCTGATATATACAGTACCATGTCATCTGCATATAATGAGATTTTCTGTTCCAGTCCTTCTCTGCTAATCCCCTTTATCTGATCAGTATTTCGACAATGTATTGCCAGTGGTTCAATGGCAATCGCAAACAGCAGCGGTGACAAGGGGCATCCTTGTCTAGTGCCACGTTCTAGTTTAAAGTAGTCTGAGCAAATGTTGTTGATGCAAACTGAAGCTTCTGGGTTAGTATACAGTAATTTAATCCATGCACAGATGTTTGGGCCAAACCCAAACTTCTCCAATATAGTAAAAAGGTATTTCCATTCAATCATGTCGAATGCTTTTTCTGCATCCAATGATAATAATATTTCTGGGGTGTTTGATTTAGTTGGTGAGTATATTACATTAAACAGGCGTCGAAGATTGGAAGATAAGTGCCGGCCCCTAATAAATCCAGTTTGGTCTTGTGATATTACCGAGGGGAGCACTTTCTCCACCCTTCTGGCTAAGATTTTAGAGAGTATTTTAACGTCGTTATTCAGAAGTGAAATTGGTCTGTATGATGCACATTGTAATAAGTCCTTATTTTGTTTTGGAAAGACAGTGATTAGTGCTTGGCGAAAGGTTTGTGGAAGAGATTGGTTATCTCTGGCTTCTGTAAATGTTGCTAATAAGAGGGGGGCTAGCTGAGCGGAGAATTTCTTGTAAAATTCTGCAGGGTAACCATCAGGGCCTGCTGCTTTCCCGCCTTGGAGTGATTTTATAGCATCTAGTAATTCTGATAACATCAGAGGTTTATCAAGTTCCTCCGCACTAAAAGCGTCTATTTGTGGTATCTGTAATGTATCCAGAAATGCATTAGATTGTGTATTGTCTTCCTTAAACTCAGTAGTATATAGGGATTTATAGTAGTCTCTGAAAGTGTGCATTATATTTTGGTGTTCGACGATTTTATCTCCGTTCGTACTAGTGATTACCGAGATTGTGTTGCGCACTTCTTGCTTGTGAATTTGTTGAGCTAAAAGCTTATTAGCTTTCTCCCCATGTTCATAGTAATGATGTCTGGATTTGTAAATTAGTTGTTCAGTTTCTTTAGTTGTCAAGAGGTTTAATTCCGAATGTAGAGCCTGCCTTCTCCTATGTAGAGTCTTGCTTGGTAGTCTGGCATGTTCTTCATCTATTTTAGTAATTTCGCTTTTTATCTCTGCTATTTTCTTGGCCTCGGATTTATTTCTGTGGGAAAGATATGAGATAATCTGTCCTCTTAAAAAGGCCTTAAGAGTTTCCCAGAGTATCCCTGCAGAGATCTCGGGGGATGTATTTGTCTCTAGAAAGAATTTGATTTGTTTGGATATAAATTCAGTACAATTTTCATCAGCTAATAGAAGCGGGTTGAGGCGCCATCTGCGGGGTGAGTGCATGGGGCTTAGTAATTTTAGCTCCAAGATCATAGGTGCATGGTCAGAAATAACAATAGCATCGTATTTGCAAGATTTAATCTTAGGCAAGAAGTTATTGTCTATAAAGCAGTAATCGATCCTTGAGTAACAATGATGTACTGGTGAGTAGAAAGAATATGTTCTTGAATTTGGGTTTAAAAACCTCCAGGGGTCTGATAAGTTGTGATCAGTTATAAACTTTGTAATTATTTTTGCAGTGTTAGATGCCGTTCCCCCTGTGGAGGAAGTCCTATCTAAAAGTGGATTTATAACACAATTAAAATCCCCAGCCATTATAACTTTATGAGTGTTCAGATTGGGAATGGATGCCAACAAATTTTGTATAAATTCCTTATCATGGTGCATAAACATTTATCAAGATCATTTTACAGTTAGATAAGTCTCCCATAACCATTACATATCTCCCTTCAGGATCCAATACTACATCTGATGCTACAAATGGAACAGTTCTATGTATGAGAATTCCCACACCTCTAGTTTTCTTCGTAAAGCTAGAATGGAACATTTGGCCAGTCCAGTCTTTTTGCAGCCGGAACTGATCCTTGCTTATTAAGTGAGTTTCCTGTAAAAATACTATTTTAGCATTTAGACCTGTTAGGTGAGAGAGTACTTTCTTTCTCTTTAATTCGTGATTCAGGCCTTTAACATTCCAGCTTACGAAGTTAACTGTCCCATCATGGAGACACTGATTCTGAGTTTTTGATGTCATTTTATAGTCTTATTATAATTATAAAGACTGAGAGGATAGATTAGGTATAGATCAGGCCTGCTCTCTTTCTCTCCCCCCCTTAACCCCCCACCCTCCCTTTTTGCCTCCCCAAGTGAGGCTAAAACCCACTTCACACAGTCCCAGTCCTCTGACATACCCAGAGACAGAGTACGTCCAAAGCAAAACAAGCTCCAATGCAGCGGCGCTTAAGGGTTAAAAGATAGAGATATCTCTAAAAATAAAAAAAAAATAAAAAGAAAAGAAAAAAAAAGGAGTTTTACACTTAAAATATATATATAGTCTTCAGCAATTTTAGTGCATTAAGATGATACACCCAGATAATAAACCCAGGGGATGGTATTAAAAATGTGTCCAGAAGAAGCATAACCAGTCTTAATGCAGTAATAGCAATAACAGTAAACCTAGGGTATGATATTGAACAGTCTCGTTTAGGGTAGAGATGAGATAATTAGAAAAGAAAAAGAGAAAAATAAATAAATAGATAATTAAGCACAATAAAACATAAACAGATAGCGCCCTAGTAATACTAAGTAATAATGAGAATATATGCTGATAAAAACCCGTATTTTAAAACGAATAGATCAGACAAAAGATTATTAATCTTTGCTTCATCGTTTTAACCGCCATGACTCACTATTATGTATCAGAATAGTCCCGGGATCAGCTTTCTTAATTCTTTTTCTGCTTCTTCCTTGCTAGCGAAGACATAAAATTGACCCTGCCATTCCACTTTCAGTTTTGCCGGATACAGGAGGCTGTATTTCACACTGGCTTGCCGTAGCCGCTGTTTAATATTATAGAAGGCTGCGCGTTTAGTAGCTGTTGCTGGAGAGAAGTCAGGGAAGATAAGAATGTGGTTATTTTCAAATATAATATCTTCCTTGTTTCTGAGGAGTGCCATCACCTCTAGCTTAAATGATAATCATTCAAAACGAACTATAAAAGATCTTGGTCGGGGTCTGACGGTGTTTGATCCGCGTACGCGGTAAGCCGCTGCTATCTCAGATTCTGCTTTAAAGTCGTCCCCGATTATTTTAGAAAAAAGTTTAGCTGCGAATTTCACAGGGTTTGAACTTTCTCGATTCTCCGGCAGACCTTCAATTCTGACATTATACCTTCTACTGCCATCTTCTAAAGCAGCCAGTCTGTCTCCAAGTTTTTCTCCGAGTTTTTTGCATTCGGAACTGACATTTATTGCTCTTTCTTCGGCACTGGCAGCTGAATGTTCGACCATTTCGATCCGATTCGTGAATGTCTCCTTGAGATGCTTCAATTGATCAGTAAGCGTGCTCAGTTTAACCGAGTTTTCCTGAATGCGCTCTTCAATTTTACCCAGCACCTCTCGAAGCTCAAGTTGCACCTCTTGACGCAGCCTTTCATTTGCCTGTTGGAATTCCTGTCGCAACCTTTCATTTGCCTGTTGAATTTCCTGTTTCAGTCTCTCATGTGCCTTTGCCCTTGCTATCTCATTAGCCTTCTCGCTTTTCTTTATGTCTTGCGTGAGCTCAACGAGCAACACCTTCAGTTCAGATAGTTCAATTGTGCTTTCTTGTACCGTAGATGAAGCAGCAGACTTTGCTGTAGCCGGTGTCCCCGCTGCTACAGGCTCGCATAATTGCGCAATTGAAGCCGCGGACTTCGAGGCCCTTTCCAGTTTCATGTGATCTTCTCCAATCGGCGAGCTATCCAGATCTGCACTCACGATCGCACCTTCGCTCCCCTTTTCGCTCTCAGCCGGCGACGATGTAGCGGACCGTGGTCCCGAGGAGTCTGTGCTTTCGCCCATCTGATCCAGGTCTGTCTCTGAAAGGCCGTATCTGGAACCGGGGCTTGCTGATCGCAGCTTGGGTGTAGCTTTAGTTTTCGATTCTTTCGAACCCCCCTTCTTGTTGGCCATGTTTATATGTGCTTACATATACTGTAGCAGTCCCTCTCGGGTTGAATAAATACAGGATATCTCAGGATAATAAGCAAATAATATGAAAAATAACAACACTGCTAGAGGAGCTCCACTTCAGACGTCCATCTCTCGCATCGGACGAGACCAATATCCAAACGTATTACAATTTTAAACTTTGAATAAACTGTCAGAGTTAAATCTTTACTCCTATAATACAGAACCCTAAAATGTGTTTTATTACTTTCATTACTATTTATCAATGTTTATTTATTTATGTATTTCTAATATTCTTTTGTAGCCCCTTCTGCCTGCAGATCAGCCTCTGTTCTTTGTTTGCTGATGTTTGTCAAATATTCTACGGTATTCATGTCTGTTCTCAACAAACCAGCAGCTCTAGTGAGTTTGTTGCCTGTGGATCTTGTATTCAAGTTTTATTTAACTGTATTATGATTACAGAATATTACAAATCACTTACTTGACACTCTCACATTCATGTATTAGGGAACAGACAATGTTAAGAAAGCTGGCAATAAAATTGTGAGTTTAAAGAATCCTTTGGCTGTCTCTATACGGTGGTCCAGATCTAATTATGCAATGTTTATTACACTATAACTCATTAAGTTTATTACATAGAAAATCACCCAAAAAATCCCAGACCATCGAGAAGTGTGCAAACTGACAACATGAAGAATAGTCTTGGCGCTGAACTGGAATCGTCCCCACATAAATCAAAGTTATCCAGACGTTCTGGAATCTGTATAATTAGATCTGGACCACGCTGTACATTTTATCAGTGTTAAATGTAAGAAACACAGTTATCATAGTGCTAATAATCACCTTTCAATCATTATTTTTATAATGAAGTTTACTATGTTAAATGATCTGTGAAGAGCAAATATTATGCCTTAAAAAGAGTAATAATTTTGCATTTTTTGTGACTGTGCACCTGTTAATCAGGGTATTCAATTATTTGACTTAATTGGATCTTTATTACTTTTGGGATTTTAAATACCTCTTTAAGATCATCAAATACATGTTTATTATAACACATATTACTTATGCAAAAGTTATAGTTCATATCTCATTTAGCCTCCATTTGACTCCTTCAGGTCCTAGTGGTGTGCTAAACACATCAGCCTGTCTTTATTGTCTCTGAGACTGGAGGAGGCCAGGAGACCAACTGTATAGCAGGCACTGATATGCTTCAGCATCACGACTGTTAGCAAGTTAGAATGGCAGATAGTTCAGATGGGCATAATCCCATATGACTACACAAGCAAAAAGCATATTAATCGCATACAGAGTCTGTATACTCCAGTAGAACTGACCCCTATGGCCCTGACATAACAACCTGTACAAGCTGTAAACAACTCCACCTTACTGGTCATTTTAGCACACACTACACAGAGGCTGTCTAGTCATAGCCATTAAATAATTCAGTATGAACAACTGGAATTTATTTTGGCAATGATATTTCTGGTAAGGCATTTTTTTTTTCTTGTTTGTCATAGGTTTATACTGAAAAACTGGTTTACATCAATATAGTTTTCTATAGTTATATATTATATATTTCTATGTCGTCCCCTTGAACCCTCAGACAATGTATTAGACATCAGATAAAAGTCCAAATAATTTTTTTATTTGTACAATAAAGTGCACAAAGCAACTCCACCTCCACTATACTTTCAATAATACAATCCTCAATAATCACAATCCTCCATACCTCCCAGCAGCTCAGTCACCCTTCCTTCCAACTCGGCTCACTGCTGGGATCTCCCACAGTCCTTTTAAAGTCTTTGACCCGGAAGTGTTTCTGTCCCTCAGTCCATGTGACTTTATAACACTTTGGGGTCTGGTAAAAACTCCTTTTCTTCAGTCCGGAAGTACGTCGTTTTTTTCATCTCCTCAACTGGGAAGTACTTCCTGGTTATAAGGGAAATACAATTCCCTGGGCCTCCCTGCAGCGGCCCCCATGTTATTCAGCAGGGTTGTGATGAAAGACCCCAAGTTCCATGATGCCCTGATGGAATTCGGGCCCCTCCATATTTCAGGGATGGCGCCATCTGGCGGCTTGGGGGTATTGGCCGGGATAAGCTGCCGGCCATATTACACAATATAAAAAGGATAAATACAGTGCTCTCCACTATTATTGGCACCCCTTGTAAAAATTAGTAAGTAGGGTTAGAAAAAAATCCGTTTGCTGAAGGAATGTCATCTTGCACTGAAAAAAGGGGTGTCATTAATAGTGGAGGGCACGTTAAATGACACAGTTAAAGGTATGCCACACATGAAGAAAAAAAATACATTATCAGCATTTTTAAAAGACTGACAATAAAATCTAAAGGTTCCTCCATAGTCAGATAAAGAGCATACTGAGAGAGAATAAGAGAAAAAGTACTGAAATCATATACAATCTAAACACAAATGTAAAGTTACATAAAGCTTACAGTTAATATTCAAATACCATCAATATGTCTATTTCACAGTCTACTGAAACAGTGGGGATGTCCTAGGAAAAGAAGCAAAGAAAAAAGATACAAGTGAAAGTCAAACACTATAAATGAATTACAAGTTTAAGAAATGGGTGTTTGCAATTTACCTGATTTTTCATTAACATCCAATTTCCAGAAGATATTCTTATAGCAAGTTGGCTGAAAGGAAAAAAAAATAAATGTCATTTGTAATTAAATTGAAAAGGCTGTGTGTACATCGCGACTGTCAGTCTGAGTCATGTACAATTTAGTGGTGCACTGCCCATTGCAGGAAAGTCTTCTAACAGTTTATAAATGGCAGGCATCTTCTGGACAAAACTGCCATGAAATTTTATTAAAATTGACGGTACAAAAACATGGCAGATTATTTGGTATTACAATTTAGACACATTACTCCAAGAACTCCAGCATAAGGAACTAAACTGAAAAGAAAAATGTAATATTGTGCACCACTGTAGTCAATCTGAACTTTGTCAAAAGCCTACTTCATGACAGGATAAATGATCAAGTGTTTCCAAGATGCTAGTAAAAAATTTTTTTGTCTTCCATGCACAGCCAAGGAGTTCTAGTGAAACTTGCCTTGTTGAATTGGAAGAGTTGCCGGTACCACTTAGTGCTGGCCCACTTCAAGCACTGAATATACATCAATTACAACAGTGAAAATGATTATTAATACAAACATAAAGGTTCATGGTACAAACATAACCATGCAAAACAAGGTTATTAGAAATACGAAGAAAACTGTGCAAATTTCAAACGTTTTTATTTTGAAGCACACTTACTTCCGTTGTCAAAAATACGAGCAATTAGTTTCATCGCTTCTTTTTTTGTCTAATGGAGTTTTGTCGCTTGGTACAACGGCAGGTTATTTAAGTGGAAACTCTATAAGGCGGAACCTCAAAGAAGTAGGGATCATGAACTGTGAAATGATTGGTTAAAGTTACACTTGATAGACAACTTCAAACGTTGATAATTGGACAGGTGAGTTTTTGATTGTTATACAGTAACAACAATCTCATTCGTTGAAGTTCTGAATTAGCATAATATGATTTGCTGAAGATTTGATTCACTGTTATCCCTCCTTTAGATTCACCCATAATGTCTCCATCTGTAGTTATACCCTTCTCGAAAATTCAAAGAGAATCAAATCACAAAGAGTTTTTCATGACACTCACCCATACCCACACACACACAAAGCATCTTTTGTATGACATTACAGTCTTACAGTTTCTTATGCTTAAGCTTCAGTTATGTTTGTTATTTAGTTACTCTATTTTTCCATTTACTGTTACAGGTTACTAGTTATGTTTTTCTGACTTTAAACTACAAAGCAGAGCAAATATTAAATCCTCCTCAGTATGACAAGGAAAAACATTAGAACATTTAATTTACATGTTATTTTGTAAGGGGATAAGGTTAAAACTTTCCATTATTTGTTTAACTATGTGTTTTGTATAGTAATGCAAAGCTATTCATGTCAGCATATTCATGCAAATACTTATACCAATTTAACATAACAAATAAATATTCTCATGATAAAGTCCACTTAAAATAATTTGATCAGCTTTGATTAAATAGTAGAAAAATATATAAAGATGAAAACAAATGCAAATGTTAGTCATTTATTGATTTCTTTTTAATCAAGATTGTAACAAATCAGAATTGTCAAGTAAATGTAAAAAGAAGTTCAGACATCCATTGCCCTTTTTGTAACCCATATTCCAGGTCAGTGTTGAGAGATGTTTACCTGTCCATCACACACACACTCACTCATACATGCACACACTTGCATTTTGGAATGTCAGCCAAACTGTTAGACTTCTTTGGGTAAAGAATCATATGTAATAATTTGCAGATCACGGAGAGTGATGTATCACACAGATGAAAGAATCTGAAAACAAATATTGGAATCAACCAGAGACTTAATGGAGGAAATTCCAGCAGTCTTAGCATCCCTTTAGGGCTGCATTTATGAATCTATGTTGTTAGTAAAAAAATACAGATACTTTAGTACGTTGGACTGAATGAAGTTCTCTCTTCTGATTTCTAAAGGTTCCAGCCTCAAACACAGCAAAATGTGGTCTGAATTATAGAAATAAAAGGAAATTTGATTAATTTTTACTCAAATCTTTGTATCAAACTAATAACCTAGCGAAGAGTGAACCATTACCATAGTATAAATTGTACCATACTGTGTGTGTGATTAAAAATTGGGCGGTTAACTTTTCATTCAATGGTTCAACTTGTTATGAATCACAAGCTATTGAAGCGGGCATGATTGGTCACCAAACTACTGTATACTCTTGAGTGAGGAGGTACTACCTCTGTCCACTTAACGGTTAGGGTTTCATGCTCTATCACTGAAAACTTTTTATCTCTGTCCAACAATGTTCACTTTTGTTGACTGTCTGAAGAGTGTCTGAGAGCCTCAAATATGTTCCCTATATGTGCTTGTGTGACACTGTTCAACTCTCTCAACATTCCCGCAGTGTACCCTTAAAATACTCACTATGCTTCACAGCCCCGGACAGGATGACAGTCAATCATAGGGTTCATTCATGCACAGACCTCCACTAACATTAACGTTAACATTATTCAAAGTTATTGTCTGTTTTACCTGCATTTTTATTACTCTTTAATTTAATATTGTTTTTTTTTTTTGTATCCGTATGCTGCTGCTGGATTATGTGAATTTCCCCTTGGGATTAATAAAGTATCTATCTATCTATCTATCTATCTATCTATCTATCTATCTATCTAT
>JANRMT010062856.1:37768594-37808977 GCA_026402145.1 Polypterus bichir lapradei
TATCTATCTATCTATCTATCTATCTATCTATCTATCTATCTATCTATCTATCTATCTATCTATCTAAGGTCAGTTTAGAGTCAGTAATTAGCCTAATCTGCACATAAACATTGGGAAAACATACAGACTGCCTGTGTAGTCACCAGAAGTGGAATTCAGACCCAGGAAGCTGGATTCTTGTAGCAATAGTGCCAATAACAAGGCTGCCATGCTCTCCACCTCTTATCAGCAGTATAACTTATAAAACATATACTTTTTTTAAGGTCCAAATAATTAGTCTCTTCAAAATCCTACATCTTAATGTCAGACATCATTTTTTGACGATCATATCCTGTCTTAGGTTGATTTAGAAGTCAATATCAGTGGCTGGTGAGTTTTGGTGATAGATACTGTATAGCTTTTTGTGAACTATGCGCAAAATAAATGTTTGTGTCTCTAATACTAAAAAGATCTATCTATCTACCTACCTTGATAACATAATATCAGGATTTCTGATAATGGAAACCACTAAGAATTGAACAGTCATCATTTTTCTAACTCACTTTATCTAATTCATAGTGACAGGAGGCTGGAAGGTACATTGGCAGCAAAGGGTACTTGCCAGGAACCAGTTCTGGTCAGGAAGCCATTCCATCACAGGACACAAGCACACTCATACTAAGTCAGTTTAAAGCTACCAGTTAACCTACAATGAATGTGTTTGAGAAACAAATCCATGTTGACATAGTCAGAAAGTACAAACTCCACATTGCCAGTAAGCTAAACATGAAGCTCACAATAGCCACTTCACTGATGGGTTTTACAATTAAAATTATATAAAAACAAAAAACACTTGAAGGTGCTAAACGGGAGAGAAATGCCATACCAATGAGCTGAATAGTTAGCATTGCTCATTAAAGTTTATTGTGTTTTTACAAAGACTGAAAATGCAGGAGAGTCAACACTGCTAAGGACAGGTCACATTTATCTGTTCAAAAACATGGGAAGTTTTACTTTATTTATCAGACCTTTTGTCCTGAAGAACAGGGCTCCTGAAGAGTTCTTCCATGCTGTGTTGGACACTAATGTTCTGTGCTTTTTTTTAATCTGTGTCAACAAATCTTCTTCCCTAGCTTAATGCCAGAGGCCCTGAGCCCCAAAGCTCTGCTCTGAATATAAAGGCAACTCTTTCTACTTAGCTGCCCAGCATTTCATCATTCTAACATTTATCTGAAAGTTAAAACTGCTTTTTTATTGTAACCCAGAGAAAGGCTCTCAAAAGGCAGCACAGTATTTATAAAGGTATGTTTCTTTTAATGGAGTTTCCTAAAAGTCTTTCAGTATAACAGTAAAGCGTCATATTAGCATCTGAGTGAATGTATAATAGTGTGGTGCAACTGAAGAGGTCTAGTGTGGCTCCACATACATTAAGGCTGACCTAGAGCACTTCTGGAGGTATCAGTTACAAAAACACCCAGTCTACATTTCCAAATAAACAAGAGTGAAACCAGTCAGTTACAGAAGTAAATTACTGCCATAAAAATGTTTTCTGTGTCACTGTGTAGGCATGATTAATAATGAAAGTAATAAATAATGAAATATACCGATCTACTGATACAGACAGTCAAAGCCTGTTTTAAGTAGATTGTTTGTTGATAATACTGTTACTCTTACTCCAGAAAAGAAGACACACATTCAACAACAGACAAATCCTGAGTGTAAACTGTTCTGATTCAATTTCTTTTAAGGTGACCTGACTCATTTAAAAGTAGGTGTATCAATGGTGGATTTAGCTAAGTTTAAGTAAAATTCAGCCAATCCCCAACACCATGGTGTAAATCAAAGAAATCAGCCCAGCCCAAGACTGTATCTTTTCCCTACTGACAAAACCTAGCTGTTAAGATCACAGAAAGCACTCTTCTAGGATCCAAAAGGATGAATAAAAATCACTGGTTGTTCATTTCCTAAGCTAATATGGTCATTTTAAGAACAACGTGATGACTAAAATGAATGTTCTGAATATTGCAAATAGCAGTTTTCAGTTAATAATGCCATTTGCAGGCAGTGGTAAACTAGCTTTGACAGTTAACTATTAAAGATTGTGGCAGACAACCAGGGACCTTGCCCACCGGGACGCCTTGAGAAAGGAAGGACTGGGAGAGGGGCCATATCTTCCCTGGCATGGTATCATCCTGGAGGTGCCTGGACTGTAGCACTTCCGCCACACCAGGAAGTGCTGCTGGAAGATCATCAGGAAGCACATCCAGGTGTGCCATAAAAGGGACCGCCTCATTCCATTCAGGAGGCCGGAATCAGGTGGTAGTGGACAGAGCTTGTGAGAGAGGAGTGGAGGCGGCAGTAGGAAAGAGTCAAAGAAAGTACTGAGTTATTGTAAGTTTTTGAGCCCTGTGAGTTATTGTGGCTGTGTTGTGCAGAACTAAAATAAAAATATGTGTTTTGGACATCTGGCTGTCTCAGTGTCTGTCTGTGTCCGGGGTTATCTTTCACAAGATAAGGATCATTAAACCTTCTTCTAAAAATCTGGTCTACACTCAGGGCTCAGTTAACACTAGAATTCCTGAAGCCTATGAAAAAACTCGTTATCCCAGCCCACCTTAAATCCCTTTGCGTCAATCAGCATGAGCAGGAAGCAGCCTGCTGTCCCATCCCCCGCCTTGATGGAGCTCAGCTCGCGGGCAAAATGTTCTCCTAGCTCAAGTCAAGGCTCCTTATCTGCATATGATGTGCCTGGAGTTGTATTGGGTAAATACTGTAATACAGTATATTGTTATTTGGAATATATGCATTTCATCTGTGGTCCGCATCTACAAAGATCTGGGTAAGTATAAGATGAAAGGAAATGTGAAAAATTCAAGAAATGCTGAACACATACCTAAAGCAAAAACTTTTTGCATGTTTCCTGATGACCCTGATTCTCTTGATTCACTGACACAATGTCTTATTTGTGGTTCTGAATGGATGAGCAGTAATTTTCACAAACTAAATAAGGAGAAAACAGACATTTTAGTGATTCGGTAAAAATGGATATAATGAGGGTATTAGAAATAAACTTGATCCATTAGGATTAAAAGTCAAGACAGAGGAAAATAATTTAGGGGTAATTATTGACTCAGACCTAAATTTTAAATCATATATTAATCAGATTACTAGGACAGCATTTTTTCACTTAAGAAATATAGCAAAAGTTAGATTTCTTATAACTTTGCAAGATGCTGAGAAATGAGTTCACACTTTTGTTTTCAGTCAGCTAGATTACTGTAACGCACTCCTCTCAGGACTACCCAAAAAAGACATCAATTGATTGAAACTAGTGCAGAATGCAGGTGCTAGAATTTTAAATTGAAAAGAAAATCCAAGCATATCTCTTCAGTTTTGATGTCACTACATTGGTTACTCATGCCATTTAGAATTGACTTTAAAATACTGGTTATGGTTTACAAAGACTTAATCTCGCTCCATCCTATATGTCAGAATACCTTACACCTTACCCTCTAAATTGTAACCTTAGATCTTCAAATGAGTGTCTACTTATAATTCCAAGCGCTAAACTTAAAAGAAATAGTGATGCAGCCTTCTGCTATTATACACTTAAACTTTGGAAAAGCTTACGAGTAGAAATTCGCCAGGCTAATACAGTGGAGTACTTAAAAAACTGCCAAAAACTCATTATTTTAAAATGGCTTTCTCATAGCTTCATTTTAGTTTAATCCTGATATTCTGTATATGCATTTATTTATCATTATCATTCTTGGTGGCTCCGAAATCCGTACTAACCCCTACTTTCTCCGCTGTTCTTTCTCTGGTTTTCTGTGGTGGAGATCTGTGCCTCCCGATCAAAGCGCCATGCAGTCCCTACATTGATGGATTGAAGGCCAGAGGTCTTGTGGCCTGGGACCCCTGCAGATTTTGTTTTTTTTTTTTCCAGCTGTCTGGAGTTTTTTTTTTTGGTTTTTTTCTGTCCTCCATAGCCATCGGATCTTACTTTTATTCTATATTAATTTTTATTGCCTAATTTTATTTTTACATTTCATCATTTTTCTATTTCTTCATCCTGTAAAGCAATTTGAGCTGCATCTTTTTTACAAAATGTGCTATATGGAAAAATGTTGTTGTTGTTGTTATACTAATAACGACGAGAAGTGTATAATAAGTGTATAATGTGTGAAGACTTTAGTCCAAATATAAAACAAACATGTGCGCTTTTATTCAAGAATATAACCAAAGAAACAAAAAGCATTTGATTTACTCAAGCTCAAGTGTCAAAAAAAAAAAAATAAAATAAAAAAATAAAAAAAAAAAATATATACGCTCTGTCTGCATTTTCAGTATCATGCACCATAACGCAGTGTACAGACAAGATCTGGCATAGCGTTTTTAAATAATGATGTACGTGCACAAGAAAGGCAGAGACTGATTTGATTTCATTCAAGTGGTTAATGGAATATAAAATAAACATTTTTGCAAAGGTATAACATTAGGTGCACTCTACATGAAAGTTAAGGGGTGTGCACTTCAAACACCAAGTGACATGCATGCCATAAAGTCTTCATTATGTACACAGAGGGGTGCAAGTTATGTAACTGAAGGGACACTACAGACATCAAGGGGGCCCTTACCCCTGTCATCCCAGACAGACAGAGGAGATGCCAATTTGCCTAGTGCTCAAAATGGGCTATGTCCAGCACTGTCAATGAATGTAACAGCCATACCAAATGCATCACTGAACAGGTCATCCGCCAAAAACTAAGCATGTTCAGGCCCAGCCACTACTTGGATGGAAGACCGACCAGGAAAAGTGTAGACAGCAGCTGGAATAGGTGTTGATGAGACCAGCAAGGGCCACTTACCCTGTGGTCTTAATGTTGATCCTAATGCCCCAGTTAAGTGACAGAG
Organism: Polypterus bichir lapradei; assembly: GCA_026402145.1. Classification (NCBI taxonomy): domain Eukaryota; kingdom Metazoa; phylum Chordata; class Cladistia; order Polypteriformes; family Polypteridae; genus Polypterus; species Polypterus bichir. The sequence continues at coordinate 37,773,488 of JANRMT010062856.1, forward strand.
ACACAGTGCTGTACAAATGGTGCTGTCCTTCGGATGAGATGTGAAACCGATGCTCTGACACTCTGTGGTCATTAAATATCCATGGGCATTCTTTGTAAAGAATACATTCACTAATCATCCCCTGTTTGTAATTGGCTGTCTCTCAAACCACTTTGCCACCTGAAAGCTAATAGTGTACTGGTGCTAAATGGCTGCCATCGTATCATCCAGGTCGATCCTAAAATTAGTAGTGGTTGAAGTGGCAGCCCACTCACTATGAAAAGCACTATGAGTAATGAGAAAAGTGCTATATAAATGTAAACAATTATTATTATTATTATTATTATTATTATTAACAAATTGATAATGCAAGATCACATCTGCAGGAATTCATATTTCTTCTAATAGCACAGTTAACAAATATCTATTAAACATTTTACAAACACTATAACACTTTGTGACAAAAAACACTTTGATAACTGAGCATTTTGGGTTCACATGTTTACAACAAATAAAATTTAAGACTGTTTATTTGACTTTGGCATTTTCTGGTGTGTTCTATTTCCTTCAGTTATTTTGTTATCCTCCTCATTGTTCATGTCTTATGGGACGCTGTAGAATTGCTGCTAGAAACAGAATAACAAATTACAAGATTTAAAAAAGTCTATTTAATCAGCAGTGCTATTGATCCCATATATCACAGAAACAATTAGGATTTGTAATCATAAATCAAACTTAAACCTCCACCCTAACCCAAAACAGGAAGCTAATTAGTACTACAAAAAAGAGTCCCACTGTGTCATACTACTTGTTATTAATTAAAGCAATGGAGACACAGAAGAGATGGAGAATCTCAGCAAATGTAGTTTAGAACAGAATTATTGAAATCTTGCCAAATTCTAAAGAAGCTCTAAAGAGTCCCACACAAAGAAAATGTGATTATTTATACATTTAGATAATATGCCATCTTCCCATTGAGTTATGAAGGGTGAATTAAGTTTAGTCAGTTAGTAGTGATTTTAAGTGCCATGGCGGATGAATGAGCATCAGGCCAGGATGGAAGATGTATTCTTTCCTGGCTAGGAGGCCATAATAAAAAGGACTGCAGAAGTGGTGACAGAACCTGACTGGAACGCTTTACAATCTTTGTCCTGGCTGTGATTAAGGAATAATGGATGGACTGGACGAAGGTGGACATCTGGAGAAGTTCATTCCCCCTATACGGAAGGTGGCAATATTCCTCTAGGCTGATCCCATTTAGAATACCTACATGGTTGCTTGTGAATTGGAGTGTGAAAATACAACTTTGTCAGGGACTTAGGGTACCTCCAGAGAGTACTGCCTGTCAGGAACACTTCCAGGTCATGTAGAAACCAGTGTTGTCCTACCTTGGCAGCAGGTGACATATGTCCAATTAAATGCAAGTGTCAATTTTTTTTTTTACACCATACACTTAATTAAGAAAAATCAACAAGCAGGGACAAGTTCCTCAAATGCATTGTAACAGCACTGACTCTGAACTCTTCCAATTCCATAACAACTTCACAAGATTCCTACCAAAAACCTGAACCAAATAGGAATGTTGAAACAACATACAACCCAGATTTTGTGAGAAATACTGTAGGTTCACTGTGAAGTATGGCAAGCAATGGCTGTTTTGCATTATCTGCGGTTTGGTAATACCAAATAAAGCATGAGGCCTTCAACGATAAATACATTTAGAAACAAGGCTAATTAAAGAAGTAAATTGTTCAACTTTTTAAAATGAAAATGTGAAGATCTTGAAGCTTCACAGAAAACATTCTGGAGTGTGTGTACAACAAGCCAGCAGGCGTTTGGGGCATCGTCTCATTGCACATCAAACTACCAAATATCAAAAAGCACATACAATTGCAGAACAAGTCCTCTTGTCTTGTGCAATAAATGTGTGCACCGAAATTCTTGACAGGTCATTTGCCAGCAGACTAAAACATATTTCTTTCTGCAAATTCTTTACTTACAAACTTGTAAAAAAAATCAGACAAATCAAGAATACATATTATAAAGGCAAAGGACACTACATTCATTTCATTCAGTATTAAACACTTTGTGTTGAGTTATTTTTGGATGATGTCAGACACAGGACACCAGATGATTTCTCATTATGTTATGGTTGGGTTTCTGAGTTGCACAAAAGACAGGCAGTTGAGTACTGGACAACGACAACTTTATTCTGGGACTAGTAGGAACAGCATTAAGACTTTATTCAGTAAAGAAGTTTTCATCCATACAGTCATCAAAGTGGCAGCTTCCTAGCCACCCATCCTGCTCCAGCCATTTCATTCACTCTATAAGGACTCATTCTTTGGACAGGTTCAATTTCAGAGAAACACTGGGTGAAACAGATTTAAACTCAGTCCAGAAAAGGTAAAAAGATAAGCCTAAAGGGTAGGTGAGTGCTCAGCTTTAAATGTTCTAAGCATCGGGCGACAAACACATTACGTGGTAACATGGGCAAGCTAAGAGTGTCAGCACGCAACTGCCAGTGCAGCAGACCATCTAACGGGCTGTCTGTGTATAGTTGCCACCCACCAGAGGAGAAAAAGTGGTAGGGACAGCAGTCACTATATATATATATATATATATATATATATATATATATATATATATATTGTGGAAGTTGACCCGGACACAGACAGGCAGACACGTTCATGTCACCCACAAACACGTTTATTTACAATATATTTACAATTAAAGTCACGTGCACAAACCCCAAAGTCACAGTCCTGGCCACAATGCCTTTCTTCGGGCCGCCTCCACTTTCCTCTCTTGCCTCGTCCTCCTTCCACCCGACTCTAGCCTCGAATGAATGGAGACGGCCCCTTTTATTCAGTACCCGGATGAGCACCAGGTGTTCCCGGCATTCCTCCCTTGGCCACGCCCCAGCATGGCGGTAGTGCCGGCTGTCCTCCCGGCAGCTCTCCGGGTAACGTCCAAAGTCTTCCCCCCAGCACTTCCTGGTGTGGCGGAAGTGCTGGGGTAACAGGTCCCCAAGGCATTGGGGCGCCTCCTGGCGGTGACCACGGGCCCCTACAGGGTGGAGCTTCCATGCCCTGTACCCGTGGCCCCCAAAGCAACCAGGAAGGCGACCCCCACGTGATCCAGGGTGGGCACAGACACACATCCGGTCCCTCATGGCGTCCCGGCCGGGTCATGGCCCCTGGCATCCCTGACAATATATATATATATTGTGTGATACAGTAACTGCCAAATAATACAAAGTGTGATACGTGTTTCACCCTAATTGGACCTCATCAGGTGTACAGGGATTAAACCTCGATCGAGACATCAGCACCTAAGGCAAAGTCTCTGACGTTGTACCATGGCAGCTGATTCACTTGCTGACCAACCACAAGCATTTCCTGGTAGGTAACCATCCAATTAATGAGATTGTGATTCAGACCTTGGAATATATATATCGAGAGAGAAATAAGCAAGAAAGATAGCATGTTAAGGGTTGGGGAACCGTCCTTGTATAATCTCCGAAGCCAAGGAGATCAGCAAAGGTGTCGCGGCGAAAAATACGTCACCAGAAGGCTTTTTACCTGAAAATAAAGGCTATTAGGACTCGAGATAGACAGACAGAGTTTTAAGGCTTTATTGCAATAAATCAACAACACGGACTCAACCCAATTCGGCCGAATGAGATTGAGCCCCGTACATTTCAGCAATTGAAGTTTTTATAACAATTTCTTATCATTTTGGCCTCGTTCGATTAGCTCATTCTGCACCTGGTTTTACTGTCCATTATTCCTCTTGGTGTCTGTTCGGCTTATTTTGATTGGTCTAAGACTGGGTGGATGGCTTCCTCTTACCATCTTTGGGCTTTTCTTATGTCATTTCCGATCTTTTCTGACCTTGCTCGAATGACCTCTCTTGCCCATCTTCTCTGACTCCCTTCTACTTGAGTTTCCATGGGAACCCTTATCATCTCCTTACTTTCCTATCACAGGCCCCCTCGTGGTATTTCTATTTTTCTATGTTGTTCCCATTTTCTCTAACTGGCCAAGGCTTCAATTCCATATATGGGTTTCCTCTCATCATTTTCTTTCTTAAACCTTCCAAACTTTTTATAATAGTGACCTGAAGCTTAAGCTTTAATTAAAAAAGAAATATAGTATGTGCTTTCATTTAATCATTGCTTGGCATGCTTGATTTGTCTTTCTACATTTTTTACACTAAAGTCAATTTCTAATATATTCTCCTAATATTTTTGCTAATGCCTGCATTTACTAAGATTTTCTCTTCATGCATTATGTCAGTGTGACCTTTTTCTGCTGATTCACCAATCCAGTTGGTCTTTTTATATGCCTTTCAGAGCCATCTTTATCGCTTCCTTAGCTCCCTAAGCCTTGAATCACAGGTGTTCTCAAACTCTTATCCTGTCCGAAGCTGGTTTCGATGTGTCAATTTTCTGTTCTTTTCTTACTCTGGAAATTTTACTGTAAGCCTAAAAAATAATGCAATATAACTGATTTTTTAGTTAACTATCTGCTCGACCTATCTTATTTGCTTAACATTCTAATTTATGCTTAATCTAATGTTTTAGAAGTTTTTAATTACTTTTTATGGCTCTTTATGTTAATTTGCTATCCTCTTATGCTAATATAAAAAAATTTCCTTCTACAAGGTCTGATACGGAGGTATAAAACAATAACCAAAACAGTAGGCATCAGATAACAGGTGGAATGAGTTTATATAGAACTGAAACTGGAAGTTCAATAGGCTGAGGAAATTAGGATGACGTGGGCAATAAGTGGCAGGGTAGGCATCATCAGGAGTTGCCGGAAATGGTAACCTTGGAGAGGAACTGGAGGGAGTCATTAGGGAAGGACGGAGGAATTAGAAGACAGACCAGGAACGGAGGTGAGGTCGTCTAGGAGCGTCAAGATGGTGAGCAGCAGAGCCAAATATATATTAATATATATATATATATGTGTATATATATATATATATATATATATATATATTTGTATATGTGTGTGTGTGTATGCCATTCAGGGTAAATGCTGGCTAGTTTTATTAAAATTACTGCTAAGAAAGGGTAATTGGTTAACAAAAGTAGATAAAACTAGGTCCCAAGGCCAAAGGTTGAGTGCCACAATATTAAGTTACAATTCCATAAATTAATTGGAGGTGTTTTGCCATCACACCAGTGTCCCAAGTCTCTGTTTTTACATTATTCAATTCTTTATGGTTTTACAGATTACATTACTATGAACAAATTGCATGTCAGTCAAACATTCAAAGTTGTCTTATGTAAATCGAATATGACATCCCCTCCTCTACTCATCTGAAGTCATCACTCAAAGATATTGTGGCCAGCTTAAGGTTAGCAGTGGTTTAGGATGCATATCTAAATCTCAGACAGCAGGAAGAGCATGTACGCAAGCAATGAAGTTATTTAAAAATAAGTTGTGGGTAATGTTACATAATAACTATAACACAAATATTTTCATAGTTTTAAAATACTGTACTTTGTTCAAGGTATTTACATGTTTATTTTAGGTGAGGAACAGTAACCCAGTGCCCCTTATAGACTAGTAGTCACAGATGGGGGCCAACTGTTTTGTATGCCCCATGATTACCATGTGATACTTTGGAGAAAAAACTATGCTAGCTGGAAATTTGAGTCTTTCGCCCTAAAGAGGGATTGAACTATTTAAAAGCTAAAGCTGCAAAATTACAGGTGCTGGCAAGTGATGAATTGTGACCAAAATAAACAAATTCCAGGTAACTGCCAATTAACTGAACTCATGCAAGGAATCAGTCTGTGTCTCTTGTTGATATTTTTTTCTTCACTTTTATTTTATGTGTTATATATATTGTGCTTGAGTAGCTTTCTTTACAGTTTCCCACACATAATCTAAAGAGACATGACTAAAAAAATGAGTGTGCTTGTGCTGGGACAGACTGCCACCCCATAGTGGACTGATTCATAACTGTACTTGATGATACTGAGATTAGGTGACCTACAACTTGATCAGAAAGTAAATAAAATGTATCCATAATAATTTATTTAATTCAGTACATATCTTCTCTTTATGAAGTGCATCTTATTTTTAAAGTAACCTGAAATCCACTATTAGTATCTTTGTGTGAAAAGTATGCTCCAGTGATACACAACAGCAGCTGCTTGGATGTTGTGTTGCCCCCGAGTGCTTGCCCCCCCAACCCCCGCTTCTACAAGACATTCTTTCCCTGATTAAACCTTCCAATGAAAAGGCTGATGAGAGCCTCTTTGGCTTTTGGTGAAACCTTGTTAGGATAGCAGAACAGAAAGCCCTCTCATTCCCTCAGCCCCACGTGCAGAGGTTGTTGCTGACAGCCCTACACTGAGGGGCTCGAAGGAGGCACCTGTGTGAAGGGTAAAGGATTTCAGTCATTATCTCCTCTCCTTTGCCTTTTTCTTGGCTATTCCATTTGCCAACACACTTATGTGTGCTTATTACCAGCATTTAGACTCTTTGGATGCCATTGCTTAGCAGTTTTCACTCTATGGTATGCATACTTTAGGCAAAAGTAAGCAGAGAAAGGCTCTGAAGTGAAAGAGAATGTTTCACACTCACATACCACATTAAACTGCTAGTTTTAGTGCATTTTGGGATTTGAATTCTTTGGCTTTTAAAAGACTCACTTGATAATTTAAGGAGGGCACAGTTGTGCATGCTGATGTCTCGCAGCTCCGGGTCACTGTCCTGTGTGGGTTTCATGTTATCCCTATATGTTCGTGTCTTCAACCATCTTCCCATATTGCAGATAACTGAATGTGAATGTGAGTAATGAATACACCCTGAGACAGACAGAAATTTGTGGTGGTACCTTATTTACACAAGGTGCCACTGCATTCGGTTTTGGTTTCTTGAGACCAATTAAGTGTATTCACAAGATAAATGGATGGACACTTATTTAACTGCATTGCGTTCTTATAAATAAAGGTAGCAGTGGGGTCTTCCAGGTGATGCCATAAGGGAACCATTTTTGGTTCCTAATAGAACCATTCACATGAAGGTTCTAGAAAGAACTATGATTTATTTAACACTGTAGCAGACTCCATAGGCAGCCATCAATAGATTACTACATGTTTGGGTAAAACCAAAAGGTTCCTGATTTTTAAATGACCGTTATTGCATTCAGTAACACAGAGTAAGCTCTGGTTTTCTTGATCTGTTGTATATTGCTTGGTGGCCTACTATACATACAGTATTAAAGATTTCTGTTTCGGCCACAAATTAAGAATGTTTTCAAAGCCAAAAGAACCAATTTCATATGAAAAGAACACTTTCCAGAATAAAATGGTTCTTTGTTGAGGAAAGTTTTTATGAGGAACCACACAACCCAGTAAAGTGCCATTACAGAACCAATTTATTAAAAGTGTACACAGGAATATTATATTTCCATTACTTCCTTATTCATTTCAGAATTGAGGACAACAGGAACATATTCTGATGTATGCTTTTACTATTTAAAAAATGAATAATTAAATAGACTTTTCTTGTAGGTCTATAAACAAAAAAAATATATATATATTAGGAACAAAAAATGATGGAAACAAGAAAGAAAAATGTGTCGGACAGAATGGTATGACTTGTCTGATTCAGGGGGCAGTTCACACTGGTGAGCCTGTCAGCAGACTTGCTTGCACTTTCAAAATAAGCAGCAAGTAAACAGTCACACCTGTTGCAGCTCTCTCAGCATTCCAAGACCGATGTATAGGAGACACATTATAACAAGTACTCTATTTACCTTTGACTTACCCTCCTGTGTGTTGGAATAGGAGATTAAATCATGAAGGAATGTCCAACTAAAACTGCAAACACTATAAACCTAAACAAAGAATGAATAGCTTGAGGCAACTTTGCCTGACCTTTTAAATGGTCTCTGTTGGGGTCATCACCTCTGCAGAAGCCATCTGGCATCAGCTTTCAGTAGTTCACTCGGCTCTAACTCTGGAGATCACTATCCAGATAATCAAGATTTTCCATTGCTATTCTTTGAAACTACGGAGTGCCTTTTGCCTTCATAAACACTGTAGGAAGGGATTGAAATTTTATTAGATCTTCTTTCCTGTAGGGCCCAGTGGGTATGAATCAGGAAAAGAGGAAGCATTTCATAAGACATATTAGTGAGAAGTCAAGCAAAATGACACCTTTTATTGGCTAACTAAAAAGATTACAATATGCAAGCTTTTAAGTCAACTCAGGCCCCTTCTTCAGGCAAGTACATCAAGTACATAGGTTAGACTTTGGTAGTAGCAGTTTACTGTACAGTTATGGTATTGCTTGACGGTACAAGCCTACAGTACATATAGACATGAGAACATCTAAGCATTAGGATATTCTGAACATATCCAGACCTAGAGAAGGAAGTTTATGCTAGGTGACACCAAAAATGTTCCATGTCTAAGTCTAGAAAATGCTGTATAAATAAAGTGTTTACACAGAAAAAAATTATGTAGTTAAGTCTAGATGGAAGGAAAGAATGAAAGGCCACTGAAGACTCTATTAGCTTGGGGAAAGAAGCTGTTAACAGCAGCTGGCAGGAGGACAATCAGTTTGCAAGAGGGGTTGGAAGGGACCCCAGCAATGCTGGAAGTCACACAGTGTTTGTGAAAAAATATCTCTCTGCAGTTTGCACTTCTTCTGCAGGGTCTTGTGGTATCACTTCTTGAAGGAAATCCTTACATTTGTCAGTCCATTATGGGATCATTAAAATGTTTGTAGTTAACAGCAGTTGAATCCACTGCTGAAAAGGCTCCACCAACAGGATTTCTTCCCAAAAACACACTCTCAATTTCCTCCAGTCCTTACACTTTAAACAGCCGGGGCTGCAGCATCCTATTTCCACTTATTTATTAGAAAAATGTGTAAAATAAATATGGAAAGACAGAAAGGGAGAAAAAGAAAATGAGCAAAAGGCTTAACACTGAGAGACTGTCGGCTTGCTATAGTATATTTCTCTCATTTTCATTATTGTATCACTATATTGCATGACAACAGCATGATGAGTCTATGTATTGTCACATGCATGCACTTGGGAGGCAGCTTAAAGGCTCTGGTGATGGTAGTTACCTAATGAACCAGAGGTTAGCACTGTGTGCTAATGCCTTTTCTCTTCCACCCTCTGCGGAACAGAAGATTGATGACCGTTCCACCTCTGACAACACTTCTGTTGTATGTCCTCCTGGACCCCCTTCCTGCCTGGAACCCATATGACCAGCAGTTCAGCCATTTTTGAGTCAGTTCACTACTGGGCTCCCTTCTGAAAAGACTTCTATTTTATCTTTTTAAAAAGATTGTTTCATTTTCAATTTATTTTCATTATACAAGGTCATTGATGTGTCTTACACTGTGTCGTCTTCTTGTTTTACAGTGTATACTGCATGTTAAAATACTGTATTCTGACATGGCATTGTTACATTTCCAATTAGACTTTATTTTTTTATTAATTTAGTCATGCCATCAGAAGGTGGATGTTGTGCAGCCTCATCTGCTGTTCTGCTGGTGTTGTTAGGCTGTTTTTTTAAATTCAGGCGTTTTGAGTAACAAAATCTACATCATTTGTTCCTCATTGTTATCAGTTACTTTTAACGACAGTCCTCCTTACCTCCATAGAATCAGTGTTACGTAAGTGTATATTTATTTATTCCTGTTTACTATTTTAGGTATGCCATTTATTAATTCATTTTTTTTTATTTTTAATTTGTTCTTCTTTTCTTGAGATTTTTTTTTATAATTTATAAAGCACTTTGAGAAAACGTGCCACAGAAGTAAAACAATAAATAAAATTAAAAAAAAAATAATAAAAATGTTTTTGTTGTCTGACACACCATTTGCTCCTAGTACAAATTTTACATTTTGTATTTACACAAAGGACATAGTTTAAGGACATATTCTGTAAGAGAAAGGATGGTTAAAATTTGGAGTTTGGAGAAGCTACATTTTTGAGTTTTTTCCATTTCCATTAACCAATTTGTGTTTTGCCATTAATATAATTCAGAATTAGTGACACCTTTAAAAAATAATATGTTAATAATATGACTTTTTCCCGACTCAGCATCCGCAAAGCCCAGACCGAGTCTCAGCTAGCTGCTGTCTTTATGGATATTTTTAACTCATCTCTGAGAGTTTCATCTGTTCCCACCTGCTTCAAGCACACAGCCATCATCCCTGTCCCAAAGAAAAATAAAGTAGACTTCCCTAATGATTACCGCCCAGTAGCACTTACTTCCATAGCCATGAAGTGCTTTGAGAGGCTGGTGCTAGAACACATCAAGGACATTATCCCTGACAGTCTGGACCCCCTCCAGTTTGCCTACCGTTGCAACAGGTCCATGGAGGACGCCATCTCCATAACACTTCACACCACCCTGTCTTGTCTGGAGAACAAGAACTGTTATGATAGGCTGCTGTTTGTGGACTACAGCTCTGTGTTTAACACCGTCATTCCATCCCAGCTCATCGCTAAACTCCTAGATCTGAGGCTTAGCTCTTCACTGTGCAACTGGGTGCTGGGCTTCCTCACCAGCAGACCTCAGCAAGTGCATATTGGTGGAAAAACCTCCTCCATCATCATGATCAACACTGGCACCCCGCAGGGCAGTGTGCTGAGCCCACTGCTTTACTCTCTCTACACCCATGACTACTTGGCTAAGTACAGCTCTAACACCATCCTCAAGTTTGCTGAAGATACCACTGTAATAGGTTTGATCAGCGAGGACGATGAGACAGCCTACAGGGAGAAGGTCAGACTCCTGTCAGAATGATGTCAGGACAACAACCTCACCCTCAACATTAGCAAAATGTCCCCCATAACCCTGTGTAGACTCTACAGGTATACTGTGGAATCCATCCTGATAGGATGCATCACATCCTGGTACAGCAACTGCTCAGTTCAGGACTGTAGAGCTCTGCAGCGTGTGGTGAACACAGCACAGCAGATGACAGGCACACAGCTCCCTGTGATCTATGACATCCACACTACACGCTGTGTCAGGAAAGTGAACTGTATCAGGCGGGACCCCGGCCACCCTGCACTGTCACTTTTCACCCTACTCCCATCGGGGAAGCAACTAAAGTCCATTCGGACACACACCTCCAGGTTCAGGAGCAGTTTCTACCCAACTGCAATCAGACTCATGAACAATCAGTAACCTTGTGTCACCTCCACTGCTACCTGCACATATACTTCTGCCACTGTCTCTATTTATTCCTAGGATTCTGGTTTTATTTATTTACTTGTTATATTCATTATGCAAGCAAGCATTTCATTGTACATGGTACTTGTACTTGTACACATGACAATAAAGAATTGAAATTGAAATTGAAATTGTTACCAGTAGCAAAGTGGATTAGATTAGGTGAACCATATTAATCAAAAGGGGAACTTCAGATGTATACAGCAGCAGAAAAATAAATAAAAAAAACCAAAACAACAGTCCAACAGAACAAATAATACAATCAATCAATCAATTAAATAAATAAATAAATAAATAAATAAATAAATCATTCATTTTGTGTAGAAACTACAAAAAGAACTTAAAGAGTATAAGAAATTAGTTTGAAATGATTAGGAAGGATACACTGATTTGCCTAATAGTAGTGGCAATAGCAAAAGACCTCAGAGACACTTTTTAGCACAATGGTGGAATGAGCCAGTGGCTAAAGTACTCAGAGAAAGCACCTCCTGGAGGAGATGGAGTAGATTTTTCATGATGACATTCAGTTTTGTCACCATCCTCTTTTCCACAATAGGTTCCAGTGTGTCCAGGGTTCAACCCTGTTATGGAGCAGGCTTTCCCTATAAGTTTGTTCAGACATTGTACGTTTTTGGAGCTTAAGTTGGTTTCTCAGGAGACTATTGCATAGATCAATACACTGACTAATATGGACAGGTAGAACATGTCCAGCAGCTTGCTGCAAACACTGTCTGCGTTTTTAAATTAATTATCACTTTTAAAATACATTATTTATTCAGATTTTCATTTAAGGAAACCAAGTTCAAATTTTTCAAGGTACAACTAGTGGTACAGAAGGACAAAACCTGGATAAGAATCCAGACCATAGTAGGACAAATGCATAGTCGTTCACATTAGGCTATATTACTTAAGAAAATTTTTTGAATATAAGTTGAAAATGAGGGTAATCTATACTAATAAACGGCAAAGCCCTCACTGACTCACTCACTCACTCACTGACTGACTGACTGACTGACTGACTGACTGACTGATCACTAATTCTCCAACTTCCCGTGTAGGTAGAAGGCTGAAATTTGGCAGGCTCATTCCTTACAGCTTCCTTACAAAAGTTGGGCAGGTTTCATTTCGAAATGCTACGCGTAATGCTGGAGGGGCGGAGTTTCGTATGACATCATCACGCCTCTCACGTAATCACGCATTACGTAGAAAGCCAGGAAGAGCTACAAAACGCGCTTTAGAAAACATGCATTATATAATTAAGAAGGCAGCGAAACAATTAGAAGCGAGCGACTGACATATAAAACCATATTCAGCGGCTCACGTGAACTGACGCAGTGCGCAGACAAAAAGTAACAGTTCCAAAGAGTGCTGAACAAAAACCGAATTACACTGCTACGCTCAAATAGATAAACCACACGCAGTGGCGCGATAGTAAAGCATTCGCCTGTAGCGCCCACGTCCGAGGTTCGATTCCCGAGAGGGGATGCACTAAGTATGTACGCGCGCTTCTCGATTTATTTTAACCTCGCATCCCCTTAGTTTGAGACGTATGAAAACGCATGCGGTTAACGCAGAAAGACAGATCACCTATTCACCTATTGAAGCTTCATGAATAATGGATACTTTATTCGCGATCAATGATTGTTTTGGTAAAGCCATACTCAGTGTATTCATTAGATGAACGGTAAAAAAGTAAGAGCGAGGGGACGGTAACTTACTGAAGCACACAAGCAAAACCACAATAGCACGCGGGCTCGATGTACTGACTTGCGCGATCACATTCCAAAAAATATTTCTTTTCAAGTTCTATTTAGTCCATATGAGTCAAACTCAAGGCCCACGGGCCACATCCGGCCCGGCGTGTAATTATATCCGGCCCGCGAGATCATTTTATATACTGTATTATTGTTATTAATGGCCCGGGTATATGAAGCGCTGGTAACACAATAAACTACAGATCCCATAATGCAGCGCTTCAGCAGCCTTGCCGAACACTTACTGCGTTAATCAAGTCTAGCTTATGGTGCAAGTTATTGTGAAGCTAGCCCACACGATGCCGAAGAGAAAAGTTGATTCTGAAAATAGAGCCTTTAAAAACCGATGGGAGGCTGAGTATATGTTTACTGACATTGCCGGTAAACCCGTGTGTCTCATTTGTGGAGCTAATGTGGCTGTAATTACAGAATTTAATCTTTACAACGACTGACAAACACAGAATGTAACTTGAACACAACACATCGTACAAATACGACCCTGATTGAAACAAATAATGATAATCGAATCCTTGATCACAGCAACACTCACAAATCAATTACTGTATATTGACAATCATGTTACGTTATTTTTAAAATGTTCCCTTTTCTTTTTCATAGCTTCTTTAACACACTACGTCTCCGCTGCGAATATATATATACCCCGATCTACATACTCTCAAATAAATAAGCCGCATTCGCCTGTAGCGCCTACATCCGAGGTTCGATTCCCGAGAGGTGATGTACTGAGTATGTACGCGTGCTTCTCTGTTCATTTTAACCTCGCATTTCCTTGGTTTGAGACGTATGAAAAAATATGCGGTTAACGCAGAATCATGTTACGTTATTTTTAAAATCTTTCCTATTCTTAGCACAAGCACAGCTGAGAAGCTTCGATGCATGTACTCCATAACAAAAAATAACGCATTTAATCACATTTTCAATTCCAAGCAAAGGGGAACTTTTGTCAATGCATGATTTCCTGGTACATCGATTACACTGATGCACACATCACAGCTACAAAAATGTTACACTCGGAATGAAGCGCGTTCCTCAACGGAGGAAAATTTAATTTCAAAAAACTACCCGAGCGAAGCCTTGATAAAAGCATGGTTTTGTGCACAGTGAAAAGCAAGCAAAATTAGATGCATTACAGAAAGCGGACTTTGTGGCTCTTACTGGGGATCATTGGACTTCCGTGACCGTTAGTAATTCTAATTACATCTAATTACAAAATGTTCAATGATCACACTGTTTTAGCCTAATGTACAAAATAATTTTGGCTAAGGTTACTCAGAGTTTAAAGATTAAGTTGGTCAAATTACCTTTTATGTTTCTGACTTATTTTTTTAAGAAGAAAAACTGCACTTTATGTTGAAATTTTGGTTATTATTATTTAAAGACAATACCATTCTGAAAATGTACTTAAAGTACTTAAACTACCACTTTATTTTTAAGTCTGCCCAATTTTAAACAGGGATGATATTTTTGTTTCTGTTTTGAATTCAAATGCAGTTTAAAAGCATTTTTTTTTTTCAGAATTAAAAGAGCTTGAGTTTACAATATTCATGTCCATGTCTATTATTTGATTCTGTCGCCCACTAAAACCCTTTTAAATTAAAAAAACACATTTGCAATTTGGGGCAAATTTACATGTGCGATTACATACGATTAATCAAGATTAATTATTACACAGCCTCTAATTAATTGGATTCATTTTTTTAATCGAGTCCCACCCCTAATATATATATGTAGATCAGTCAGTGAGTGAGTCAGTGAGGGCTTTGCCGTTTATTAGTATAGATATATGTGTGTGTGTGTGAGTGTATATATATATATGCCAGCAACACTCATGACAATGACAAAAAAATTATATTGTCAATCATGTTACGTTATTATTAAAATGTTTCCTTTTCTTTTTCATAACTTCTTTAACACACTACTTCTCCGCTGCGAAGCGCGGGTATTCTGCTAGTTAAAGATAAATGCAGAACAACACTTGTAAAACATTCAAACTCCATACAGGCAGGGGTTTTGCAGGGAGATTTTAACACAATCTCCTGAAATTTTAAGGTAACTGTGCTGTCACAACAAAGTTCTTTAACATTAGAATTAGCAAAGCTTACGAAAAAACTCATAAATCCAGCCCACATTAAATCTTTTCGCACCTCTCTGTCAGCGTCTATTTTTGTGTTGTAAATGTGCTGATAAGCCAAATAGCAAGCAGCCTACTATCCCATCCTCCCACCACTGCAGAAATTGCTGAAGAGTCTATAGCTGCAGGTGGAAGCTGCCATCGCACTTTTGCCGTCACTGTATCTCTCTATTATAAAAAAATATCCTGGAAAGGAAAAAAAGGGCGACGAGACGTGATCTTCTCGGAAGACACTTAAAAGATCCGCAATAAGAGCATGGCCAGTAAACCACTCAGTTGTGTAAAGGCATGTAGCACACACAGATCCTGTGCTCTCAGAACATATAAAGTGTACAAGGACAATACGTTCTAGATGAAACGTTAACGACTAAGCAAAGATGAAAGAGCAGCACGGAGAAAAGAGACCCAAAAGTATTGGAGATAAAAAAAAGACAGATAAGAGATTATGAAAGCAGTGGAATTTGAAAGGATCAAACAAACGATGGCGTGATACACATGCAGAGAAGGGTAAAGAATATGAAAGCAGTAAAATTCGAAACTATTGTAGCATCCCATCCAGGTTGAAGCCTTTTTTTTGTTTTAACTGACAGTTAGGCCCAATTGAGGGAGGGCGGAGTACAGCACGTAAGACTGATAGCAGCGCGACAGCAGCAGAAAGACAGCAGATGATCCGACGGCTCCTCCTTAGCCTGCATTCAACCGACCCCCACCCCTTGACAGCGCGAGCAGCATTATATGTCCTGAGAAAGAGATTTCACCACACCCGGGGCCAGAAATAAAGGACAAGTTTTGTTTTTACAACGTCACGCGAGACAAGGCAGTAAGACATCATTTAAAACAAGTCCACTGACATCGAACCTAGCAGTTGTTGGATTGCTGTTGGCAGACACGTTTCATATGCTCCCAGATCTTAAAACAACGACAAGAGACAAGCAAAACACACAGCTCGCCACCAGCAAAAAGCCTGCAGATGATCAGACTGCTTCTCCTTAGTGTACGTTCAGCCAAACTAAGCCTTGCCCCCACCCCTTCACAACGCGAGCGACAGAGATGTGAAGTGGCAAAACGACAGCTGCTGTACAGGCTTTGAAATGATTGGGCAGCGAGAAAGGCAGAACAGGCAGCTCGACAGCAGCAGAAAGACAGCAGATGATCCGACTGCATCTCCTTAAGCAAGCATTCAGCCACACCCCCTTCACAACGTGAGCAGTGTTATACGTCCTGCGAGAAAGAGGTGCAACCATGCCCGGGGCTGTAAATAAAGTATTGTTTTTACAAAAGTTTTAAAATAAAAATGAAAATAATGCATATGTAACAATTCCCATGAAACTAACAATCTCTTTAAATTGTATATCCGGTAAACCAAACCCGGGGGTGGGAAAGCGAAGCGAGCAGGGGGTGGATCCCCCTTGTTTTGTATATAAATGGGATGTGCTACTGGAGTCTCAACACTAGCTCCACCCACTTCAGGGAGAGCTTCTTTCCTCAGGACATAAGGTCACCGAACTCCCATTAGCCTGATCCTATCTGCCCTGCTCTGTGTACTGTACTTACCAGCTGGTTTACGTGAAATTGTAGTGTACTTTTTTAATCTGTTATTTATTTATGAATTTATTTATGTGTCTTCTATTGCTTATTTTATTTTTTGCTGTATTTATTTATCGATCACCAGAAGTGTGGTACAAGAATTTCACTATGCTCTTGCAGTGTATGTGACAATAAAGTTTTCTAATTTAATCTAATCCAATCTAAAATACAGTAAATTGGCATGGTTGAGGAGCACAGAAGATAAGATTTATGTCAAACTAATATCTCTTAAATCAGAAGTCCAGCATTGCTATTAGCTCTGAACTCACATAAAAGCACTGGAACCCAAACACGCCTCTGCAGATTGGAGAAGTCTTCTTAGAAGTGGCTCTTCATGGGACAGTTGCTGCTAACAAACCATTCCTCCAAAGTGCACACAAAGTCAAGAACAGAAAGTACTATTGACTTAAAAGTCAAAAATTTGAAATTATGGATCAAACAGGAGGTTATTTTTACAGAAAAATGCTGAATAATGCTACACTGATGAGTGTTTCAAGCCAACAGTAAAGCACAGAAGACATGCTCTGCAGGTTTGGAGCTGCACTTCTGCAAACAGGGTTGGTGATCTGCTCAGAATTATTTTATGCTTAATCATTGAAGGATAATAACCCATAATCATCCATCTTTTTCCAAAGCTATTTCCTGAAGTGGGAGCTTTAGTAATCCATACACAGCACCAGTCCATTTGATGGTATAAATAAACATGGCTGTACACACAAATTACTTTGTGTCATGTCAGCAGAGCCAAGTCAAAAATATAAGGGTCTAAGCAAAGGAGTTGGGGCATTCCATTGTTTAAATGGATGTGGTTGTTTTATAAAGTATATCCATCTTTCCCTGCTTGCATCTGCATCTTAAGGAATGTTATCCCATGATATTTTACAGTCAAAATAGTTTATTTTTAAGATCACTTGTGTTGCCGAACAGCTCAAGAGTAATATCCTATTCAGTCATATAAATCACCTCTTGTTATGATTATGAGTTCCAAACGTACAGTAATATTCATGTATGAGGCCTTCAAGCAGGCTAGGACCTTCACTGTTTTTCCCAGAACAGACTCATCCCAAGGCAGCTGCTGTTAGCAGGCTGCAGCCTATATGGGGAATCTGGTTTAAAGGTTTAAATCTGCAATCAGCTCCCACAGTTCAATAAAAATGCCTTACCCTGTATAAGATAGATAAAGCAGAGAAATTGTGACTTTTCTAAAAGCCAATCTTAAAAAGTTAATGCTTTAAGTTAAACTTGTATAAGTAGTGTTTGTTTAATTAGAATAGAATTTTCACTCATAGCTACAGATTATGTTATAACCTTTCCCCCTGTAAGTTAATATGAGATAGAACTTTCTTAGCTATATCTGCAAAACAGTGTGTTAATTAAGTCAGTGTGTGTTTTAGAATTAGTCCCATTCTTAGCATGGATTGAAACTGTAAATGGGATAGGAATACAATTTTCTAGACTGTTTAGAAATGGTTCAACTGTATAAGCAAACTTAAATAATGAAACAAGATATATAAGCTTTAAGGAAAACTTTTCTTAAACAAGAACTTTTCTTTTCTTTGCTATATTAATTTTTCTCTATTTTTGTATGAACTGTTTTACTTTGTATTTTTATTAAAGCTTTCAAAAATGAAGATATTTTGTCTGTGGAATCATTTCAATGTGTCAAGCTATTGCCAGAATCCCATGAAGCAAACTAAAGCTGCAGAACTTTGGTAATTTTGGGTAAATGCAGCTATACTTGTAAAAATGCAACAATTAAATCTTTATAAATGGAGTACTTATTAACAAAAATAGAGCAGAAAAGAAAAACTGCTGCTAAAGTGCAAAAAGGATGTGCTTAAAAAGGTAGCCTTGCTGAGAGAAGGCATATAATATATACTGTACATCTGGAGACAACCATGAGTAAATTTTGCTTAAAACTGTCTCACTGAGTGTCACATTTCTTACCTGTTCCATTGCTTCATGAAGGTGGTGCTCAAAGTAGGGTGATTTGAGAGGGGTGCTCTCATTAACCAAGTGCAGTGATGAACCATCTGCAATTGAAACATCTAAAAAAAACTATTAGATATATAAAAGTGTGTCACGTGCAGAGAGTAAATTTCACATTTTAAAAAAAAGTGAACCTTAAACATAAGCTGATGCAAAGCAAAAACCTATCTGTAGAATCAGATTATACATTTGCATTCAAAGATTTCAATGGGCATGAATGAAGCATTGTCACACGTCCTGTGTGTGCTCTCTGTTGTTCAGTGTTATGACCATAGTGTAGGAAGTGATGCAAGTTTGAAAGAATTGACAGCTATATTAATGAAAAAATTAACTGCAAAATATAAATTTGAAGTGAACAGTGTGTCAAACTCTATTAAAAATACTGCCGCTAAGAGAACTAATAATAAAGAGCCACAGGAGACACAAAGTTCAGTACTGAAAACGCCTGAATCAACAAATCTGCCTAACAACACTAGCAGATGCACAGATGAGGCAGCACAACATCCACTTTCTGACTGCACATCTAAATGAAAAACTAATGACATTTAACATTACTGTCTAATTGGACATGACAAAATAGCCATTGCATTTTATCATGTTGTGCATCCATAGACCACAATGCTTATTTTAACTCAATTTACTGTTGTTATGTCATGTAGTAGTCCAATAGTTAAAATGACAGAAAATATTATAGTAGACAGAGGTGCTTCTGAAATGGATGGTCTATGTGTCTGTGTGTGTGTGTCTGTCTCCATTATTGCAGTGTTCATTAGATCATACAAATTAATTATTAAGCTTCAGTTACGTTGTACTACTGAGCTCCTGAATGGATAAAAGCAATTTTAGCTTTTAATTTTCTCTCTCAGAGTCAAGTCTTTTGTTCAGTTCAGTATCGTTTGCTCTCTTCCTGAAACCCTGGAAGGAAGAAGCCCTGTGGGTGTAGCCTTTGTAGCACCGTATTTCACTGCTGTTCATTACACAGTTTTTAATGGGTTGTCCCCATGTGTGTATTCTTGGTTGAGAATCACATATGACCCTGCAGGACTACTTAAAAAAGTTATGTGGGACAACCAAACCCAAAATCACAATGCAAAGAGAGGATAGCAAATTGTCAATAAGGGTTCAGATGAGCAAGGTTGTGTTTCACTAATATCCTGGAATTCTATGAGGAAGCAACAAAGAGATATGATCAGAGAGGTTCATATGACATTATTTACTTTGTTTCTCAAAAGGATTTTAATAAGGAACCACTTGAAACATTAATGATCAAACTAAAAGAAGTGGGAATTCAAAGCATGGTCTATAGGTGGCTACAAAATTGCCTTGAACACAGGGAACAAAGAATTATGATAAGGAAACTTGCTGACATTAAGAGAGTTGTCCTTCTGGGATGAGTGCTGTGTCCACTGCTGTTTTTAATATGCATAAACACTATAGACAAGAATATAATCAATAAGCTAGTTAATTTTGCAGAATATACCAAACTAGGCAGAAGGTCAGGTATTGCAAATTGTTACAGAGGCCATACAGACTTGGGCAGTTTTGTGGCAGATGAAATATAATGTAAGTAAATGGTAAGTATTACATGTAGGAAGTAAAAATGTTAGGTTTGAACACATAATGGGAAGTCTGAAACTTGAAAGTACACCTTATGAGAAGGATCCAGGGGTCACAGTGGACTTATCACTACCTACAAGAAGCAATCAAGAAGACTAATAGAATATTAGGTTATTTTTCATGGTATGAAGAATGCAAGTCAAACGAGTGATGCTCAAGATTTATAAGGGACTGATGAGGCCTCATGTGGAGTACTACAGTGGCTTGCAAAAGTATTCGGCCCCCTTGAACCTTTCCACATTTTGTCACATTACAGCCACAAACATGAATCAATTTCATTGGAATTCCATGTGAAAGACCAATACAAAGCGGTGTACACTTGAGAAGTGGAACGAAAATCATGCATGATTCCAAACATTTTTTACAAATAAATAACTGCAAAGTGGGGTGTGCGTAATTATTCAGCCCCCTTTGGTCTGAGTGCAGTCAGTTGCCCATAGACATTGCCTGATGAGTGCTAATGACTAAATAGAGTGCACCTGTGTGTAATCTAATGTCAGTACAAATACAGCTGCTCTGTGACCTCCTCAGAGGTTGTCTAAGAGAATATTGGGAGCAACAACACCATGAAGTCCAAAGAACACACCAGACAGGTCAGGGATAAAGTTATTGAGAAATTTAAAGCAGGCTTAGGCTACAAAAAGATTTCCAAAGCCTTGAACATCCCACGGAGCACTGTTCAAGCGATCATTCAGAAATGGAAGGAGTATGGCACAACTGTAAACCTACCAAGACAAGGCCGTCCACCTAAACTCACAGGCCGAACAAGGAGAGTGCTGATCAGAAATGCAGCCAAGAGGCCCATGGTGACTCTGGACGAGCTGCAGAGATCTACAGCTCAGGTGGGAGAATCTGTCCATAGGACAACTATTAGTCGTGCACTGCACAAAGTTGGCCTTTATGGAAGAGTGGCAAGAAGAAAGCCATTGTTAACAGAAAACCATAAGAAGTCCCGTTTGCAGTTTGCCACAAGCCATGTGGGGGACACAGCAAACATGTGGAAGAAGGTGCTCTGGTCAGATGAGACCAAAATGGAACTTTTTGGCCAAAATGCAAAACGCTATGTGTGGCAGAAAACTAACACTGCACATCACTCTGAACACACCATCCCCACTGTCAAATATGGTGGTGGCAGCATCATGCTCTGGGGGTGCTTCTCTTCAGCAGGGACAGGTAAGCTGGTCAGAGTTGATGGGAAGATGGATGGAGCCAAATACAGGGCAATCTTGGAAGAAAACCTCTTGGAGTCTGCAAAAGACTTGAGACTGGGGCGGAGGTTCACCTTCCAGCAGGACAACGACCCTAAACATAAAGCCAGGGCAACTATGGAATGGTTTAAAACAAAACATATCCATGTGTTAGAATGGCCCAGTCAAAGTCCAGATCTAAATCCAATCGAGAATCTGTGGCAAGATCTGAAAACTGCTGTTCACAAACGCTGCCCATCTAATCTGACTGAGCTGGAGCTGTTTTGCAAAGAAGAATGGGCAAGGATTTCAGTCTCTAGATGTGCAAAGCTGGTAGAGACATACCCTAAAAGACTGGCAGCTGTAATTGCAGCAAAAGGTGGTTCTACAAAGTATTGACTCAGGGGGCTGAATAATTACGCACACCCCACTTTTCAGTTATTTATTTGTAAAAAATGTTTGAAATCATGTATGATTTTCATTCCACTTCTCACGTGTACACCACTTTGTATTGGTCTTTCACGTGGAATTCCAATAAAATTGATTCATGTTTGTGGCTGTAATGTGACAAAATGTGGAAAAGTTCAAGGGGGCCGAATACTTTTGCAAGCCACTGTATGTATAGTGTTGTTCTCCAGCCCACAAAAAAGACAGCACTGCTAGAAAAAGTCCAGTAGAGAATGGCTTGTTTGAATCCAGGATTAAGAGTTATGAGACTGAATGATAACTGATTAAGAGAGATTAAAACATGATTGAAGTTTTTAAAATGATAAATAATTTAGTGCAATGGATCCCAGCTGTTAAAATAAATTCTGCAAAATTTTTCTTCATGTAAAGAACTGTAGATACATGGAATAAATTAGCATGGTGGAAAGGAGGACTTTAGAGATCTTCAAATCTCAACTTGATGTCAGTCAGTCAGTCATTATCCAACCCGCTGTATGCTAACACAGGGTCACAGGGGTCTGCTGGAGCCAATCCCAGCCAACAAAGGGCAAAAGGCAGGAACAAATCCCCATGCAGGGCGCCAGCCCACCGCACAACCTGATGTTATCTTGGATAATCTAGATCAGTGTTTCCCAAACGTGGTCCTGGGGACCCCCTGTGGCTGCAGGTTTTTGTTCCAACCAGCTTCTGTTTTTAATTGAACTCCTGGGCTAATTAAGTGAACTGATATTTCTCAAGTTCTGTGTTTAGGGAACAATATAGAAATTAGAAAACTAAGTTTGCTAAAAAAAATATAAATATGCACCAAACAGTTATATAGGAATAATGTATTCTTTTTCTTTTTAACAGTATTTTCATCTTGATGTTCATTCTACTTTTCGATGTGTTCTAATTGTTTAATTAATACATTATTTACTAATTAGTTGGTCTGACTCTAAAGTAGCTGTAAGCCTTTGATTATTCGGTGTTTTTTGCCAGGGTGTCTGACCTGCACATTTTAAATTGTCATTATTAAGATGCAACAAAGAGGAAAAACTGCACAGGGAAAGGGCAAAGTATAATGAAATCAACAAAAGAGAGTTAGGCTTTAAATCTATAGCAAAAGCAAAAATATTTATAAATGTCTTATAAATGTAAAAATCATGCTGCAATGCTTTTCTGAATGTCAAATAAAAGAAAAAAAATACCAACTAAATAATTGAGATCAGTGTTACCAGGCATTGTCACTGATGAGGAATCTGGTTGGAACAAAAACATGCAACCACAGGGGGTCCCCAGTACCGAGTTTGGGAAACACTGATCTAGATGAATAGAATGGACAAGCTTGTTGGCCTGTTGTCACAACTTTTCTAATTTTTTAATGTTCTTATTAAAATGCTCTATTAATGCTCTTTCTGACCTCCAGTACTGACACCAGGGTGAATCCTACTATTGGGGTTCCAATCACAATGTACGTGGATTGGCATTATTAATAAAACTAACAGATATAATATAAAAATGTTAAAAAATAATAATTCAAGCACAACAGAAATAAAACAGAACATAAAAATGAGCTAGGGGAATAAATCCTAGAAATAACATAACAGTCTTTGACAAAATTGGTTCCAAATCTATGAGCCCCAACAACGGAGGTGCATCTTGGAGAAATATTTGTATTTAAGCCATGGACTAGTCCCAGCAGACATCATCTAAAGTAACAGAATTTCTTTGGAATATAGGAGGAAATCAAAGTTTACAGGAAACCAGTTTAATTTCCTTAAGATGCAAAATGTAAAAAATGCAGCTCTACTGCCAACAGAAAATGTACACTCCCTCAAATAAGATGGACACAGAGCTCAAGGACACTAGGTCATATGATCCAGACCTTTCTAGGATTCCATGATTTACTTAGTAGAGGCGTCTGGAATGAGTAAAGCATAGTTTATACCTGTCCTATCTTTTGTGGGCACAAGGACTTGAAAATGACATCAGATTTAAAGACACGTCACCAGGCACAGACATTTTCTAACCATAGAGTGTGGCAGAAACAGCAGCTGCGTATCTAAAATGGTGAATTTCATGGAGAGGCTGGTCACTTGGGTGCCAGAATGATGAATAAAGGGCTGAATATGACACAACAGGTCATCAGAACGCAGGGAAGACATACAAAAACATTTGAAATGCATTTGCTCATCATGTAGGTCCCCCACTCATAACAATATTACACTCACCATTCATTCACTGCTTTTGGTCAATAGGTCTGACACTCCACTTTCTTGTTTTCTTCCTCTTAAAATCAGTAATAGCAGGCACAACTCTTCTTCCATCAACAGAGCCTCATATCTTTCGCTGTGACATTATTAGCTATGCAACGTTGACTTAAACACTGTCACTTATTGACTAGAATATCAATGTGCTTATTGAATGGGCCACAACAAATATAAATGTGTTTTGGTCGTTCAACATTTGCTTTGTGTTGCAGTCTACGTGACAGCTTCACATGGTAAGTATAAACCGGGCTTAAGGAGGCCAGAACAGTGAGCAGATAAGAAAACTTAACAAGAGTAGGCCTGGCAGCATGCTCTCTAGAGGATGGGTCTTCAATGGATTACCTGGAGCCCTAAAGGTAGGTAAGTGTTCTGAGTCATTTGTTGTCATGTTGTGGACCTTTCTTTTCTGCCTCTTTTTAAGGCAAGCCCACAGTTACACATAAGGTCACAGGAGAGGTAGCATTCCATCACAGATGTAGCTACAAACACACCATTTAGCATATTATTATTATTATTATTATAGAGTAATAGGGTTGCTGGAACACATTCTCAACATGTGTTTGAAGATCCTGGGAGAAAGGCGGTATTGTTGGCACCATTAACATGTGCTCAAGGCAGTAGCTGACACCATTTGTTGAGTCACAACACAGAGCAAACAATCTCCTCTGAACAGTACAACCATTTCATTTTTTAAAGCAGGTGAGAAGCCATGCAATTGCCATAAATTCTGGGAGCGACCAGGGGACTATCTGCTGATGGCTAACCTGGGGAAAAGACTCAAATTTCCTGAGTTCACCTCTGGAAGCATGCTTAAGCCACACATGGTTATTCTGTCTGTGTCATCTAGATAGGTGGTCATTCTTGAGTTGCCAGTTCCTTGGGAAGATGGAATAGGTTAATTAAAGGAAGAGAGCTAAGTATCATGTATTTTTTGAAGAGCGCGACAGCAAGAAGTAGCTGTCTCAGTGTATGTCCCCTACAGGTAGGATTGAGAGGATTTTCTGGGCAATCTCTCTGCAAAGTCTTTATGTGAATGGACACAACAGGTGCCCTTAAAAGAGAAGAGCCATAAAAAGTATTGCAGAAAAGTCTGTGGATAAAGTGGAGTGAACCATGGTAGAACATTGCTCAGTCACAAGTAGGAACCTGATCTTCTCCAGCTGGGTCACCCAGATTAGAGAGTATCATATTCAAAAGATATGAGGTACCCCAATATTCCAGGTAACATCTCAGAGCACTTTGCAAGATGCATCATTTAACATATTATGTTTCAAACAAACTGTGCTATCTAAGCCAGAATGGAATCTAAGTAATCAATGCGGACCTCAACATTAACATTTTCAGTGCACCATCTATTGGTACATATTTTGTAATGCATGTAGTAATAAAATGCATTGTAGTTGTCATTCCAACAGATGGTGCATCACAAACACTGGTAGTAATAAAATGTGTCACTACAAATGTTTCTGATGTGCCATCTGTTGAAAATACAAATCCAGGAGTGCAATGCTTGCCACTCCAAACACAAGTTGACTCCTGGCTGGAATCGCTGCCAAAGCAGCTTTAATTAAGTACTGAGCAAAGACTCTGAGTGATTTTGTATGTGATATTTCAGGGTTTTTAAAATGATCTTTAATTCATTTGCAAAAATTTCTAAAATCCTGCTTTGTTTTGTCATTCTTGGGTATTGAGTGTTGCTTGATGTGGGGAAGAAATGAATTCAAATGATTTTAGCATAATTTTGAATCACCATAAAATGTGAAAAAAAACGAAGGGGTCTGAATACTTTCGCAGTCCACAGTATATTAGGAATTTCAGTTATTTTCATTATTTATAAAGGGTGGCCTTGTCTTGTAATTCAATTTCGGCTCTCACCATTGTAATATGTTGATGTTACTATTCTAGAGATGACGCACTTCAAATAATTTTTGCCAAATAAAACAATTCACCCAGACCAAATGAGGTGACCCTTGTCAGTTTGAAGTAAGAATGACTTGTTTCTAAGTTCCCCTGCTTATTGTCATGGATGAAGATTGGTGTTTTGATTGGCCTTAATAAATAGACAGGATATCAGCATTCAGCCAAAGTTTGAGCAGTGTCCATTTTGAGGACCTCAGCATTATATTATATCTGTGCAATTTGCTACTGGTGTGGCCCTTTAAGTTTCTTCTGACATGATTTGCAGAAGGCACTGCAGTTTAGTATCCTTTGATGTAATTTTCTAGCACATTCCTGAGACATACGTTACACTTGAGGCCTAATAAAGATATTTATTCTGTGAATGTGTGTGCTTTTTTTGCTTGTGTTTCATGCTTTCTGGTTCCAGGCAACATCTGGTGCATTTTATTACACTTTCTTTTTTTACTGGTAACCTTTAGTTTTTAGTAATAAAAAGTACTAAAATAACCTTTTAAAAGAGACAGTCCTGCATTTCTTAACACTGACTTCCAGTCAGTTCCCATTTTGAGGTGACATGTTGTAATCTCTACTGATGCTCTTTTGTGCCTTCTTCTGCCTGACTGTCTGCTTTACCAGAGCTTTCTCTTTCAAGTATTCATCTTTATTTTGAACCCAGCCATAGAAAGCTGCAGTGCAGTGAAAAAAATAAAAATAAGGACCCTGTTGTTAAAAATGGTCAGATTCTTTAGACAAGTACACAAGAAAAGAATTTCATTTGCATACCTAGTTTGGTCAGAGTGTGTCCTTTGTGAACTCTGCCGGCTAATTAAATTGTTTCTAAGCAAACATTCTTCCAATATTCCCAAGACAAAAGTATGCAACAATCTATCAGCACCTCTAGGCCAAGTCACCAAATATTTATCAATGAATACTTGGTATTTGTAGTGGTATGTTTTTGTTTGATTGGCTACTCTTTGATTTTTAAACAAGAAAGCAACCTTGCCTGCATTTGCTAAGTTTCTGTGATTGTATAACAAAGAAGGCAAGATTCAGTGTTCACGATACCGTGTTTGTTAACCCTGGGTGTTATGATTTGTTCACGTTGAGAATTTTGCTTCTCTTAAAATAATTTTCTAGCATAAAAATATACATTGGGATATGGGTTGCTTTTTCTCCACAATCTTTCAGTGTAGTTTCCTTCCTGTTATGATTCCCATTACAGGCACACTGCTCCTGTTTTGCATGAAACATTGTTTCACATGTCACTGGGCTTTGCATCATCAGTGTGACCCTTAAATCCAGCAGTAAGATTCATTCCATATCTGTGATTTGGATAAATAGTGACTCTCTGGCTAAAGATCTGCACTTGTATCTAGAAGGTTGCCGATTCATAATCCCTTTGAGCAAGACACTTAACCTGAAAATTGCCCCCAGGTGCTGTATATTGGCTGACTCAGCACTCTGACCTCCAAAAGTCATGTGAAAAGAGAATTTCCCATCAGGGATTAACAGAGTATATCAAATTAAAATAAAACCACCATCAACCTTAGCATATATTTCCTTCTTGAATTTCTACCTTCCAATCTTACTGTTTTTTCTCTGAGTTTGATTTCTGGTTAGCAATTAGACATTGGTGCAAAAAGGCTTTGCCATTAAGGTTTTGATTTGTTTCTGGTTCTGACTATGTTTCATCACCTCTCATCCAAGTCATGGCAAGTCACTTAATCTGTCAATTTTATAACTTGGATGTATCGTTGACCAGTATGGATTGTATTTAAAATTGAAATAACATTTGATATAACCAGTTCTAAAGAAAAGTATAATTTTTATTAAAATCTCCCAGTCCTTTACATGTCATATTTGACTGCCTGTTTACTTACTATTGAAACATTTTCCTCAAGATACCTCAAGTTTGGCTCCTTGGAAATTCTATTTATTTGTCGCCTGAAAAGGGTAGCAAAAATTGAGTGTCCAAGAGACACAGTCGCTACCAGGTATTGGTACCATGTTAGAGTTGGTTGACTTGGTTCAAACAATCCCTGCCAATGTTTGTGTGGTAGTTACACTTTTTCCCGGTGTAAATACCTTGGTGCCTTTGTTCGAATCCTACTCTGTATTATGTCTAAGTGGAATTTATATGTTAAAGTGGATTGACTTGGTAAAAACTCAGACCCATTTCACGTCTGTGATGTTTGCACTTTCTGCCAGTGTTAACAAGTGATGACTTAGCTTGAATCCCAGCCTGTATCATGTCTGGGTGGAATTTATGTACTCGTCATGTTAGAATGGGTTGATTTGATTCACATTCTTGTCCCTGTTATGTCTACAGTATGTGGTGTTTCCACTTTCTCCCAGTGCCAAAGTGGGGTGACTTTGTTTGAATTCCAGCCCACATGTCTATATGGAGTTCAGATGCTGAGTTTTTCCTTAAGTATTCCGGTTTCCTTCCACATCTTAAAAAACCTGCTAGTAAGATTGACTGGAAGCTCTAAACTGGCAAAATGAGTCAGCGTGAACTGCCGGACTAGAACCCTGTCCAGCACTGGTATTTTGTTGTGGCTCTCCATGACCCTAAAACTCAATTAAGCTGTTAAGATACAAGATACTTTCTAACAAAGGAACTGTATAAATAAATTATGGCAAAAAGGGATAACATATGAAAAAATCTGAATATTGCTAACAGAGACAAAATAATTAACAACCAATAACCCTTTCTGGGCTATATGAAAACAGCTACACTGTCCTTAACTGTTGTTGGGCTGACCTGTCCACTTCCCTATTTTTCCTCAAGCACCAAACTTGCCTTTTTGCCATATTTTGTTCTCTTACTCCCCTACCACTCTTCTGCCTGTTTACCACCTGCAGACTCTACAGCCCTTCTATTCAACCAATGTCAAAACCACTTGTTGTGTCAAGGTCAGGAAGTACTTTATGTTTGTGAGCCAAACCTGAGTCTTCTGTGTGGTCCATGTCTCTATGGAAGTACCAATGCTTACTGTTCTTCCATAGAGGCAGTACAGTCTCACATTGTTCCTACCTCTGTTATTTGCCAGATGTTGTTTTCTCTGTAATTCTCTACTTCATCTCTCTTCTCATATGATGTTAGAGCCCTTTCAGGAATGCCCTCACACTTTTGTAGGCACCAAGCATTATGACATGCACTGCTACTGTCAGTGTAGACTCTGCCTCTCTCACATACAGCCTTGTGCCATTTCTACCATGACCAGGCTTCTTCTTAATGTGGGTTCAATCAGTTCAAGTCTACTCATGTATATTGTGAGATTTTTTAACTCTTTTGAGACCCTCTCCAACAGGGTGACAAGCTGAAATGCGATTGACGCGTCTGTCGAGAGCTGCTTGTCCGTCGCTGAGGCAGGTTCACAGTTCCCTGCGGGTTCAAAGCACCTCAGAGGCAACAGTAAACTCACTACCTCTTCGCACAATGTATCTGTCACCTGATGGAGATGAAAATTATCAACCGACAGAGGGCTGAATTCAAAGACACTCCAAAAATCAAAGTGAAAAAATGAACCGGCAGGCTAGTCCATTTTGCCAAATTTCATTGCAGCAACTCAAAATCATACTCAGTAGTTTGTATTGCCCCCCCCCCCCATGTGCTTGCATGCATGCCTGACAACTTCGGGGCATGTTCCTAATGAGACGACGTGCAACTTGGTGGCGTTGAATGGACCAAAACATGATTTCCCAAAGGTGTTCTATTGGATTTAGGTCAGGCGAGCATGGAGGCCAATCAAAGGTATCAATTCCTTCATCCTCCAGGAACTGCCTGTATACAATCACCACATGAGGCCAGGCATTGGCGTGCACCAGGAGGAACACAGGACCCACTGCACCAGCATAGGGTCTGACAATGGGTCCAAGGATTTCATCCTAATACCTAATGGCAGTCAAGGTGCCATTATTTAGCCTGTAGAGGTCTGTGCATCCCTCCATGGATATGCCTCCCCACACCATCACTGACCCACCACCAAACTGGTCATGCTGAATGATGTTACAGGCAGCATACCATTCTCCCTGGCTTCTCCAGACCCTTTTATGTCTGTCACATGTGCTTAGGGTGAACCTGCTCTTATCTGTGAAAAACACAAGACGCCAGTGATGGACCTGCCAATTCTGGTAAATACCAATCGAGCTACATGGTGCTGGGCAGTGAGCACAGGGTCCACTAGAGGATGTCGGGCCATATGGCCACCCTCATAAAGTCTGTTTCTGATTGTTTGGTCAGAGACATTCACACCGGTGGCCTGCTGGAGGTTATTCTGTATTGCTCTGGCAGTGCTCATCCTGTTCCTCCTTGCCCAAAGGAGCAGATACAGGTCTTGCTGATGGGTTAAGGACCTTCTATGGCCCTGTCCAGCTCTCTTAGAGTAACTGCCTGTCTCCTGGAATCTCCTCCATGGACACAGACAGGCGAACACATTTGAATCACCCACAACATGTTTATTTACAGTGTCCATATTTACAAAAGTGCAGCACAAACCCCAAAAGTCCCCAAAGTCTAGGCCTCACTACCAATGCCTTTGTCCTTCAGGCCACCTCACTCCTCTCCTCCTGAGCTCCGTCCTTCTCCTCACCCGACTCAAGCCATCATATGGAGGTAGGCGGCCCCTTTTATATTCATCCGGATGTGCTCCAGGTGCATTCCGACAATCTTCCGCTGGCACTCGCCAGTGTGTTGGAAGTGCCAGCTGCACACCCAGAAGCACTCCGGGTGTCCCCTATCCTCATCCCCCAGTACTTCCGGGTGTGGCAGACGTGCTGAGGTCCAGGGCTCAAAGGCATTGGGGCGCCCCCTGGTGGTGACCACGGACCCCTACAGGGCTGAGCTTCAAATCTCTGTACCCATGCTCCCCCTAGCCACCAGGGCGGTCACCCCCACGTGGTCTGGGAGAGACATAAGCCCTCCTCTGGTCCTCCAGGGTGTCCCGGCCGGGTCCCCCACCCGCCACCTGTGACAATATATATATATAAGCGATGGTCTATGATACAGTTTGCATATTTGTAGCTAGAGATTCACAAAGGGAGAAAATGAGTCATATATCTTAAAACAGTTTTTTATTCTTAATCTTGTGACATCCTACTAAGGGTCATCATCAGAGGAAAATGATTAGAAATACAGGAATCAAAGGCAATATATAGCATGTGGGGGGTTGGGTTCCGAAGGTGTTGGTCATAAAGTCTTTTTTATTATTTGGATCTTCTTTTTAAGCCTGTATATGCTGGGTTCAAGTCCAAGTGTCTGTTAAAGGTGTTTTCACTAGAGAGCCAAGATTCTCTTAGTATTGGCTCTGAATTTTACTTTCACAGTGTCAAAGTTAAATGTTTGTCCAGTGGAACTTGTATGTATGTAAATCAGAGACCATGGGTCCTACCTTCTGACAGCATTGCGATGTTCCTGTATAAGTGTTGCAAGTCTTTCAAATGTTTGTCCCATGTATACCGCTGAGCATGCACTGCATGGAGTGCTGTAAACCAGTGTTTCTCAACCTTTAAGTATTTGCGACCCGAGTTTTCATAACAGTTTTAATCGCGCCCCCCCTAACGTTTTTTGAAAGGAGCCCACTAATACTAATTTGTTCTTTTTTAATTAATGATATATCATAGATGCATATTTTATTATACCTACTTAACTTTTATCAACATTTATTTAACTATATTTATTTTTCTAGTATCAGAATGTACTTTAAGTTAATTTGTTTTAGTTTCAATAGATGTGTTTTTTATATTTTAGATTCTTGTTTTCTTTTTTCACATCTTTGCGACCCCCTTTTTGTTACTTTGCACCCCCCTGGGGAGCCCGCCCCACAGTTTGAGAACAACTGCTGTAAACTGCATTTCTTGTCTCTAGGGTCGAATCTTTGAAATGACAGTCCATAAAGTGTTTGCCAGTTCAAGTGCTATCTTGATCCCAGATCTGGACTGGACACTGAACTTTCTGACATGCCACAATGATAAGGGAGTGTGGTGCAGTGTTGCAGTTGACTGTTTGCTGAGGTCTGGGGCGTCTCCTACTTAAGCATTGTTTAATAAATGTCTTGGGGTAGCCGTTTGATGTGAACAGACAAAAAAGATAATGTCTTTCATTTCATATCCTATATATAAACGTCTATGCATGAAGTGTGTGCGTCTGTCCAGCCCGGAAGTGAGAGAAGGAGTCGGGGTAAGGGCTGAGGAAACAGAAAACTCATTTAGTCGCTAATAACACAAGACCAGCACGTCAGCAAAACCAAACCTCAGACAAAGTTGCTTAGCCGCTAACATCAGCAAAACAGTATCCCTTTTACTTTTCCTCCCGCCACTAATACACAAGCGAGGCGAGCACGTTGGCAAAATAAATCCTTCTAGGAGATAGATGCCCAGAGTAGTTCCTTTCAATTACCTGACATCTGTACATTTCATTTTTTTCTGACAATGTTAATAGTTTCTAGGACCCTGGTCTTATTACGGCATATGCTTACACAGTTAGTGTATATATATGAGCTTCCCAGCTCTGTTCCGGTGGCCCCCAAGTAGACCAGGCTGACTGCCCTCTTGTGGCCCAGGGGAGGTTTTGTCCCTCTCATGGACCGTCCAGGCGTCCTGGCTGGGTAGGGTCCTCAGCCATTTGCCACAATATATATATATATATATATACGGTGTGTATAAAAAAAATCTTGGCAGGGAGACCAGGGAGACGAGACGTAATCTTCACGGAAGACAATTTGACGTCCCATGAGAGACACTTTACCGTTACGCGAGACAAGGCAGTGAGACAGAAGGACAGCTGCTGTAAAGGCTTTTAAAAGATTGACGCGCAGTGCAACAAGCAGAACACGCACCTTGGCAGCAGGAGAACAAAGCCAGTAGCTGATCCATCCGCATCTCCTTAACGTGCGTTCAGCTCCCCTCCTTCACAATGCAAGTAGGAGAGACGTCAAAGTGGCAGGAGCGTCGCGCATCTCTGGAGGGGTTTAGCAAAGTGAACGAGACCTGATCATCTTGGAGAGGCACTTTGATGACATGTGAGACTAGACATTAAAACCTTAGGGAACAAAACTCGTGAGACGGTGTCTTTTGCAGGTTACGCCCTACTCACAAACAATTTAAAACAAGTTCACGGATATTTAACCTCGCAGTTGTTGACATGCTTATGGCAGACACACTTCATGTGCTCCCAGCTCTTAAAACAATGATAAGTGACAAGCAGAACACACAGTTTGCCAGCGCATCTCCTTAGCGTGCGTTCAGCTCCCCCACCCCCCCCCCACTTCACAACACGAACAGCAGAGACGCGAAGAGGCAAAAGGACAGCTCCTGTACAGGCTTTTAAATGATGAACGCAAAGCACAACAAGCAGAACACGCAGCTCACCAGCTGCAGCAAAAAAGGCAGCTGATC
The DNA here is from genome assembly GCA_026402145.1 of Polypterus bichir lapradei. NCBI lineage: Eukaryota > Metazoa > Chordata > Cladistia > Polypteriformes > Polypteridae > Polypterus > Polypterus bichir. The sequence continues at coordinate 37,806,982 of JANRMT010062856.1, forward strand.
CAACCACATCTCCTTAGTGTGTGTTCAGCCCCCACCCTTCACAAAACGAGCAGCGTTTTACATCCTGAGAGAAAGAGATTTAACCATGCCCGAGGCAGGAAATAAAAGACAAATATTGTTTTTACAAAAGTTTTAAAGTAAAAGTTAAAATAATGTATATGTAACAATTCCCATGAAAATAATCTCTTTAAATTGTTTATCCGGTAAACCAAACCCGGGGGGTGGGGACGAGCAAAACGAGCAGGGGAAAGAGCCCTTTAGCACAGTCGAACCTCAGTTCATGACCATAATTCGTTCCAAAACTCTGGTCGTAAACCGAATTGGTCGTGAACCGAAGTAATTTCCCCCATAGGATTGTATGTAAATACAATTAATCCATTCCAGACCAAATGAACTGTATGTAAATATATATTTTTTTAAAGATTTTTAAGCACAAATAGTTAATTATACCATAGAATGCACAGCGCAATAGTAAACTAAATGTAAAAACATTGAATAACACTGAGAAAACCTTGAACAACAGAGAAAACTAATTAACTAACATTGCAAGAGTTTGCGCTATAGCCTTACGAACTGCTCGCTGTAAACACTTTTTATTGAGTTTTAAGCACAGGGAAAAAAACGAACATTTGAGAAATCCATAATTTAATAAACCACCAAGAAAGTAAGAAAGTAACATTGCAACATGCAGCACACTACGAACCGCTCCCTAAAACTCTTTTTAATGAGTTTTAAGCACAGGGAAAAAAATTAACATTTAAAAAATCTGTAATTTAATAAACCACCAAGAAAAGTAACATTGCAACAAATCACGCTACGAACTGCATGCTAAAAACACATTTTTAATGAGTTTTAAGCACAGGGAGAAAATGAACATTTGAAAAATTCATAATTTAATAAACCACCAAGAAAAGTAACATTGCAACAAATCACACTACGAACCACTCGCTGTAAACACCTTTTTTAAATGAGTTTTAAACACAGGGAAAAAATGAACATTTGAAAAATCCATAACTTAATAAACAACCAAGAAAAGTAACATTGCAACAAATCACACTACGCCCGAAAAATGAACATTTGAAAAATCCGTAATACAAAAACTAACATAAACCACCAAGACAACTAACCTAGCATGAGTCGAGTTCTGGCATGAAGCAAGTGAAGAGGAACTGGATGGAACACAGGGGGAGGCTGAACACGTGCTTAAATGCAGTAATCGGCGCATACGAACCGGAAGGGAAACGAAATAGAGCATAAAGAGTTCACAGCAAAAGCATGCATGTATGTGTAAGCACGCACGTCTGACTGAGAACAATGCAACATGTGCAGAAATCATCCGCGCCCAAACCGAAAGGGAAACTGGCTTGTTTGTATACCGAGTCTGTGGTCGTGAACAGAGGCAAAAGTTTGGTGCACTTTTTGGTCGTAAACCGAATCGTACGTGTTCCGAGACTTTTGTGAACTGATGTTCCACTATATCTATATATATATATATTGTCACACACGTGCAAGTTGAAGGCAGTCAAAGAGCCTAAAGGTGAGTGAAATAGTGAAATATCGCGAGACAAAGGGTCATCATGTGGTGCTTACCTGAATCTCTTTTTGCCTACAGAAAACCTGACGAAAACTAAGAAGTTCCACTTCCGGATTCAAAATGGCCGAAATGATGTCACTTCCGGTTTGTCATGACGGCATCCCTTCTGGTCCCACAATCCACTGCTTCCTGTTAACTCCTGATGACGTTGGTTCCATCTTCCTGTCTCCAATCATCACTTCCTGCCAACCATTTCCTGTCCCATTATTCCCTCTATTATTTAAACACCATTTTGTTCACTGTAAAACATTCAATGTACTAAAAAGTAATCTGAATCAGTTTTGTTATTATTGTCTGGATGACAATATATGGGGACGGTCCCCAAACCTTTTTCTGTTTTATAGAAGTCTTTTTTTTGTGCAAGATCATTTATTACTATATATATATATATATATATATATA
>JANRMT010062856.1:37811299-37822695 GCA_026402145.1 Polypterus bichir lapradei
CCTGGCGGTGGCCACGGGTCCCTACAGGGCTGGGCTTCCAAGCCCTCTACCCGAGGCCCCCAACATAACCAGGACGGACGCCCCCTCGCGGTCTGGAGGAGGCACAAGCCCTCCTCTCGTCCTCCTGGGCGTCCCAGCCGGGCTCCAGCCCCGGCCGGGGACCACAGTGCCCCATCGCTAGCGAGGACACGTGGGTCCGAACGGCACGTCCCGAAAGGGCAGCACGTCCCCAGAGAGGGTCCTACTATGTCCCCAGGGTCCAACACGGCACCCTGGGACATCTCCTTTTGGCACCCCCTCCGACGCAAACGTGCCCCTCTGGTCTGCGCCGCTCTCGCCCCCGCTGTCCCCACCAGCTGGGTCACTGGTGGCCTCCCGGCGTGGAGCCCTCCCGCGGGGCGGCCTGTTCCAGGAGGGCAGGTCCCTGACGACGTCGGCCTCAGCGCTCGTCGGGGCTTCGGGCCTGTGGAAAAAGGAAAAGGAGGGCCAGAAGCACTGCCAGGACACTCACCCCGAGTGTCCTGCCGGTCTCCGTACCGGCAGTGCTCCTGCCCCCTTCCGACAGCCCCTGACTTGCCTGCTAAAGTCCTCCGCCGCAGGTTCCATGCCTGTCCTTTTGCTGTCCGCGGGACCGCTCTCGCAGGCGGCTCGCCCAGCCGCCCAGGGGATTCCTTCTGCTCTCGCAGAGGATGGCCCGTCCTCGGACGCTCGCACCCAGCGAGACGTCCCTTCCTGTCGGAGGTACCGGCATTCACTCCTCGGTTCCTCCTTCTCCTCTTGGACGCCCTGACGGTCTGGGTCTGAGCAAGGCAACAGCTCAAATCCAGCCCCGTCTGCATCCATGCAGAGCGACAGGAGACTGCCGCGGGCTTGGAGCGCAGGGCGCTAGGACCCAGGGCACTCATCAGCCCTTGTCCTGCCAGCGCCTGCGTGCTCGCTCTCCTCGCCCGATCGGCCGTCTGCACCGCCGCGTCCGCTGTGGGGGGATCGCTTACTTGAAGTCGGTCCTCCTTAAATAAGTCGCGACCATGTTCGGCGGATCCCCCTTTATGCTTTACGGGGACGATACAACCTACCTTCCCCGCGGTGTCTCGATTGCCAAAGGCTTCAGCGTCGCACCGATCCTCCGTCAAACGCGGCGTCTCTTCCGACGCGACCGCCTTCCCCTCCAGCTGCTCCAAGTGGAGCACGAGATCACCAAGCACCTGCATCAAAGACGGCTCGGCGGGCCGAAGGGATTCCTCCGACACGCGCCGAGCCGCTGGTGGAAAGAAAGAGACAGACGTCAGTGAGCTTACCTGTCCATCAGCTCCACGTGACGCCTGCCTCCTCTGGGCCACTCCCTCTGGCCCAATCGGGTCCCTCTTTGACACGAGACTGGCGTTCCTAGGTCCCGCCTCCATCCAATCATCGGCGGGCACACCAGACACACCAACCAATCCCGTGCCTGTCAGCGGGCGGGACATCCGGCCCGCGGCCATCTTGTCTCCCCTGCTTTGGGTGCGGAGACGTGCCTCCTCGCAGCTCCGCAGCTGCGGCGATTCTCCGAGCCGCAGCGGCTCCGATTTTGCAGCCTCCTCTGCTGCTCCCGTCGCGCTGCCGACAGCCCGTGGCCCGGCGTGCTCCTGCCACAGACGCGGATCCGGATCGTCCTTCCCTGCAGGGAAAAAGGTAAGCGCGACCCCGAAGGGCCGATTGCTGCAGGGCAGGGCACTCACCTCCCGGTTCCCGTCACTCCGAGGCCCCTGCCTCGGTGTGGCCTTCGGCGTCGCAACGCCGGCCTGGCTGTCCTTCCCGACAGCACAACCCTCGTAGCCCGCTGCGCTCTGGCGACGTCCGTTCTTCCTCCGCACCTGGGGATGGCCATTTTGCGGTCCGGCGACGGTCTCTGGGTCAAACCGCTCCCGCGGGGTTGTGCACGGGCCGCTCCCGCGGCCAGTGTGTGGGGTCCGCTGCTGCGCCGGGCCGTTCACAGACTTGATGAAAGGAACTGCAGGTCCCCGTCTTGTACCAGACGGCCCATCCGCACGACTACGCCACTGTGAACTCAGGCCCGGACACACTGTTTATTTACAAAGTAGTGCACTCACAAACCCCAGTGCCTCTTGCACCGATTCCCCCAAAGTCCAGGGCTCACAGTCCTTGTGCCTTTCCTCTGGCCGCCTCCTGTCCTCTCTCCAGCTCTGCCAACTACCTCCCAACATCCACCGATGACTGGAGGGAGGCGGCCCCTCTTATAGGAACCCGGATGGGCTCCAGCTGCTTCCCGGCAATTAGTCTTGGCCACACCCCTGTGTGGCAGAAGTGCCGGCTGCGCACCCGGAAGTCGTCCGGGTGTCCCTTGTCGTCTTCCCCCCGGCACTTCCTGGTGTGGCGGAAGTGCTGGGCTCCCGGGATGATAAGGCACTGGGGCGCCGCCTGGCGGTGGCCACGGGTCCCTACAGGGCTGGGCTTCCAAGCCCCCTACCCGAGGCCTCCTGCATAACCAGGACGGACGCCCCCTCTCGGTCTGGAGGAGGCACACGCCCTCCTCTGGTCCTTCATGGCGTCCCGGCCAGGCTCCAGCCCCGGCCGGGGACCACATGGGATAAACCGGCATCGGGGTGCCGCCTGGCGGTGGCCACGGGTCCCTACAGGGCTCGGCTTCCAAGCCCTCTACCCGAGGCCCCCAACATAACCAGGACGGACGCCCCCTCGCGGTCTGGAGGAGGCACAAGCCCTCCTCTCGTCCTCCTGGGTGTCCCGGCCAGGCTCCAGCCCCGGCCGGGGACCACAATATATATATTGGTTAAAATAGATTGGTTTAGATATATACATCGGTTCAGATACATCCGTTCTGATATATATATATTGGTTCAGATAGATCCGTTCAGATATATACATTGGTTGGGATTTATGGGCAGGCACAATGCGGCCACCCATGTTTAGCATCTCCCTTTTGCTTCATCATTGCTTCAACACTGTTGTAATTATTGTGCACATTTTATACAAGTAGCATATGCCTGTCTGTCGCGTTTTGTTTCGTAAGCCCTCTTGGTTGGGGGTCCTCGATTTCAAAGCACTTTTTTTCCTTTCATTATTTTAAACACTCGCACAGATACCCGCCTCTTCGCCTCGCTCCATCCCGCCCCAGCTCATTTTACCTGCCTCACTCGCTCTCTCTTGTCCCGCCCATGACAGATTCTTCTCAAAAGCAGAGTTACCAGAAAGCATTAATCGCAACCACAGTACGTCCCATTTTTTCACCTCAAGACACGCTGGTTTATCATTGGTGGAAAGCCGCCCGGTGATATCTGTTATTCCGTATTGGCAGCATTTCAATAAAGGGCGATCTGTTTCAGCAAGGAACTTAGTCCTGTTTGCTGAAAGGATGTTATGGAGGAAAACACTGGAATAGCGCTGTTTCTTCTGAATGTTTATCAGTGATCAGGGACCAGAATGATCAGAATATTCCTGCTTCACAAATAACTGATGTCTGTTTTTATTGTAAAACTGAGAAAACCACACACGCGCGTACACAACACAAACACTAAAACTCACACATCGTGGGTCGCACACACTACTGATTAAGTGTATCTGTCACGGACGATCATTTTTTTCACCCAATAAAACTTTAGTTCATCAAAGTTAGAAAGCAGCGCGGTGATTTCGATTATTCCTTATTGGCAGCATTTAATTTAAAGATGATTTACGTCAACAAGGTGTAAGAGTCCCTTATTTTGACAGGGCGATCTTTTTTTAGGCTTAAGCATTTTTGATTGACTTACAAAAGAAAATAGTTATTACTTACCCTCTTTGCTTCAAATTGGCTTTTGAAAAAAACTTTTTGATATAATTTGTTTATGACAGTATAAAATAAAAGTATTGTTCAAAATTATAATGCGCGTATCTAACAGGAAGAGGTGGTGGTAAGAGTAAGATTGCTGACTCGCAGTTAAATGATCACTGGTTTGTGTCTGGGGGGCTTCCTTTCTGTTATTTTATTTATTTACTTATTTATTTTTACAAATTGCTTTGAGTAGTAAGAAAGGCGCTATAAAAACGTAAGGAATTAATAACAATAATAATAATTGTATTATTATTATTATTATTATTTATTATACGTGTGAATGCATGATCAAATTCAGCCGCTGTGTAGTGGGGTAAGAATAGGGACAATAACACGAGTTCATTGAAATAATTACACAGCAAGGTGCACACGCAATGCAAACATAATGTGTATATTATTGAAGTAAAGGTTCATATAAATTAATTATATACAACTTTTTAACAAGTTGAGAAATGTCAACTGGTTAAAATGCATGAAATTATACATGTATTGCTTTATAGTCCACACATAGTGTATGTATATTGTTAAAATAATGATATAAAAATCATATAAAATGGTATAGAATCTGCGTCGTAGACTTATTTTGTGTTAGATTTTTTCAAAGAAGTTTTTAATTAGTTTGCTTTAAAAAATCTTACGGCAAACATGTGAACCGTTGGAAATCGCTCATCTTAATCAATTTGTTTTAACGCATGCTCCGTGCAAAATGCTGTCATATCTGTTAGTAAACGTGCACGCACAGCGATGTCCTGATGTCTGCGTTCTAAGGCTGCAGGTGTATTAAACGGTATTGACGTTTTACCGGGGTGCTCTGTGATTGAGGGCAGACAGTAAACTTTGTTAAAATGATATCAAAAAATACCACTCCGTCAGTTGTGTTTTCAGTCGTTTTGGCGTGTTTACTGTTCTGTTACCATAAAATTCTTCAACGGGGATCATCAAAAAAGAAACGTGGATAGTAAGATTTAGTAAAATATCAGTAATAATAATACATTGCTCAACACCTTACAAAGACATTTAAAAGACAGCTCGTTAAAATAAATGTAGCAATCCATTGTCATGCTATAAGTGACAGCTTGCTCTTAAACATTTACACAGGTGGTTTTTCCTGGGAATAAAAAAGGGGAAAAAAATCCACGGGAAAGGTTTTGTTGTTGAACTCAAATTTCACCTCCGCCATGTGAGCCGTTAAAACTATTGGAATGAAAACGCATGTCTCATCCACTGGTCGGGACGCTCGTTTTCCATGGCTGCTATAGAGCCGTAAAATGTGTGCCTTCTGACTGCTGATTACAAAATGAACATCGGAGAGGTAAAAATATGTAAAATTGATTTTAAAAGGTTGTAGATGTAGTTTTCTATATAATCTTCTCCACTATGTGTCTGCATCCTATCCCCTACAGGGAACGCTCATTTCCATGGCTGGAGCAGACCCATGGGCTTGTGTGCACCCTGTCTGCTGCTTTCAAAATGAATCCTGGATAACTAATATTATCTGAAATCTGGTAAAAGATTGATGAAAGTCTTCTACATCACTTTCAAGTCTACTGTGTCCCATTGTCCTCTCCACTCAAAGGGACACTCACTTCTACAGCTGAGCTTTTGCGTCAGAGTTGTGAGTCCCAACTGTTGCTTGCAGAATGAACATTAGACAATTGTTATTGGATTGGCTGTTTTTTTCATTATATTAATATTAATTTATTTATTCATTCAGCCTCTGTTAAAAAAAAGACGCACATTTTCCCTTAGAGTACAAGTTCTATCTATCTATCTATCTATCTGAAATATATGAGACTTGGAAAAATTAATATTATTTGTCAAATGAAGTACCAAATATCCACTGATACACATTTGTAGGACAAGTCAATGAAAGAGTCCGACAAACAACAACTGAGATATTAAAACATTTTAGTGAATCTGTTCTGACAATTATAGTCTTTTAATTAAAATAATGATTATAATTATCAGAAAACATAGCCATTTTAATGTCAGCATAAAACCAGGCCAGTAACATCTTTTTTGAAATAATATCAGCAGTTTTATAAATTTCAGAATGTACACTGATAGCACTGGCATGAACTTCCCTACAATACAATACAATACAATACAATACAGTTTATTTTTGTATAGCCCAAAATCACACAGGAAGTGCCGCAATGGGCTTTAACAGGCCCTGCCTCTTGACAGCCCCCTAGCCTTGACTCTCTGAGAAGACAAGGAAAAACTCCCAAAAAAACCTTGTAGGGAAAAATGGAAGAAACCTTGGGAAAGGCAGTTCAAAGAGAGACCCCTTTCCAGGTAGGTTGGGCGTGCAGTGGGTGTCAAAAGAAGGGGGTCAATACAATACAATACACAGAACAGAACAAATCCTTAATACAGCATAATAATACAAATTTTAGAAGCACGGAGCAGAAATTAACTGTAGATGATATCCCATAATAAGATTTGGATATTTTTAGAGTCCTAGAAACCTCATTCATCAAGCTGCCTCCCCAATTGGCCATTCCACGGCTCAAACGTTGCTCGGCCAGCCAATCCAATGAAAGGACCCCTTTTTCCCATGATTCCTGTGATCCTCCATCAGGGATGACTTTACCATAGGCAGGCAACAACTTGGCAGGAGGGCCGTGGCACCAATTGCCACATTTGAGTACCGAGAACAGAAACAGAATAGGTGAGGGTTAGTAACAAATTATAACAATCATGTTACTTATGTTTTAGTGTTGATGACTAACAACAGAGATGCAGTATGTACAGTTAATCAGCAGCTCTAGTCAGGATATGCTAAACTGAAGTAGTGAGTCTTCAGCCGAGATTTAAAGGCTGAGACCGAGGGGGCATCTCTTATAGAAGCAGGAAGACCATTCCACAATTTAGGGGCCCTGTAACTAAAGGCTCGACCTCCCACTGTTATTTTATTAATCCTTGGAATCATAAGCAGACCGGCATCTTGGGATCTTAATGTGCGCTCAGGTTTGTAAGTCATGATAAGTTCAGGCAAGTAAGCCGGACCTTGGCCATTTAATGCTTTATATGTTAAAAGGAGGATTTTGAAATCTGCCCTAAACTTAACCGGGAGCCAGTGTAAGGATTTAAGAACTGGAGTTATGTGTTCATATTTTCTTGCTCTTGTAATAATTCTTGCTGCCGCATTTTGGATTAACTGGAGGCTGTATAAAGAACAGTTTGAACAGCCAGTGCACACCGCATTGCAGTAGTCGATCCTACTAGAGATAAATGCATGAATTAATTTCTCACAATCCTGTTTATTTAGAAAGCGCCTTAATTTCCTAACATTTTTAAGATGGAAGAAACATGTTTTGGACAACTTTGTAATATGTGCTTTAAATGACATGCTAGAAAGATAACTCCTAGATTGCGGGCTGATTCAGTAAAATGAATTGGGATTCCAACTGAGTTAAATGATGACAAAATATTGCTGTGATCAGCGTCATTCCCTCCAACAATTAACATCTCTGTTTTATCTGTATTTAAAAACAAGTAGTTCTCATTCATCCACTCCTTTAATTCACTAACACAACTAATTAAAGACAACATCGGAGAAACTTCATTTGATTTAAATGAAAGGTATAACTGGGTGTCATCTGCATACGAGTGAAAATTAACATTATGTTTCCTAATGAGAGATCCCAGTGGAAGCATGTAAAGTGAAAACAGTAATGGTCCCAGTACTGAGCCCTGCGGGACACCATATTGAACTTCTGTGTATAATGATGGAGTACTGTCAGCACATTTCTGTACGTATTGGAATCGATTTGATAAATAAGAACTAAACCAAGCGAGCACAGGGCCTGTAAGCCCAACATCGTTTTCTAGCCTGTGCAGTAAAATAGAATGGTCAATGGTGTCAAATGCTGCACTTAAATCTAACAACATAATTACAGTGGCGTTTCCTTCATCAGAGGATATCAGAATGTCATTTACAACCCGTGTTAGTGCAGTTTCTGTACTATGACCAGTGCGAAAACCAGACTGGAATTTCTCAAATAAATTGTAATGCGTAAGGTGTGACTGAAGCTGACTGGCGACTACTTTTTCTAGTACTTTAGAGAGAAATGGTAAATTTGAAACAGGCCTATAATTATTTAGTATGTGTGGGTCTAGGTCTGACTTTTTAAGTAAAGGTTTAATGACTGACACTTTTAGTGCATCAGGTACGGTGCCATGCAGTAATGAACTATTGATAATGGTTAAAATAGGTGCTGCAAGAACATCCATGGCACTTTTTACTAGTTTTGTTGGCACTGGATCTAGGGAACAAGTAGTGGGCTTCATTTTAGCAATTAAAGTTAAGACTTCCTGCTCAGTTACAGGATTAAAATTACTAAAGTGCTGAATGCAATGTGCGGCAGGGTCTGCTAAGCTAGTATTTGGTTTGTACTGTGATGCTGAGATCTGGGATCTTATATTTTTAATTTTCTCATTGAAGAAGTTCATAAAGTCTGTACTGCTAATATCTGTTGGTATTTTGCACTGTTGATCTGAATTCCCATTTGTTAATTTAGCCACTATTCAAAACAGTACCCAAGGATTTTTATTATTGCTATCTATTAATGTAGAATAGTATTCTGAGCGAGCTTTAAAGAGGGCTTTTTTATATTTATTAACACTCTCTGTCCATGCAATTTGAAAGACATGTAGCTTTGTTGTTCTCCATCTGCGCTCCAGTTTTCTACACACTAATTTATGGGCTCGAGTATTTTCATTAAACCAGGGAGAGTTTCTATGTGCTTTGATCACTTTTGTTTTAAGGGGAGCCACTGTGTCCAGAGCATCTCTCAATGTCACATTATAATGTGATGTTAGCTGATCTAAATTGTTTTCCATGTTTACATTTGTTGTTAACTGATCTAATTGGTTTTCCACAATTACACTCGACTTACTCAAGGTATCTATAAATTTTGAAGCAGAATTACAATCTAGATGTCTCAGTGTCTTTGTTTTAATCTGTTGGCCATGCGTTGGCATGGGCAGAACTAAATCAAATGTAATTAAGAAGTGATCGGAAATGACTTCATTTAATGGAGTAATATTTAAATTTTGAATTTCAACTTTGTAAGTTATAATTAAATCTAATGTGTGGTTATGATTATGAGTTGGACCTTTGACAATCTGACAAAATCCTACTGAATTTAACAAATAAGTAAAACATTTGCTAAAAGTGTCAGTTTCCACATCAATGTGTACATTAAAATCCCCCATCAGTACCACGTGATCATAATTTATAGCCAAATCAGATAGAAGGTTGCTAAATTCAGTCATGAATAATTAATATGGCCCTGGTGGTCTGTAGACAAGCACTATAATTGTGTTGGAATCTGTTTTAATATTTAAAATGAATACCTTAAATGATGTAAAGTTGCCTAAATTTTTAGAAGTGATTTGCATTTTATTACAATGAATTATTCCAAGGCCTCCTCCTCGACCAGAATCTCTAGACTTATGAAGGAAAGGGTATCCATCTGGTGACGCCTCTTCTAGGGGAACAGTGTCACATTTACTAAGCCAGGTTTCAGTAAGAAGACACAGATCAGATTTTGTACTTAATATAATATCATTTACCAAAACAGCTTTGGTGCCAAGAGAGTGAATGTTCAATAAACAGCATTTAAAACTGCATGTTTTTTTCTGAACTGGTGATATATTTTTTGTTTTAATTTGAAGTAAATTTCTATTACAGATGCCCCTGGTGGAGGGTCTGGTTTTATCCCTTGGTCTAATTATACACCTTATTTTTTGGTTATCAATTAATTTAAGGTTTGTATTAAGACTAAATTTACTGGATGCCCCACAACAGGGATTATGGGTAACAGCTTCAGGAAAATAACAGGTGGGATAAACAACAGCCTGTGATTTAAGATCACATGACTGCGGCCTGGATGGTGCTCTAATCAGTCAACCAGGCAGTTTTGCTGCCATATTTTGGGATAATACATAAGATCCCCTTCAGTTAGGATGAAGACCATCTCTTCTGAAAAATCCATGCCTTTCCCAAAAATCATCCCAATTGTTCACAAATGCTATGCTTTTATTTGCACACCAGGTTTCTAGCCAGAAGTGAAAGGAATGCAATCTGCTATAAATCACATCCCCTCTATATAATCTTGGTAAGGGACCAGATACAATTAAATTCCGACATTTTCTTTTAGCTTTGGTGCATAGAGAGATGAAGTTCCGCTTTAATACCTCAGATTGCTGTAAATAAATATCATTAGTGCCGACATGCAGCAATAAGGTAGATACTTCATCGTCTGCGACACGGTCCAATGCGGCCTCTATGCCAGAAATTTTGACCCCTGCGAGGCACTTAACATTAACTGCTGGTTTAACATAGTTTGGAATTCTAACATTCCGCACTATTGAATCGCCAATTATGAGCACTTTAGTATTCTCAGTTTCCACAGGCGCGCTGCAGAGAGCTGAGAATCTGTTCTGGGTCCGAATTGGTGACCTGGGTGCCGGGGGACTATATTTTGGATTCTTAGACCCCCGTCTTACTGTTACCCACTCGCCCTGTGGCTGAATTGGTGCTGCTGATTTCGGCCGCGCACTGACTACAGTGGGACCTGGAGAGACTGAAGCCGAATCAGAAGTAGCCGAATTGTCTAAACAAACCGAGTCGATACAATTTTCGGTTTGCCTAATCGCTATCAGATTCCTAACGCGGTCCTCCAATTTGCGTATTTTCCCGACCAACTCTAAATTAACTAAACACTTTTGGCAGGTGAAGCTATCTACACTGTCTGCCGGAAAACCTGAACTGTACATACTGCAGAACACACAACATATAAACGCGTCCTCGACGGGCAGAGAGCAGATAGAACTTATGTTAAATGTTGAAGTCATCTTTGCCGTTTTTATAGGTGCTTCGGCGCTTTCCGTGTTCAGCTGAATCGCTACGAGACCGTCGGCTTTAAGTTTCCACCACCTACTGAGCGATCGACTTTAATTTCTCACTGCCGGTTATTTCTACTGGTCAGCTGCCGGCTTTACCTCTGGTGAACTTGCTCGGGTGCTTGCGAAGGGCTATGTGCCTGTGGGAGATGCCGCTGCTCCGCTCTCTGCTTCCGCTCGCTGATCCGCTCTCTGCTTCCGCTTGCTGATCCACTTACAAGTATCCTTTGTCTCCTAAACTCAACAAATAACTTTCATATTCCTCCTGTTGCCCTGCTTGTCTTTTTTGACAATAGTAAAGGTCATCCCCTTGAAAAAATTATATTCACGCAGCAAATAATAATATGGTTATAATGTAAAACACTTCAAACAAACCTGCAAAATGTACATTTTCTTTGTTTAAGTTGACTTCTTCAATGGATCTAACACTTACAACATGGGGCACTACAACAAACATACACGAATATCTTTTAGCATTGCTTTAAATAGCCTTGAAAATTGTTAGCATCTGTCCTTTATCCAAGCCACCCATTTACAAAAGAGATTTACAGGCTTGGGCCAAAAGACAAAAAATGAGACGGAAAGAAATGCCAGTCTAGTGCTTGCCACACTGACGCTCGCTCATACTACTACAATTTAAAAGTGCCACCCA
>JANRMT010062856.1:37852695-37892352 GCA_026402145.1 Polypterus bichir lapradei
CCTACCAAATTTCGTGAAGATGGGGCCATAAATAAGAAAGTTCAACAAGGTGGATGTTGTCGACCGTTATGACCGTTATGTGTAGAATTTCGAAATGAAACCTGCTTAACTTTTGTAAGTAAGCTGTAAGGAATGAGCCTGCCAAATTTCAGCCTTCTTCCTACACGGGAAGTTGGAGAATTAGTGACGTTGTAAAGTTCAATATGGCGGCTGACAGTGGCGTCATACCACCGAAATAAGTATGTACATTGGTTTCGGTTAGCGCAGGGGAGCCGCCTACCAAATTTCGTGAAAATGGGGCCATGAATAAGAAAGTTCAACATGGCGGACATTGTGAAAATTAGTGACGTTGGAAAGTTCAATATGGCGGCCGACAATGGCGTCATACCATCGAAATAAGTACATACGTCGGTTTCGGTTAGCGCAGGGAATCCGCCTACCAAATTTCGTGAAGACGGGGCCATAAATAAGATAGTTCAACATGGCGGACGTTGTCGAACGTTATCGACCGTTATGACCGTTACGTGTAGAATTTCTAAATGAAACCTGCTTAACTTTTGTAAGTAAGCTGTAAGGAATGAGCCTGCCAAATTTCAGCCTTCTACCTACACGGGAAGTTGGAGAATTAGTGACGTTGTAAAGTTCAATATGGCAGCTGACAGTGGCGTCATACCACCAAAATAAGTATGTACATTGGTTTCGGTTAGCGCAGGGGAGCCGCCTACCAAATTTCGTGAAAATGGGGCCATGAATAAGAAAGTTCAACATGGCGGACATTGTTGACCGTTACGCGTAGAATTTCGAAATGAAACCTGCTTAACTTTTGTAAGTAAGCTGTAAGGAATGACCCTGCCAAATTTCAGCCTTCTACCTACACGGGAAGTTGGAGAATTAGTGATGTTTAGAAAATTCAATATGGCGGCCAACAGTGGCGTCATACCACCGAAATAAGTACGTACATCGGTTTTGGTTAGCGCAGGGAAGCCACCTACTAAATTTCCTGAAGATGGGGTCAGCCTTCTACCTACACAGGAAGTTGGAAAATTAGTGACGTTGGAAAGTTCAATATGGCGGTCGACAGTGGCGTCATACCATCGAAATAAGTACATACATCGGTTTCAGTTAGCGCAGGGAAGCCGCCTACCAAATTTCGTGAAGATGGTGCCATAAATAAGAAAGTTCAACATGGCGGACGTTGTCGACCATTATCGACCGTTATGACCGTTACGTGTAGAATTTAGAAATGAAACCTGCTTAACTTTTGTAAGTGAGCTGTAAGGAATAAGCCTGCCAAATTTCAGCCTTCTACCTACACAGGAAGTTGGAGAATTAGTGTTGAGTCAGTGAGTGAGTGAGTGAGTCAGTGAGTGAGTCAGTTAGTCAGTGAGGGTGTTGCCTTTTATTAGTATAGATACAAGAGCTTATAACTGTTCCAAGATGAAATAAAATTGATTGTTTAATTTATCAGGTATTGGGTCAGCTTACATCCTGACACATCAGCAGAGAAATGTTGTCCAGCTGTGTTTGGAAATTCCTAAATATATGCATCTGATTAACCTTGGAGGCAAAATTGTCATACCATCACAAGACTTTCCTGGATTGTACATTGTTGAAAGGTGTTAGGTTAGGAAAAGAGGCAACAGGAGTAGTGATGAATGAAACAGGCAAGTTTCACTTCATAGAATGTTGCTAAAATAACACAAATTTATTTTGTGGGTGATTTCACAATTGTAAACACATAGCTCTATTAAAAGGGTTTTTGAAGGTTTTATATTTTTTAATGTGGAAATCAAGGAATATTTCTCCCTAAAGCCTCATTCTCATTTCTGTGTTTATCTAGGTTCTTTTCTTACAGCTGTGTAATATATTGTGAGGGATGACACACTGGGACCAGTGTCCCAGATGGAATTGATTTGGGATCTTTACCTGGTCGAGTTGCCAGCATCATGGAAGGACAGAGGAAGGCAATATATTCAGGTCATTGTCTCCCTCAATACGCTAGGAGGCAGCATCTCTGGGGCTATGGTACCCCCTGTGGATGCCCACAGAGTATCATGGGAATTGTAGTTCTTTCGGTCAGTCATGTTGGTTCCCATAGGTGCTGTCAGGGACCGCTGAAGGGACTAAAAAGCTCTATTCTGTGGGACTTCAAAGGTACTCAGAAGTGCTCCAAAGCCCCAGTTTTAGAACACCGGAAGATACTTCAGGATCTATAATAAAAGGGACTGCACCACTTTGTCCAGGTGACTTGGAGCTGGAAGAAGACAGAGGCAACACTCGCCTCAGAGAAGTAACAGTGCGGTTCAGAGAAGAGAGGAGAAAAATACTTACAATTGTCATTTAAAGGTATTGCTTTGAAATAAATTACCTTGTTTTGGACTCAGAGGTGTGACCAGAACATCATGTGTGGGTGGGCATTTGGCTTGTCTGGGGGGGCAAAAAATATCCATCCATCCATCCCCATTTTTGTAGGGGGGGGTCAAATAATAATAACAACATAGTTTTATATAACATATAAAAGCAAAAATTGTTGCATAAATCATAACCTATTGTTCAATAAAATTAACAGAGGCAATGGAACTTGTATTATTATTCTTTGTGAACAAATACAGAACTACATCTACAAGGTAAATATCAATAAAGTCAAATGTATACAACATATGAGAGCAAGAACAGAAACGTGGCTCATTGTAGTTATTAGGGAGGCTATAGGATATCAGTTTCCAGTATTTAACCTGGATATTATCTACAGGACCAGTCTGCGGTTACTCTTGGCAAATTCTGAAATAAATTCATTCATGTCTATTTTCTGTGATGTTTTTCTCATGTGCCAAAATGACTAAATTTCTCTTTCTTGAATGCAGCATTGTTTAGCGGAGTGGAGTAAGAATGCGGTTCAAAGTAGAGAAAGAGCTTTCACATGCGGCTGAAGACAAATCAATGATGAGTGCTGTGACATATAGCGAATGCAACATAGGGAAGGCCTCTTTGTACTGCTGAATGCACTTGCACGCTTCACAGAGATTAGCATCAGCTAGCAGTTCATTGATCAACATTGCTTTTGCCACAGCAATTTCATTTTGCAAGCTCATGCTGTTTTGCTCTGTGCCTGCAAGTGCCTGAAGAGGTTTCAGGAGAGAATGATCAAGAAATAATTCTGATTTTGGCAGGAGAAGCGATGTGGCCCTCAATAATTCAACATTTCTCTGACAGAATCTTGTCTCCATTTCCACAATAGCTCTATCAAGAATGCTGAAAATAGCCCTTTTAAAAGTCTGATTAGGAGCAATTTGTTCATCAGAGTCAACATGCCTGAGCGCAGACACGACAATACTATCATCAAG
This sequence comes from Polypterus bichir lapradei, assembly GCA_026402145.1. Taxonomy (NCBI): domain Eukaryota; kingdom Metazoa; phylum Chordata; class Cladistia; order Polypteriformes; family Polypteridae; genus Polypterus; species Polypterus bichir. Next base: position 37,856,040 of record JANRMT010062856.1, read on the forward strand.
CTGTGAATTAACTTTCCGTTTCCTTTTGAGCGAATTGGTAGGCCTACTTTCACGCTGAGAGAGATGATCCTCCCAGAATGAGTCGCATCTCATCTCCGTCAGTGTGGCCAGTGACACTGTCACCATCTCCCCTCCCCAGCCGTACACAAATCCACTGCATATGCCTGTAGAATTGCATTGGCTGGTTTCAGCACATCAAGCACATGAAGGAGGAATTTTCCTGTATTGAAGAAATTCTGCTTTTTTAATTGGGTCAGAAGACCACATGCCTCTATGCAAATGTCAAAAGGGGCAGTGCCAGCCTCTGCTACCTCTGAGAGAAGCCCCCTTATAGCTTCCTCATTGTTGACTTTGTGACATCATAATGACTGGTCCATCGTACTTGTAGAAGTCTTTTCAGTGGGGGTGTATTGTATGTCTGTGAAACATAATGTCTGTGACAAAATGTGTTCAATGAATTTGACCAGTCAAAGAACTTCTTAGCCAGAGGTTCTGATTCCATTGCATGTATCATTGCTAAAGCTGCAGGTTGTAGCAGTGTACATATGGAATGTAATTGTGACACCACCCCTTTCCCCAGACATGACAAAAGCACCTTCAAAACACTGCACACTAAATTGTCTGGGCTGTGACCTAGCTCAGAGAGATGTGACAGAATTTGGTTACAAATATACTCAGCATCAAGCTGATTCAGTTCAATTAAGCCAATCAGGTTTTCTTTAGGGATGGAGTTCTGGACAAATCTAATCACTACAGACAAATTCTCAATGTTAAAGCGATCCCTGGTACCATCACTTTTAATGCAAAGTCCAGGAGAGTCAGCTTGTTCATATTTGGTCCTGATATCTTTTACCACCATTTTGGCAAAAGTCTCAATTATTTCATTTTGAATTAGATTGGATGTGTATTTTGCGTTGTCTGGGATGTATTTTACAATTTCTGCAAGTTTGGCATCTTTTTTGATTGTGTAATCAAAGAACTTAGGAAAAGTCTCTCCTCCCCACCTACTTGATTGTGACCACGCAGAGCCATTTCATTGACTGCAAGGAACTGAACGACCTCCCCAATGCTTTTCACATAATATCTATTCTTTTCTAACTGGGTTGGACCCAGTAGTTGAACTATGCTTTCACCCGTCGCTGCCCGGCACCGATACTCTTGCCATGCACACATGGCTCTGACATGCGGGATACTAGAGGCGTTTTTGGGGAAGCCGCCACCGTTTTTTTCGAGAGCTTTTTTCCAATTAGTGTAGCCGTGTTTGGTGAATATGTCCTCGCGGTCCAAATTGGAAACACTAAATTTGCGGCAGGCAAAGCAAAAGCTGGCATCACGGACCACAGAATATTCAAGCCATGGTCGAGACTGATGCCAACTTGCACTAAAACATCGGAGTGTCTTTCCGAATGCGCGCTTGGGATAATTAATTAAAATGGGCTGGGATGGGCTATCCATATATAAGTCAGGCAGTCCGGACTGTATATTTTGTTGAAGGCAGAGGTTTGGAGTACCCGACACGGGCGCAGAGCTGGAGGATTGTGTAGGCTTATCTACATCTTTTGGAGTTTCAGTTACCGACGTGGGTGCGCTGTGCTGCATGTCTGCTTTTTAATAAGAAACCTATGCATAGCCTTTGGTGTTACCAACCAGAAAATAAAAGAAGAATGGAACGTATACGCTGTTTTAATTAAAGAATGCGGTCAACAGGTTCAAAACGTGATGCAAAATGTGTGGTGAAGTAAACTGTGAGCAGCACGGTGCCTATCTAATTGGAAAGCAACTCAGTTTTGAAAATCAAATGTTATTCTTCTTCAGAGTTTTCACTGAACAGACAGAGCATTTCGCAGGGTGGGCACGGCTTGTCTCTGAGGGGTGCAGTGCCCACCCCAAACCCGTGGTCACGCCTCTGTTTGGATTTGTGTATGTATTCGTGTTTGAGGTTTGGGGCTCTGTGGTGTTCCCTATAGATCAAAACATGTAATCTGTCACACATCAATAAAATTTGTTCTTTGCCTGTCTCTTGTTCATATCACCACAGACGAGTACAGTGTGTTTCAAAAACATGACATGCTTTATATTTTCCATACAAAGACAAGCTAAAACACACTCTAAGAGCCAATCTTAGAAAGTTAATGCCTTAAGTTAAACTCATATTAGTGCTTGCTTAATTTGAATAGAATATAACTTTCTTTCATAGCTATAGATTATGGTATAGCTTTTACACCCTGAAGTAAATGTGAAATAGAACCTTCTTGGCTATATCTGTAAAACAGAGTGTTAATTGAGTCAGTGTTTGGAATTAATCTCATTGCTAGCATAGACTGGTAGACCTTTGTAAATGGGTTGGCATGCAATTTTCTGATCATTTAGAAATGGTTTGAATATATACTCAGCAAAAAAAGAAACGTCCCTTTTTCAGGACTGTGTATTTCAACAATAATGTTTTAAAAATCCAAATAACTTTACAGATCTTCATTGTAAATTGTTTAAACAATGTTTTCCATGCATGTTCAATTAACCATAATCAATTAATTAACATGCACCTGTGGAATGGTCGTTAAGACCTTAACAGCTTACAGAAAGTAGGCATTTAAGGTCACAGTTCTAAAAACGCAGGACACTAAAGAGACTTGTCTACCGACTGTGAAAAACACCCAAAGAAAGATGCCCAGGGGCCCTGCTCATCTGCGTGAACGTGCATTAGGCATGCTGCAGGGAGGCATGAGGACAGCTGATGTGGCTAGGGCAATAAATTGCCATGTCCGTACTGTGAGACGCCTAAGACAGCGCTACAGGGAGACAGGAAGGACAGCTGATCATCCTCACAGTGGAAGACCACGTGTAACAACACCTGCACAGGATCGGTACATCCGAATATCACACCTGCGTGACAGGTACAGGATGGCCACAACAACTGCCCGAGTCACACCAGGAACACACAATCCCTCCATCAGTGCTCAGACTGTCCGCAATAGGCTGAGAGAGGCTGGACTGAGGGCTTGCAGGCCTGTTGTAAGGCAGGTCCTTACCAGACATCACCAGCAACAACGCCGCCTATGGGCACAAACCCACCTTCGCTGGACCAGACAGGAGTGGCAAAAAGTGCGTGAGTTTCTGCATGACAGCAATGTCAGTGTTCTGCCATGGCCAGCGAAGAGCCCAGATCTCAATCCCATTGAGCACGTCTGGGACCTGTTGGATCGCAGGGTGAGGGCTAGGGCCATTCCCCCCAGAAATGTCCAGGAACTTGCAGGTGCCTTGGTGGAAGAGTGGGGTAACATCTCACAGCAAGAACTGACAAATCTGGTCCAGTCCATGAGGAGGAGATGCACTGCAGTACTTCAAGCAGCTGGTGGCCACACCAGATACTGACTGGTACTTTTGATTTTGAGCCTCCCTTCATTCAGGGACACATTGTGAAACATTTTTAGTTTATGTCTTATGGTGTTGACTCTTTTAGTGTTCATACAAATATTTACACATTAAGTCTACTGAAAGTAAAAACAGTTGAAAGTCAGGGGACGTTTCTTTTTTGCTGAGTATATAAGCAAACTTAGAAAAATGAAACAAGGTAAAGCCATAAACTGAATCTTCTTTAAACAAGGACTTTACTTTACAATATCAACTTTTTCTCTATTTTTTGTGAACTGTTTTGCTTTGAATTTTTACTACAGCTTTCAAAAAATAAAGGTATTTTGTCTGTGGAATCATTTCAATGTATCACACTATTGCCAGAATCCCATGAAGCAAACTAAAGTTGCAGAACTTTGATAATTTTGTTTAAACTCACCTACACGTACCATTATTCACATGTTTCCTCCACATGGAAAATCTCACTACATGGGAAGCTCACCACACACACATCGTTACCCCCTTTCAACCATGCTTTCCTGTTTTGTGATTCCTACAGATGAGGTTGAGAACATGTACTTTCCAAGCACCTTGGCAATTCAAGTTTTTTTCTTTTTTTTGTCTCTGGTACATCTTTAGGATTTCTATTGCCAAGATAGTCATCATAATTGACAAGGTTGGGATTGTACTCCTTGGATATGCTTTACAGCTCAAAAAATGTCTACAGATGACAAGAAATTAATCCTGTGATCTTTTGATATCATTAGTAATCTTGAGATTAGAATGTTAAATGACAGGCAGATGCCTGGTGGAGAGATACACCAAAACACTTCCAGATGCAATTAAACATCTTTCTTCATGGGTCAATGGAATGGATGTTGCTGGAAGCTGGAAGGGAAATGTGATTTGTTTTATTAATGTTTTTGCAAGGTGAAACACATTGCATAGTTAATCATTTAACTAAACAGAAGCCTACTGTGCACTATATTAGTCCTCTTGTGTATAGTCAGATTACCTACAACTTCCCTGACCCCTTATTAAAGCATGGGAATGCAGAAGTGCCTGGGACCACCATGGGAATCTCTAGGCATATTGCCCCCAAGGCTTCCATGCAATATCCAGGTAGCCAGAGGTAATTCTCTGGAAACACCTCAACCTGAAAAAATGAAAAGTTCCATATGACTGTGGAAGTTAAAGTCAGGAAGTAAGTCAGGGCCAGTGCCAAATTAGTGAGAGCAAGAAATGGCAAGGATTTGAGAACAGGTATGAAAGACAAAGGGAAAGGACTATTTGGGTACAATTTGAAGGTGGACAATTGTACAAGATACCCCTAAAGACAGAAAAACAGGCAGGCCAAGGTTATAAGTCTTGTATAGCTGGGCCTAGTGGAGTATCCAGGATTTTGATTTTGTGTATGCATTTTTACCCTTTGTGTTTCATTTTCTGCATGTTCATTATTTATTTAAAAATCCATGTTCAGGTACACCTTGTGAGTGACACCTAATACAATGTACAGATACAGCATATGTATACATTGATCAGTCACAACCTTAAAACCACTGACAGATGAAGTGAATAACATTGAATATCTGACTACGATGACACCTGTCAAATGTGGGATTTATTAGGCAGCAAGTGAACAGTCAGCTCTCAAAGGTGATGTATTAAACCAAGGAAAAATGGGCAAGCATTAGGATCTGAGTGATTTTGACAAGAGCCAAACTGCACTGACTTGACAATTGGGTCAGAGCATCTCCAAAATGACAGATATTTGGGGTGTTCCAGTTATACAGTAATTAATGCCTATCAAAAGTGGTAGTGGTTGCTATGTATGAAGCTGTGTAGCCACAAACCAGTCAGAGTGCTCATGCTGACACTGTCCATTGCCAAAAGTACCTACAATGGTAATTTGAACATCAGAACTGGATCATGGAGCAATAAAAGTAGATGTCCCTGTCTGATGAATCACATTTTTTAAATAATATGGACAGCCAGGTGCATATGTGTCATTTAATTGGGGAAGAGATGGCAGCAGGACCTACTATGGGAAGAAGGTAAACTGGTGGCGGCAATGTGATGCACTGGACAATTATTGACTGGGAACCCTTGCTTCTTGGCATTCATGTAAATGTTATTTTGACACCCACCACCTACCTTGCCTTTATGGCAATGGTATTCCCTGATGGCAGTGGCCTCTTTCAGAAGGTAATACACCCTGTCATTCTGCAAAAATTGTTCAGGGATGGTTTGAGGAACTTGACAAAGATGTTGACTTGATCACCAAATTCCCCAGATCTGAGTCCAAATGAACATCTGCAGCATGTGCTAGAAAAGTAAGCCTGATCCATGAAGGCCTCACCTTTCATCTTACAGAACTTAAGGAATCTGCTGCTAATGTCTTGATGCCAGATACCACAGAACACCTTCAGATATGGATTGTGGAATCCATGCCTTGATGGGTCAGATAAGTTTTGGCGGCACAAGGATGACCTACACAATACTAGGTAGGTGGTTTTTATGTTCTGGCCGATTGATGTGTATCTGTTGTATATTTAGGAAAATCAATCAATCAATCAACATTTATTTATATAGCACATTTTCATAGGGAAAAGTGTGAAGTCCCTTAAGATGGTACTCAATATAAATAAAAAAGTTTTTTATACATAATCTGAGCACTTATTGAAGGAAGTCTGTGTTTTCTGTTCAGTTTTAATCTTTAAGTACCATTATTGTTCAATTATAGTTTTTGTAGCCATGAGAAAAATAACCCGATAGTGCGAAGCAGTGGAAATATAAGAAATGGCATGTCTGCATAGTTCCTATTCCTGTACTGAATGCTTTCACCAAAGATTAAACGTTTGTTGACTAAACCCAAACCCGACCTGTCCTTACTCATTTGTTCCACAACCTTTAGAGTTTGCATCCACTGTAAACAAGTGATTCCTGAAGCACTCAATGAGACTTCTGCACCACTCAACAGGTAGTTTGTTCACTCTTCCTGAGTAAACTGCTCCTTCAGTGTCAGGTTTGAAGGGGACCTTCTCTAGACTACATGTTTCAGTTCTTTCCATAGATGTTCTATAGGATTTAATTCAGGACTCATAGAAGGCCACTTCAGAATAGTCAAATTTTTTCTTCTTAGCAATTCGTAGGTACTTCTTGCTGTGTATTTTGGGTCATTATCCTGTTGGAGGATTCATGACCTGTGACTGAGACAGAGCTTTCTGACACTGGGCAGTATGTTTTCTCCACAGTCTCTTGATAGTCTTGAGATTTCATTGTTCCCTGCACAGACTCAAGGTCCCCTGTGCCAGACACAGAAATGCAGCCCCAGAACTTATCCGGACCTCCTTCATGTTTCATAGTAGGTATGGTGTTCTTTTCTTTAACAGATTAAGTTTTTTTCCTCTGTGGACATAGAGCTGATGTGCTTTGCCAAAAAGCTCCAGTTTTGTCTCATCTGTTTTTCTTTCAACACTTGAGTCCTCAATTAGTCTTCTTCCATTGAGGCCACTGTCACTCAAAAAGTGATATATGGTTTGGTTGGACACTGATGGACCTTGACTTTGCATTTCAGCTTTGGGGTCAATTTTCCTCTTGCGGACACATACATTCCCTTGGGCCTTATATTTTTTAATACCATTTGCATCTGTTGTCACAGGAACATTAAGCTGCTTAGGGACAGTCTTCTAGCCTTTGTCTTTAACACGCTTGTCTATACTTTTCTTTCTGATCTTCTCAGATAACTCTTTCATTTGTTTTTTTCTAATCCGTGTTTAGCGTGGGGCACATGATCATACCAGAGGACAAAGTGATAACATTTCATCATTTAAATACTTTGAAAGACTGATTGCATGATTGGAGAAATGTGTGATACAAATGAAAGAAAATGGCTAGTTTGAAAAATTTGAATTATTTATGATTTTATTTCTAGGGGTACCAGCAAATGTGTCTACGGCATTTTAATAGATCTTTTTGATTCTTTTCACACTTGCTTTGCATTACTTGATGACATATCAAATGAATGCAGGAATACATGGGACAATTGCCATCCATTTCATCATGTTTCAGGAAGCATACAGGCCTTCTTTAATGAGCTGTAAAGGTATCAGCAAATTTGTCCACGTCATTAATGAAGAGTGAACTAGGGTTTGAAAAATGTTAATGGTCATCTGTAACTATAAGGCACCACAAAGCAAATTTCATTTTCAGTTTATTCTACAGTAAACTAATCATAGTAAAAATATGCAAATTAAATAGCAGTAACTATTATGATATACAACCATACTTAAATATACACATATTTATTTTCGCTGTACATCTCCCTGTCAGTAAAACAATTATACTGTAGGGAAAATTCCAGTTGATATTTATGAATAAATATTTCCAAATAATATCAATCCCAAAATTCATATTAATGTTTAAGAAAATATCATCATTATATTGTTGTTAATTAAGTAAAAGGGATCCATAAACAGACCTGTGTTTTCAGGATGGCCTGCTGCCTACTTCTAAGTGACAGCAGACCTACAAAAATGGGTGTTTACTAAAAAACAGACATACTTTAATATGCACATATTTATGTTCTCTGTACATATCTATGCCATTCAACTAGTGACCCATTCACACAGACACACACACACACACACACGCACACACACACAATAACACATACTCCATGCTACAAGTAGCATGTCATTTATGTAATATAGACAAACTTAGTTTGCCAGTTACACTAATTGACTAGCTAAATCTATCTAGTAAGCAAAATTAATATTGTGCTACTTACTGTATCTCTTCTGAGCCTGTAGTTAGAGTCATAAGTTGCCATCATTGAAATAAAATCGCTTCAACACAATTAAAGCTGAAAACCCACCTAATGGCATTAGAATACAGCCAAATGATTGACATCATTTGCTTTTTGACTATAATACACAATAATAAATTGAAGCGCAGGGTCTATGGGGCCTGGGGGTGATGCCCCTTGGAGCTTTGAGTGCAATGGTGTATATATATGCCATCGAAGAACTTTGGCCCCTTTGGCCATTCTAGAGTAATGTTATACATCAATGAAAAATGTGGGGTTGTTCCCCCTACTGTTTCAAGTACAGTGCTTGATCAGTGAGGTTGGAATGGGGGATGTTTTGTTTACAGTGTGACAGGTAAAACCGGATTTTCACAGGATCTAAATTTCTCACTAAACCTGTACGTGTTTAATGAATGTCATGCACACGTATATAGTGGACAGCTTAGAGGGTCTAGTGATTGTAATTTTCTGTCCCTCCAGGTGTTGGGGCTGTGTTTTAATGCCTTTTATAATAATAATAATAATAATAATAATGCATTTTATTTATAGGGCACTTTACATTAGTAGTAAATCTCAAAGTGCTACATAAAAAAAGTTTAAACAAAGGCAAAGCAAGATAAAAAACAGAGATAAAACAACAATAATTATGAGGATTCTTGTTAATAAGCTTTCCTAAATAGAAAAGTCTTTTGCTGTTTTTTAAAACAGCTGTGAGAAACAGCTCGGACACAGACAGGTAGACATCATTAAAAGCACCACAACACGTTTATTTACACAATATTATATACAAGTGCACAAACAACCCAGTACTCTCATAACACAACACCTTCAGTCCAGGCCTCTCACAATGCCTTTCTCTTTTGGTCCACCTCCACTCCTCTCCTCTCCTCCGAGCTCTATCCTCTTCCACTCAACTTCAGCCATTGAATGGAAGGAGGTAGCCCCTTTTATCCTCACCTGGACGTACTCCAGGTGCCTCCCAATGAGCATTTGCTGGCACTCCCTGGTGTGGCAGAAGTGCCAGCCGTGCACCCAGAAGCAGGTGTCCCTGGTCTTCGTCCCTCCAGCACTTCTGGGTGTGGTAGAAGTGCCGAGGACCCAGGCTCTTCAGCCATCTGGGTTCCCCCTGGTAGTCACCACGGGCCCCTGTAGGGTTGAGCTTCTATCCTCCTTTCCCCTGGTCCCCATAGCCATCAGGACGGTCGCCCCCCCATGGTCCGGAGGAGGCATAATCCCTCTTTTGGGCCTTCCAGGCATCCTGGCTGGGTACTTCCCCCAGCCGCTCGCCACTCAGCCCACAATCTGCCGTGCTCTCAGGTTCCCTGGTAGGGCATTCCAGAGCCATGGAGCAGTCGCTGCAAAGGCTCGGTCACCCATTGTACGAAGTTTGGTCACAGGGGGGCAAAGGCGGTAGGTATTTGCAAAACGGAAGTTTCTTGTAGTGGATTGTAGTATAAGGAGTTCCTTAAGATATTGTGGAGCAATTCCATTGATACACTGGTGAGTAAACAAACAGAGTATGTATTTAATACGGAGATAAATAGGGAGCCAATGAAGTGATCGAAGGATTGGTGAAATGTGTTCATATTTCCGCACCCTCATCAGGATTCTTATTTTGAATTTGTTGGAGCTTTTGAAGGCTCTTGCTGGGGATCCCGATGAGGAGTGCCTTACAATAATCCAGCCTGGGTGAGACAAAGGCATGAACCAGCTTTTCAGCATCACAGAGGGAGAGGTAGGGATGGAGTTTGGCTATGTTTTGGAGATCAAGGAATGCGATTTTACAAAGGTGATGGACGTGTATTAAATGACAGATGGGAGTCTAACTTGACACCCAGATTTGTAACAGAAGGGGAGAGGGTAATGGTATGGTCAGAAAAGAAAATACAATTTACAAAGGAATGAAGTTGATGGGGTGCCAATTAAAAGAGCTTCAGTTTTAGTGCTGTTCAGCTTGAGGAAGTTCTTGGACATCCAGGCCTCAATCTCATTCAAGCAAGAGGAAAGAGTTGATGGAAGTGTAAAAGAAGTCGAATCCAGTCTCACATAGAGCTGCGTATCATCGACATAACAATGGAATGAAACTCCATGCTTGTGGATGATGTGACCCAGGGGTAGCATAAAGATATTAAAAAAGGGTCGGCCCAAGGACTGATCCTTGTGGGACCCCACAGGTGACAGTGTGGGTACGAGATTTAGCATCCCCCAAGGCCACATACTCAGCACTATCTTTAAGATAGGACTCAAACCACTCCAAAGCAATGCCAGAAAGTCCAATTATATAGTGAAGACGATGAAGGATAACATTATGATTTACCCTATCAAATGCAGGTGTGAGGTCCAGGAGGATAAGGAGTGATGGAGAGCCCTGGTCAGCAGCCATCAGGAGGTCATTGGTGACTCTGACCAGGGCTGTCTCTGTTCAGAAATCAGATTGAAATTATTCAAACAGATTGAATTTTTTGAGGTTATTCTGAAGCTGGACCTAAACAACCTTTTCCAGAACCTTAGACAAAAATGGAAGGTTGAAGATTGGACGATAGTTTGCTGTCACTTCAGGATCCAAGAGAATTTTTTTTAAATGAGGTCTAATTTTTGCAGTTTTCAAGGCCAGTGGGACTAAACCTCTCTGGAGAGAGGGATAAATGATATCAGCAATAAGAGTGCTTATATCTGATACATTAGCTTTTACCAGAGAAGTAGGAAAAGGGTCCAATGAACACGTTAAAGGGCTCATCCTCTGTATGATGCCTTCAACTTCTTTAACTGTGGTATAGAGGAACTGGGAAAGGCAGCCCATTGGCTTTGGTGTAGAAACATCCAGCAATGGAGGGGTGGAGACAGACAATGAGGAGTGGATGATGTCTACCTTAAAGGTGAAATATTCAATAAAATTATTGCACTGCTCCTCTGTGAAGTGATAATTGCAAACCTATACAATGGATTACAGCCAGACCACCGCCATGCCCAGAGCTGCGGGCCTTTTTTGAGGTAAGTGTGCCCAGGAGGGCAGGACTCATTTAAAACTGAGTATACCTTAGATTTATGCCAGGTGTCAGTCAAACAAATAATGTCAATCCCTCTGTCTACAATGTGATTATAAATTAGACAGGCTTTATTTGTCAGGGACTGAACAATAAAATGTTCAACTTTGATATTTAGTGAGGTGTTGCTTTTAACCAGTGGATGAAGAAAGCTGAAACCCACTCCAGGCTTTCTGTCCTGCCTGGACCGCCGCTAAGCAGTGTTTTTAGTCTCCGTGGTGATGAAGCTCGGATGACATGTTCGGGCTGCGATGGAGCGAGTTGCTGCTGACCACAAGGACAGAATGGAGCTCCCGGTCTTGATGTAAATAAACTGCCAACCAGACCCCATATGGACGTAGTGGGGGGGGTGAAGGAGGAGTCCAAGTTGTTTGATGACTGTGATGTCTAATGGAAGGCTGTGGTTATTGAGCTCCAACAGTTGCGATGGCAGATACTAAAGCATGCCAGTGAGCGGACGAAATATGGTCCCAATGTAAATAGTCGGCCGTAGTCCTTATGTGTACAGTTGGACAGCTGTGGTGCAAATTGCAAAGGACTCCAGAAGCAAGACAATCACCAAGATCCCCAATGACAGAGCCGACATCCAGAAAATGTAATAGTGGCCAGAAATCTTCAACCTCTCCCTAGCCCAGGCAGTCGTTCCATCCTGCCTAAAATGAGCCACAATCATTCCAGTGCTGAAAGAAGTCTCCCATCACCAGCCTAAATGATTATCACCCTGTGGCCCTCACTCCAGTAATCATGAAGTGCTTCAAGAGACTGGTTCTACAGCACATCAAAAACTATCTCCCCCAAGACTTCGATCCCTACCAATTTGCATATCGCACAAACAGATCCACAGAAGACGCCATTACTGTAGCTCTCCACTCTGTGCTGAGCCATCTGGAGCAGCAGCAGAGCTACGTCCGGATGCTGTTTGTGGATTACAGCTCAGCTTTTAATACAATCATTCCTGACATTCTCATCACCAAACTGGTCACTCTTGGCATCCCCCCTCTCACATGTGTCTGGATAAAGAACTTTCTTACCAACCGGCTCCAGACTGTGAGACTCGGACCCCACCAATCCTCCATTCGCACACTGAACACCGGCACCCCACAAGGCTGTGTGCTGAGCCCCCTTCTGTACTGTCTCTACACCCACGACTGCAGTCTGGCCCACAACAACAACCTCATCGTCAAGTTTGCTGATGACACCACAGTGGTCGGACTCATCTCAAAGGGAGATGAGGCAGTTTACAGAGAGGAGGTCCTGAAGTTGGCGACCTGGTGTTCAAAAAACAATCTGGCTCTGAACACCAGAAAAACCAAGGAGATCATTGTCGACTTCAGGAGGCACAGCACCGACCTAGCCCCCCTTTACATCAATGGAGAGTGTGTTGAGAGGGTCCACACCTTCCGGTTTCTTGGTGTCCTTATCTCCGCTGACATCTCCTGGACAGACAACATCACAGCAGTCATCAAAAAGGCTCAGCAGCGGTTACACTTCCTGAGGGTCCTCAGAAAGCACAACCTAGACTCCAACCTGCTACTGACCTTCTACTGCTCATTCATCGAGAGACTGCTGATGTATTGTATCACAGTATGGTATGGCAGCTGCACCATGGCAGACAAGGAGAGGATTCAGCGAGTAGTAAAGGCAGCACAGAAGATCATCGGCTGCCCTCTCCCCTCCTTGATGGACATTTACACCTCCCGCTGCCTCAGCAGAGCAAAAAACATCATCAAGGACAGCTCCCACCCTGGCTCTGATCTGTTTGACCTGCTGCCCTCAGGGAGTTGCTACAGGTGCTTTACAACAAAAACAATCAGACTCAAAAACAGTTTTTTCCCAAAAGCCATAAGCATTCTAAACTCACACATGCACTGACTACACACTGTATTGTGCAATATTAAATTATGTGCAATAACCCAATAGTGCAATAGTTATTTATTCTTTCCAGTATTTAAATAATGTGCAATAACTCGGTTTAGTTATTATTCTTTCCATTTGTATATAGCGTTGCAGAACTTTTTTTTTTGCAACTTTTTGCACCATTTGTTTATTTGTTTATTTACTTGTTGTGTACTACATATATGTCTGCACTGAAGGAGCTGCTTTTAATCTTATTGTACATGTGTATAGTGACAATAAAAGGCATTCATTTCATTCATTCCTTTAACACTGGTGGATGAAATGCGGGCAGTTTGCAATCGACTCCAGAAGCCTTAGTTCAGATGACAACATTAAGAGGTATTCCGCAAGAAATCACAAAAGCCATCCACAGAAAACTCAAGTGGTATCAGTTGGTATCAGTCAGTTGGAGACCGATAACAGGCTAGCACCGATGACACAATGTAAGTCGGCCCAACAACTGCCACAGGTAGGATTTCTCCCAAAAGCAACAATATTAAACGCTGTAAGGCGTTAACAGCAAATTACGGCCGCTAGATGATAAAGTCCTGTATAATATCCAGAAAACAGCTACAATCAAATGACATTCAAGTAGATACTTAAATAATGAATAAAATACTTAAATAATGAATATAGCATGGAGAAGCGGTGAACAGCCAGCGCCTGCGTCCTCTCCCCTGCTAGCTATCAAATATGCCACTTTTCTCTTTATACCTCTGCATACTAGAATATTGACAGCTGTAACACCACTAATGTCGCCGTCCACCTGGACCCACTCTTTATGTAGGAAGATCTGTCATTTTGAGTCAGTTCATGCTTAGAATAGCATCTGAAAAAATATTCTCATGATTATTTTGATTTTGTTTTTTTTGTGTTGTCATTAGTTATACGGTTTTCTCCATTTGGTAATGCAACTCTTTATATCTTTTGTTAGATAATGCTGCTGCAAAATATACCCAAAAAATGCACCCTGTAGAATTGACGTTTTTACCTGCAGAATGATTTTAAAACTAGACCAACTTGGCATAAATCCTGCAAATTTGTCAATCCTGTTCACATCACTGTGAAATGAGTAGCAGGTGGAGAGAGCAAAAACAAAAGAAAACTGCTCTATTGAAATGTAACCTGTAGGTTCAGCCTCAGTCATTTTAAAGAGTACTGTACTAATGGTGTGCAGTATTTTTTGTATGGTGACCATAGCCACCCTTTGCCACCCCTAGGTTGAACATTCCTGGTTGTCTTACCTGGTTATGGAGTAGAAGAAAATAGTACAACAGTTTCTAGTTTCAGAATCAATCTTTGGTTTAAGACTGTGTCAAAAACTTTTTGTGCAAGGGCAGTAGCCATGAGCACCACTGTAGAAAAGAATGAAATACGTAAAGAATACCAAGGGTGTCTGACACTTTTCTTAGAGAACTAGTGAGGCTACAGAGTGCTTGTTGAAATACAATGACCATATGGGTAGATTGAACAATGCTGCTTTTTAAAAGGTAGGAACTCTCAGGAGGCCAGCTAAAAGCTTCCATCTCATTAGGTGGCAAAACATAGTCACAGACTAGAACAATTTTGACAGTGTTGTTTCTTTAAGACGGGTATTCAGGCTTCTAGAGAAAGTTGGACCTATAAGGCCAAGTGAATGCTTAAAGTGCAGCAATGCCGGCGATTGCTACAGACGATACCCTTGTTCCATACAAATGACAATTCCTTACCCCAGAAGTGATTCTTGCCATTTGGCTGTGAATATAAAACTGCCTCATCAGATTGAGGTCTTTAAATTTATGGGAGAGCCTGGGGCAAAGGCTCCAGTTGTGATGGGAAGAGGGCAGGGTTAAGGAAGAGTCACAAGGTAAGAAGGTGAAATCTTGATACCCTCTGTCCCTCTGTACTTAATTTTGGTAACAAAGGCAATGATTTTAATTTAATTTAATTTATTTCCTTGAGGAAGCCAAACTAAATTAAAATCATTGCCTTTACCATCAATGTTATTCTGGCTGGACAAAGCTTCAAGTAGGGTCTCTGACTGCCCAAGAAGTTTTTAAAAGACTTGTCATAGCAGCTGTGTAATTTACATGTACACTCTTTCCCACAATGAGCAAATGTTGTGACTTTTGCATCTGCCTTTTTTCTTGTAATTGGTGGAGATCCACGAACCCGGTGGTGGACACCTAAGATTCGAGAGGCTGTTCAAGTTTAAGAGTCCTATCGGGTCTGGTTGACCAGTGGGACTCCAGAGGCAGCTGAGGGGTACTGGCGGGCCAAGCGTGTGGCAGCATTGGCTGTTGCAGAGGCAAAAACTCGGGCATGGGAGAAGTTTGGGGAAGCCACGGAAAACGACTTTCGGTCGGCACCAAGAAGGTTCTGGCAAACCGTCAGGCGCCTCAGGAGGGGAAAGTGGTGCTCCACCAACACTGTGTACAATGGAGATGGGGCCCTGCTAACTTCAACTGCAGACGTTATTGACCTGTGGAAGGAATACTTCGAGGATCTTCTCAATCCCACCATCATGTCTTCCTTAGAGGAACCAGAGCTAGAGAACTCCGGGGGTGGGGCTCGTCCATATCAGGGGCCGAGGTTGCCGAAGTAGTTAAAAAGCTCTGAGGTGACGGGGCCCCTGAGGTGGATGAGGTTCACCCTGGGTTCCTCAAGGCCCTGGATGTTGTGGGGCTGTTCTGGTTGACATGTCTCTGCAACATGGGCATCGGGGGCAGTGCCTCTGGATTGGCATACCAGGGTGGTGGTCACCCTTTTTAAGAAGGGTGACTGGAGGATGTGCTCCAACTATAGGGGGATAACACTCCTCAGCTTCCCCAGTAATGTCTATTCAGGGGTGCTGGAGAAGAGAGTTCGGTCAATGGTCGAATCTCGGATTCAAGAGGAACAATGCGGATTCTATCCCGGCCATGGAACACTGGACCTGCTCTACACCCTGGCCAGGATCCTGGAGGGGGCTTGGGAGTTTGCCTAACCAGTCCACATGTGTTTTGTGGATTTGGAGAAGGTATTTGACCGTGTCCCTTGAAGCATCCTGTGGAGTGTGCTCTAAGAGTACGGTGTACAAGGTTCGTTGTTACGAATCATTCAGTCCCTGTACAGGAGGAGCAGGAGCTTGGTCTGCATTGCCGGTAATAAGTGAGACTCGTTTCCTGTTGAGATTGGACTCCGCCAGGGCTGACCTTTGTCACTGATTCTGTTCATAAGTTTTATGGACAGAATTTCTAGGTGCAGCCAAGGAGCGGAGGGAGTCTAGTTCAGTGACCTCAGAATCTCGTCTCTGCTATTTGCAAATGACATGGTTGTTGACTTCATCAGACATTGACCTCCAGCTCTCACTGGAGTGGTTCGCAGCCGAGTGTGCTAAATCCGAGGCCATGGTTCTCAGCCAGAAAATGGTTTCTTCGGGTTGGGAACACATTACTGCCTCAAGTGGAGGAGTTCAAGTATCTCGGGGTCTTGTTCACGAGTGAGGGAAGAATGGAGTGGGAGGTTAACAGCCAGATCAGTGCGGCATCCGCAGTAATGTGTGCTCTGCAACGGTTCATTGTGGAGAAGAGAGAGCTGAGCCAAAAGGTGAGGGTGTTGATTTACCAGTCGATCTACGTTCCTACCCTCACCTATGGCCATGAGCTTTGGGTAGTGACCGAAAGAGCAAGATCGCAGATACAAGAGGCCGAAATGAGTTTTCTCCGCAGGGTGGCTGGACTTTCCCTTAGAGATAGGGTGAGGAGTTCAGTTATCCGGGAGAGACTCGGAGTAGAGTCGCTGCTCCTCCACATTGAGAGGAGTGAGTTGAGATGATTCAGGCATCTGGTCAGGATGCCCCCTGGACGCCTCACTGGAGGGGTGCTCCGGGCATGCCCCCCTGGGAGAAGGCAACGGGGCAGACCAAGGACACGCTGGAGGGATTATATCTCTCGGCTGGCCTGGGAACGCCACGGGGTCCTCCAAGAGGAGCTAGAGGAGGTGGCCGTGGAGAGGGAGGTCTAGGCTTCCCTGCTTAGGCTGCTGCCCCCACACCCGACCTCGGATAAGCAGTGGGCAATGGATGGATGGATTGGTGGATGGATGGGTCAGTAAAAGCATGTAAATTCAGCATAGAAGTAAAGCACTATCCAAATATTACCCTGAGGTGCTTGAATGTGGAGAACTAATTTTTATCTATAATAATAAAAGGCAAAGCCCTCACTGACTGACTGACTGACTGACTGACTGACTGATTGACTGACTGACTGACTGACTGACTGACTGACTCATCACTAATTCTCCAACTTCCCATGTAGGTAGAAAGCTGAAATTTGGCAGGCTCATTCCTTACAGCTTACTTACAAAAGTTAAGCAGGTTTCATTTCGAAATTCTACATGTAATGGTAATAACGGTCGATAACGGTCGACAACGTCCGCCATGTTGAACTTTCTTATTTATGGCCCCATCTTCAGGAAATTTGGTAGGCGGCTTCCCTGCGCTAACCGAAACCGATGTATGTACTTATTTCGATGGTATGATGCCACTGTCGGCCGCCATATTGAACTTTCCAACGTCACCAATTTTCAAACTTCCCGTGTAGGTAGAAGGCTGACCCCATCTTCACGAAATTTGGTAGGTGACTTCCCTGCGCTAACCGAAACCGATGTACGTACTTATTTCGATGGTATGACGCCACTGTCGGCCGCCATATTGAATTTTCCAAACGTCACTAATTCTCCAACTTCCCGTGTAGGTAGAAGGCTGAAATTTGGTAGGCCCATTCCTTACAGCTTACTTACAAAAGTTAAGCAGGTTTCATTTCGAAATTCTACGCGTAACGGTCATAACGATCAACAACGTCCGCCATATTGAACTTTCTTATTCATGGCCACATCTTCATGAAATTTGGTAGGCGGCTTCCCTGCACTAACCGAAACCAATGTACGTACTTATTTCGGTGGTATGATGCCACTGTCGGCCGCCATATTGAACTTTTCAACAGTCTTTGTTACTTATGGGCCCATCTTCAAGAAATTTGGTACACGGGTTCCCAACGCTAACTGAATCCTACTGACGTACATATATACGTCCATAGCCTGCAGCTTGGTCACCATGTGAGGCGGCGTTGGGTCCCCCATCCCAATGCCTCCCACGTTGTTGGCTGCCTGCCTATATAAGGCCGTCCGTCACTCCAGTCTCTACATTCCCTTCCTTGCTTCGCCACGGGATTCACGTCTCCCTGCTGATAACTACAGCCTTTTTGTTTAATCCACGGCTTCTCCGCTGTTTTATTGTTTGTTTATTACAATTATAGTTATTGTATAGGTATTTTACACTTACTTTACATTACTCAGGTACTCATTTCCTTCATCATTCCAACCCCCATTACCATGTCTATCGAGGTAATCACCATCGATCAAAGAACTGTCACTTACCGAGTGGTTTCCATGCCCGGAGATGGCACCTACCTTTTCCATTCTCTTTGTTACATATTGCACGGCCATATCAGGCTCACTCTTGATATCCGGAAGAACATTGTGTCTTATGTATTGAATGACTGGGACAGGTTCAAGGTGTGGACTGATGACGGTACAGGAGATAATTATACTACACAGGAGCACTAGAAGAGTGAAATGCTTAAGCCCTTCACCTATGGTTCTGCATGTGAGTTGATGGCTGCTGCTGAATTGTTCGGTTGATGCTTTCAAGTGTACCGAAATGGCCAAATATTTTACACCTTTCGACAACCGCCAATGCCTATTAAACATCTTACATTCACAGGTGACGATTTCAGTAGTGGACACTTTGATGTTTATGAATGTTTAAACTCTCAAAAGCTGGATGTGAAGTTATCGATGAAACTGGTTGTAAGCTTACAACGCTTGACAGATGCCAAATGTCACTTCAACACAAGTCCTGCAAATACTGTCGTAATTGAAACAAACCATGAACCTCAAACTGATTATGACAGCAGCAATCCAAGCTGTGAGATTTGAGACAAGATTACTGTTCACATGGCCAACTGTAAGTTGCATGCTCAAGAGTAAGCTCAGCGCACAGCTTGGTCATGTTACAACCGGAGGGCCGAACTGACAACGTGGTATACAAAGAGATCCTTAATTATTGGCATATTTTCCCTCAGTTTAAAAAGGTTAAATTTTCTTCTTAATACAAATTTTAATGCAGTACTTCGCCGCTGCGAAGCGCGGGTATTTTGCTAGTTGTAATATAAATGACAAAAGACATTCATTAAGAATTCATTAAGATGATGAAGTAAACCCATGGGGTCAGTGAAAGCATGTAAATTCACCTTCCCTTTTATTATTGCAGATCAGTTTAAATACCTAGGGGTAAATATCACAAGTAAACATAAAGCTCTTTATCAACAAAATGTTGCCGTCTGTATGGAAAAAATTAAGGAAGACTTGCATTGATGGTCAACCCTCCATCTCACTCTAGCTGGAAGAATTAATGTTGTTAAGATGAATATCCTTCCTAAGCTTCTCTTTTTATTTCAAAACATTCCAATATAAATCAATAAATCATTCTTTAAGCAATTAGATTCAACCATAACCTCATTTATTTGGAACTTAAAACATCCACGAGCGACCCTACAAAGACCTAAGACAGAAGGTGGCCCAATAAATGCAAGTTATCGCCAATATGCTAATAACCCAATTGTGCTTCACTCACTCAGAATATGGAACCAATGTAGAAAGCATTTTAAGATGGAGAATCTTTTATCTGTGGCACCTCTGCATGAGAACCATCTTTTTCAACCCTCGCAAACATATGCAGGTTTTAATATCTGGAAAACATTTGGGATTAAATTGCTTAGAGATCTTTATATAGACAACATCTTTGCATCCTCTGAACAATTACATTCCAAATTTAATTTTCCAGAAACTTTGTCAAACAAAACCTTCAAAAATTTTCCCCATCTCCACCTTCTTTTATGTTGGAAAAAATATTGCTCATTTTTGAGGTCTCAGACACCATTTCTGCAATATATAAAAATATTTTACAGTCCCTCCCTTTCAAAGATCCAAGAGGACAATGGGAAAAGGATCTCTCACTCAACATATCAGAAAAGGAGTGGAAGGTAGCAATGCAGAGAATTCATTCAAGCTCCATATGCGCAAAGCATACAATTATTCAACTCAAAATTATATATTGAGCACATATGTCTTGTTTGAAATTGTCCAAAATGTTTCCAGGGCAAGATTCAACCTGTGAATGTTGCAATCAAGCTCCAGCCTCACTGGGTCACATGTTTTGGGCCTACACCAAATGAACATCATTCTGGACCAAACTTTTTAAGTGCCTTTCAGACAGCCTCGTTGTCACAAACCCTCCTAACTCATTAACAGCTGTGTTTGGTGTTCTTCCAGATGGGCTTAAAGTGGAGAAGGACAAACAAACTGTGATTACCTTCACTATACTATTGGTACACAGACTTATTTCGCTAAACTGGAAGAATCCTATCTCTCCTCTTTGAAGTCAGTGGGTAACTGGTGTTTTAATTGAAATGGGAAAAAATCTAATTCTCACTTAGTGGATCTGTGCAGAACTTTTTCAAAACCTGGCAGGATCTAATCAATAACATTTTATATTAAGCTCTTACAGCACTGAGGAAGTAGATTCTCTTCCCATTTCTTTTAGTTCTCCATTTATCTGTATCCACCTATTAAACTCATCAATTTATTTATTTTTACTATTTTTAAGTTTAATTCTGTTGGCCATGCTCTCTTTCTCAGGGGTGGGGGTTGATTTGTTTTCAATCCTATTTTTTGTAAAAATTGATCTATTTGTATGGAATGATTACAATAAAATCAATAAAAGAAAAAGAAAAAAAAAATTCAACCTAGAAGTAAAGCAGTATCCAAATATTAAGAACAAACCTCACCACCTACACACCAAGCTTAAAACAAGTTCACAATTTTCTCAGTCAATACTCAAAGAGAAATGGATCAGATTTATGATGTTTGCTAGCGGGCTGTTTACAGAGCACTACTTCAAGAAGTTCTTTTCCTCAGCATTTCTTTATACTTTTGTCCAAAAATGGTTTTATCTTCTGGAAATTAAACACTTAAGATTTGGAGGTTGCAGTACTAATGTGCCACATATAGGCCTTTAAACATTGCCCTGGGTTGCCTCTGCTAGTAACAATGTGGAGGTTTAGCTGTGAATTGTAATCTGTGCTGGTCTTAAATTTTAATTTAAGTTTAAGATTCTCAGGCCAAAATCTATCACACACATGCCATTTCCATTCTTCTCTAAATAGGCCAAATGATTTTGTCCTGAGTTACTCTGCGGTAGACATAATCCCCAAAGTCGGCATACCCCTAGGTTTCTCTTAATGGACCTGACCCAAATTTATGGAATGACCTGTTGCCTCCTTTTTAAAGCTACCCGAATGTCATTCTCCATTGGCAGGTCACACACATAGGCACTGCCACTGATATGTGATGCGCCATACCCACCACATACCCTGCAACAATTTAACTATGGGGCATACTGAGGATACATTAGGGTAAGTGAGAGAGGCATAGACAAGATGGTACAAAAATAGAAAGTTCTTTATTAAATACAAGATAATATCAAAATATCAATTCTTATCAAAAGTAAAAGAAAGTGATTTTAGTGAAAAACAGTCATATTCATCAAAATCAGTGTTCAGGTACATGAATAAATATGATAAATAAAAAGATAATACATTCCAGGATTAAACAAAAACTTAAGGATTCTAGTCCTGTTTCCTTCTCCCTTGCCCAGGCTGCTCACAGGAAACACCAAAGACTTTCAGAGTCCAGAACAAAAACACAACAAAAAAAAACTTCCTGTCCTTTTCCCTTCACACATAGTGCAACTTACTAGAAGATAGTGATGTCTTTGCTTACTAGTACCTCTTAGTCAAGCCCAGGTACCCTGCTGCTAATATTGCTCTGAAGTTCTCATTGTTTAACTTGATGGCATCCTTCATTGCAGAAAATCTGAGTAAAACACCTAATCTTCATATATTTAAATGAGTTCATAATCCTTTTAAATATATCACATTATAAAATGCATGTTATATAGTGTCACATGAATGTGCATGGCAGGTGGCTTAAGGGCTTTGGTGATGTTAATTACCCACTGAACCAGAGGATGGGGCTGTATACTAATGCCTTCACTTCTTCTTTCCCTGCAGAACGGAAGACTCCATTGCTGATGTGACTTCCGTTCTCTGCTCCTTCAGTTGTTTGCCCCTTCCTGGCTCATGATCACATAACCATCTTGGTTCCAGTACTGTCCTAAACTCCTCAATTGTTGTGTTTTTTTGTTTTTTTCAGTAAACTTTTAATTATACTGAGTCACCAAGGTGGTGCCTCAGCTCTTTATCCTTTTTGTCTCCTTTCAACAATACATAATTCTTAATTCATACTTATGACAGTCTTAATTCATAGAAAGGTGTGGGGGGAGTGGCATTTACTGCTTCCGCTAGGGCAGCAAAAAGCTAGAGTCCGCCCCAGTTATGGGGCAGTTTATTTTTTTAAATCTTTTTTATGTTGAAAAAACAAATATGACATTCTGTCAAAACAACCGGTCACATATTTATTACAGCTGGGTTTATTAAATGGAGTCTAAAGGCTGAAGTTTTAAACTATCAGAAAGTTAGAGAAAAAGAGAAATGTATTGAAAAAACATGTTTATTAAACAGATGAAGTTCTGTTGATATGCACAGTAAATGTGAAATATGATGCCCATTACTGAGAGTTCAACAAAATCATTCTCATCCTGTAGACAGCCATTCTTAAATTATCCAAGACCTGCTGGCTTGTGATCATACAAAACCCTGGTAAACTGAAAACACATGTTTAAGTGCTGATGGGAGAAATCTTTCCTGTGTCATTTAAGTTCCTGAACATCATCAGTACTCACTAATTAGACGTAAACACTTGGCTCCTGTTAATATCCATCCAATCATTCTCTGAGCATGCTTTTTTTATTGAACAAGCATTGTGTAGAAAAGAAGAACTTAAAAAGAAGAAATTAAAAAATTAATTTTGACTATTGCTTTGTTGTCATTGGTTGTAATCTGATTACATCATTGGCCTTTCCCTGTTACAGTAAAGTTTGAAAAAACCTCCAGTTGTGTTAGTCATACTCCACTGAAAAATTATCAGTCAGTCAGTGTCCAACCCGCTATATCCTAACACAGGAGTCTGCTGGAGCCAATCCCAGCCACCACAGGGTGCAAGGCAGGAACAAATCCTGGGCAGGATGCCAGCCCATTGCAGGGCACACACCAAGGAAAATTTAGGACTGCCAATGCACCTAATCTGCATGTCTTTGGACTGTGGTAGGAAACTGAAGCTCCCGGCAGAAACCCGTGGAGACATGGGGAGAACATTCAAATTCCACACAGGTAGGACCCAGGAAGCAAACCCAGGTCTCCTTACTGTGAGGCAGCAGCACTACCACTGCACCACCGTGCCACCACTTAAAATTTATGTTCTTTTTATGTTACTTACATCATGTAGTTTTTATTGGTGGCAGAGAAAAAAGTTTTAATTTTTTCTTTTGCTGAAGAACAGAGATAACAAAATATTTGAAATAATATCATCTATGGTGACCAACACCGGAGAGGAGCAAACATTATCTAAAACATCCAGGAAAAAGTCTCATGTTACTTGTGTTGTATATGTTAAGCTATCCAGTCGTATGTTCACAATGTCCCAAATGATGGTAAATAAAGCACTTCTGGAAAAAGCTCTTGTGAATGAAAATGAAACGTGAGCATTTGAATCAAAGACCTGCCTCATACTGTTATATTTTATTTTCCTATCTACAACTGCTGCATTTCGGGATTATTTAGTAGTACTCTATGAAACTACATGGGTGAAATTACCTTCTGCTTGTTAAAGCATCTCAAATATACATAAGCATGAGGCACATTGTAATGAACTAGAATTTCCAAGTATTAAAAAGTGCTGAAGCATGTAGTCCTAATAACATCCAATAATCATCATCAAACCTAGGCTAGTAATAAGAGCAAGAAAGAAATGTTTATAAAAGAAGAGATTTATTCTTCATAAAAAGTATTTTTGTTTCATTGAAGCAGAAAGGCAAAATGGAATTGTCTGTAACAAGAAGGCAATCCAAGGTCCCAATACAGAATCCATAAACAGGGTTATAATCCAGTTCAGAAGATCTAAAAAAACAGAAAAAACACAAAACTTAAGAAATTTACAAAAGTATCAAAACCCACCACTCTAAAGAGTTTTCACAATGAACCGCTAGGGACTGTGGAAGACCTTCCAGCTTTATAGAGTGGAGAGTGTGATAATGAGAGGTCTGTGGCAGTTGCAAGTTTTATGACAAAGCAGTGTGTTTATGCTCCAGCTGTGGAGTAGGTGCATGGTAATGAAGCAGAATGGCTCCAGGCCAGGGTGTAGATGAGATATGTGTGGAGGTCTGAGGCAGCCAATTGTCTCATTAGTACCCTGTGGTTTGTGATTATGTCACCTGTACCCGCGATGCAGTTTAAAAAGAGCAGGTCAGGATGTGGAAAGAAAGGAGGCCTTTGCAAAAAAATCAGTGGCAAAGACTAGCAGGTGGGCAAGCTAGCAAATTTGGAAGTGAGGAGAAAGTGTGGTCGGGCGCCTCTGTGGGAGCGAAGCCATGGCATTTCAAGGGGTGTCCCAGCTGAGCAATTGCAATTGGGTTGGAGCAGAGACCAGAATTTTAGCCTCTCAGGGATCCAAGAAGTGCTGAGAGAACGTGATTGAATGATGGAGGTCCACTTCCATGACTCCAGGCTGATGCCTGTAGAGGGTGACAAATTGCAAATCAGGAGAAAGTGACCACAGCTGTCAGCATCTTCGATAGCTGGGAAGACACGCTGGGGTGATTTGGGCAGACAGAGACAGTGAGCCACTCTGAACAAATTAGTGATCGCTTCTGGTGACCTGCCACTCATGAGCACTGGATCTCATCATTATTTACTTATGTATTTATTGGATTTGCATCTAATGGATTTAACTGATGTATAGGCATTTGCACCATGTTACACCAGCTCTCTTGTGTAAGTGTCCTCATTGGACTGGCCCATCGTGGTTTACACCCATCAACAGTCTGGGTTCAAGAGGTACTTGGCAGCCACACCCAACCCAGACCTTCGCAGGCAATTGACCCTGTCTCTGGGGAACACTTAGAACATAATAAAGGCAGTTTGTATACGTGAACAAAACCAAAAATAAGGAAAGATGCACATAAACATAAATAAAAGAATCAAAAATGAGGAAAAGAGGCATAAAACAGGAATTCGTACCCCAGCCAGGGAAGGAACCTGACTGAGACATAACACATATTCTCATGGATGGAAGTGAAGATGTCACTTAGCACCATTCTGATCAGGGTAATGTCTTGTGGTCCATGTATTCCTGATTTTGATTTGCTTTCTTTTCCTTTTTTCAAATTAATCTGGCTACATTTGAAGGATAAAATTGACCTTTCTTAGGTCTTTGCTGACTTAAACTGCATGCCCTTAGCAGAAAAATGCTCAGCTGGTGTAAAAACATGCAATTAAAAAGAAAGTTAATGAAGGAAAAATTGATGTTCTGGCTTTCAAACCCCATTGTTAAATTGAAAAGTTGAGGTTGCAAATGCACACGTGCACTAAAGGGTAAACTGAGAACACTACTGGGCCAATAGAGCAGAAACGGGCAGCCAGCACCCAGCACAAAGTCAACTTTACATACTATAAAAAATAACATTTTTCTTGTTAAGAAATTATATCATAATATATAAGAAAAATGAATGAAAATTGCTTAAAAAGACAGGGTTCAGGGTTATTATAAAAATTTTAATGGTGAAGGAAGCTTAAAATGCACAACATCTGGTGGGGCAGTGTGCTACTGACCCTCAGTGCAGAAATACACCTGACATGAATTACTATATGAGTTGTCATTTAGCTAGTTTGGCAGCTTTTTTCTACTCACTTATTTGTGTTGTTATTTCCCAGTTTCTCCAAAATGCTGCATAAAGATGGGACAGAGTTTCTATAAATAATTGCTTGTTTTCCTGTTAAATTTTCTTTTATAAATCCTGTTTTTGTGTTGAAAGCTGCGCACAAAGATTTCGCACCTATTTTTGCATGTGCACAAGCTTTATAAATCTGACCATAGGTCTGCATTCTATACACAGCACATGAGAATGCAACCATATGAGTTAACAGTCAAATGTACCTAATTAAGTGGTTACTGGCTTCATTGAAAGTAGGCACTATCATCTCCTAATTTAGGAGAATATGAGCGATGAGTAGCCCACTAGTTTCTATAAAAGCACAAAGACCTTTCAGATTCATCACATCACCTGACTGCTTTATTAGAACATATCTGTTTTAACCACAAGAGCAGGTTTTCAATGTCAGAATGCCTCTTTTCATGCTCAAATATTTTTATATAGGAACCATACATTGAATGTGGCCACTGTTTATTCAGACCTTCTCTTTTTTGACAATTTGTGAGTTTTAAGTATCAGATTACATGTGAGGTTTGACTGTATGCACTCAACTGCTTAATATGGAAAAAATCCATTTAATACGTTTAGAGTCATCCTCACTACAAATATTACAAGGAAAGGAATGCGGCCACCTAAGTCCTGAGAGGCCCTGATAAAATCAGGAGTCATTTCACAGCCTTCAGTCTAAAGAATTTGTGACCTGCTGAAAGGATGATCCCCAGTCCTATGTCTGCTACTGGAATGTTTGCTTAATGGGAAAGCACCCTGGTGTCAAATATTCCCCATCTTGGCTTCTGTTTATGCCCAATTATTGAAGTTAGAGAGAATTTGTTAAGGAATGTAATATGGCATTCAACTGAGATGGAAACAATTTGGCTCCATGTAAATTAACACCCAACATTAGGAGCCAAAATAATTCACTGGTTTCTTTATTGCTATCACCAAATTGCAATAAATAGTGATGGCTCATCAGAAAATCTGTAGCCTTCACTGTTCATTAGAGGTAGTCAGTATAACAGCCCTGTAAAGTCTAAATATTAAAACAGAATTAATGTGAGCGGTGTGGTGGTACAGTGGTGCAGCACAGCTGCCTCATGGCTCCATAAGACTGAGTTTAAATCCCATCCTGTCTCGCTGCGTTTTCACAAGGTAATCCAAATGATATGAGTTTTACTTTAACTGACAACTTCAATTTGTCTCAAATCCAGCTAGGTTTGGTTCCTGCCTGGAGCCCAGTGGGTTTACAACAGGTTCTATCTCTCTTGGACTCTCAAAATTAGACAAATTTAGGATTTGGATGGTTGGACTGCTATGCAGAAAATTTTCCATTTAAAAGGTAAGGATTATGAAAACCTGCATTTATAGGAAAGGTGCATAAGCTTTCACGCAGTAATTAAACAAGGCCACTTATACACATGTATTTATAACGATGATACACAGGCATCCTTTAGGAATTAAGATGTTATGCAATTTACTAAATATCTAGGACTAACAAACATATGCAGTAAATATGTAAAATTAAACATTCTGGCTCTTTAAAAATAAAAAAAAAATCACACACAGCCACCCCCACCACCATCAGTGAGAACCAAGTATACATACAAGCGCTCACAATCCAGCCCTTTGATCTTGATGGAAGAGTCAGACATTTTTAAAACCTTCAAAGTTGTTGGGTGCCTAAGACGCCCACCCAAAACCTTTAGAGTGCCGGCCATTGAGTGTGACGTACAAGCACGAAGAGCAGATTTTTGTTGGAGTGTCTGCAACCACCAATCTCACACAGGAGCCAATTGAGCAAAGACTTGAGAGCTTTGCCAAGAAGTGAACATGAATGAATGCCAAGTTTGAGTCCTTTGGGTTACCAAAGAAGGCAAAGTCAAATAAAAGAGTCCTATTCAAATATCCAAACACCCCCTGCCATGTATATTCTGATCCTGCTGCACATTAAAAAGCCACACACTAATGATGACTGGCCTCCTTGGTAGGGAGCCCAGAGAAAAAACAACAATATGTCTTTTTCATTTTAACTGATGATGCCAGCCTTGCAATTTTGTAAAATTTTCTTTTTATTGCTAACTGTTCTTTCCTTTAGAAAACAGGACCATGAAACAGATTAGTTTTACAACACAGAAGGTGTATCCTGCAAAGCAAATTCATGGGAATTAAATCACGTTTTTCTATTCCCAGTCCCTTTCTGGAAAACAATTCTCTTCAGGAGAGGAAGGAACAGTTGCCCGGAGTAGAGGAGCGCAAGAACATCTGGGACTTTTTAATGAGTGAGGGAGGGGTGATCATATAGTCAGATCTTGTCTCCAAACTATTTTAATTTAGATGACTGAAAATCGCCGACCATGTCACATTTACCAACTTATAGCTGACCTTCCAGTACAATCATATTCAGCCTTTTTCTGATGTTCAGTAGCCTGCTGCCTGATGGACCTGGTGCTATAGGAAGAGTTAACAGCTATGGCAAGTTCAGCCTCAATCTCAGACCTTTAATTTTCTTTTTTCCATTTTATCATTGTGCGTATAACAAAAGACATCAGACAGATTACATTATCTTCTGTTTGTGAGCTCCAGAACATCCAAGTTCCTTATTCCTCATCACTACATTAAATGCATTGTGCTTCTGGATGAGTATTTGTTGGTTGTCAGCTGTCATGCACAGAGTTCACCCCTATGACTAAAGGCAAAGTCAAGCCAGTCTGATTCTATCAGAATGAGTCACAGACTAGTTGGAGCGGGTCACTGAATATATCTTATTAGTAGACTGGCTTCACAGGAGCACACTGCCAACTGCCTTTGACTCCATAAGATTATGTAAATGAAGGCTTCAACTGAAAATGTCTGGAAAAATTACATAATTTGACATCACCTTAACCAATGGATCTGTGCTATCATGAACACCATTGCAAAAAATAACATAAAATACTGAAAAATACACAAAAAATGACCTTTGAGGTATGAACCGTAAAACCTCTGGCTTGGAAAGACAAACAAATGAAAGAAAAACAAGGAAAAAACAAAACTAAGCAAAAATGGTATGCCTGAAAAAAGCAACCCAAGGCAAACAAGCTCAAACTGTAGTCCAATAATCAAATTAAAAGACAAAGCAAAAATAATCAAAACCCAGAAAATCCAAGAAGTACTTACACAAAAAGCAAGAGCATTCATCAATAAAGGGGGACCTTGGAATAGAATCTTCTCTCGTTGAAGGGGAGCTAACTAATATGATTGGGGTATAGTTAGAATGTTCAACTCATGGGGGTGTGCCAGGCATGACCCACTCTTAGAAGACCCAGGGGTAGACTGAGAACAGGCTGGAAGGGATTAAATTTCCCAACTGGCCAGGAAGCTTTTGGGAGTTTTACAGTGTTTTTAAAAATTGGAGGACTGGTCAGTCTGGTTCAGCATGATAAACCACAACAGGAGAAGTGGAATGGAAATGAAGAGCTCATCATCATCAAGTCAAGTCAAGTTGGGGAGCATGCACTGGTACAGTGTATTGCCGCACCCACAATACGACGAAACAATTCACAATCCTGACTGGCAACCCCCCAGGCAGACACGCGGTCCAGTCCCACCCTCCGGAAATGACCTTCTGTCTGCTGCAGCCAGGTGTTAAAGTGGGCGACCCTTTGGCCTGGTCCAGCCACTTGGGTCCCCAACAATAAGGATCTTACGAGCTGGATCACCCTCTGGGAAAGGTGCCACATGGCCGTAGTGCAGTAACTGACGCTCCCTCACAATGCAGGTAATGTGCCTCATTCGGGACTCCATGAGCAGCCGCTCATTCGACACAAAGTCAAAGCAATGGTACACAAGGATTTTCCAGAGAGAAACAGTACTGTACCAAAGGAGTTCAACCTTCACCTCAGGTCACTGGATTGCAATCATATAGCAAGACAGGAAGCACCAGGACTCTAAAGACTTGGACCTTCATCCTTTTGAATAGATATTGGGAGCGCCACACACCGCTTTCCAACAACCTCATGACCCCCCATGCCCTTCCAATCAACCTACTGACTTCATAGGAAGAGTCACCAGAGACATGCCACACAGGTGGCGCAGTGGTAGTGCTGCTGCTTTGCAGCAAGGAGTCTGTGGGTTCACTTCCTGGGTCCTCCCTGTGTTGAGAGCACTTTGAGTAGTGAGAAAAGTGCTATATAAATGTAAAGAATTATTATTAATTATAATGTCACTGCCAAGGTAAGTAAACCTCTCAAAAAGGTCGACACTCTCTCCGCAAACAAACGGAAAAGTCCCATTTTCCAGTCAGTTGGGATGATGCCAGTCTCCCAAATGGATGCAAAGATTGCTTGTAATGCCAGGAGGACAGCCTTACCACCAGCCTGGAGAAGTTTACCCCAGATTCCACAGATCCCTGCAGCCTTTCCTCCCCTCAGCTGGTTCACCAACTGTGCAATCTCAGTGTGATTGGGTGGTTCACAGCTAATTGGAGGATCAGCCTCAAGGTCTGTGGACCCAGAGATATCCAACGTGCTACCTGGAGCATCAGCTTTAAACAACTGCTCAAAGTACCCAGCTCATCGGGTCACAACTGCTGTGTAATCCGTAAGGACCGTTCCATAAGCCACCCTGACTGCAACTCTCCGAGGAACAGATTGAGATGTGCATAATGCTTTAATTCCTGTGTAAGCAGGAATGTGGGTCGTTAGACCAAAGATGGTGTGTCACTTGCTCACAGATTCCTCTAACAAACGCCTCTTTATCTTCCCTCAGAGCCCTCGTAGCCGTCCTTCTCAGTTCCCGGTACAGACCAGAGTTTCCATTGAGTCATGCGCTGCAACTCCTCTCAATGATATCTAGGCTGCCCTGCAAGAAGAAACACCTCCTTCTGGGAACATTGGCAACACAAGCTCAGTCCTCAGCACTCTTCAGGGTCTTGTCACGGAAGGTCTCCCACATCACATTAGGATCAGCAGTTGCACCCAAATTTGCAAGTTCCTCACAGAAACTGTGTGCAAACTCATTAGAAACAGCCTGGTCTTGGAGTCTGACCAAGTCCAGGCTCATTTTCCTAGTAGGTGGTAACCTACTGGACCTAAGCTGGATCCTAAGAGTAGCAACAACAAGTCAGTGGTCAGAATTCACAAACTGGGCACTTTTGTAGACCCTGCAGTTTTTCAAGAGCCTCCAGTGTCTGCCAACAAGGATCGATCTCCTTCACCGCACCACCAGTATTGGAGTACCAAGTCCAATGATGTGGTTCTGGGTGCTGAAACCAGGATCCAGCTATTCGCAGTCCCTAACCTTTTACAAAGTCAAGGAAAATGGAGCCACTTTCACCATGGTTACCAGATCCATGGGAACTGAGAAAATCCTCATAGCCAGTCCTGTCAGTGCCAGTGGCTGCATTGAAGTCACCCATGACCAGAGGAGTGTCACTTCGTGGGCACCCATCAACCACCAAGTGAAGCTGCGAATAAAATGTCTCCCTCTCCGAGACACCACTCACCACGGTCGGAGCATGCACTGAGACAACAAACACCCAGGGAGTGCCGTAATCTGAGTCTTATAAAACGCTCTTTGAAAGGAGTGACATAGGACACCATCGGAAAAAGCCAATCTGCTACAGCAACAGCTATTCCCCAAGTATGACAGCCATCAGAGCAACCAGACCAATAAAAGGTGTATTCACCGATTTTGGTCTCGTCCGATGCGAGAGATAGACGTCTGAAGTGGAGCTCCGCTAGCAGCGGTGTTATTTTTCATATTATTTGCTTATTATCCTGAGATATCCTGCATTTATTCAACCCAAGGGGACAGCTACAGTATATATGTAAGCATATATAAACATGGCCAGCAAGAAAGGGGGTCCGAAAGAAAAGAAAACTAAAGCTGCACCCAAGCCAAGATCAGCAAGCCCTAGCTCAAGATACGGCCTTTCAGAGAGAGACTTGGAACAGCTGGGCGAAAGTACAGACTCTTCGGGACCAAGGTCCGCTACATCGTCGCCGGCTGAGAGTGAAAAGGGGAGCGAATGTACGATCGGGAGTGCAGATCTCGATAGCTCGCTGATCGGAGAACACCTGAAACTGGAAAGGGCCTTACAGTCCGCAATCTCAATTACTCCACGTGAGCCGGGAATAGAGGGGGCACCAGCTACAGTAGAGCCTGACGCTTCACCTACGGTACAAGAAAGCACAATTAAAATGTCTAAACTGGAGGTGATGCTCGCTGAGATCGTACAAGATATAAAGAAAACCAAGAAGGCAAATGAGAAAGCAAGGGCAAAGGCACATGAGAGGCTGAAACAAGAGTTGCTGGAATTGAAACAGGAATGGCAGCAAGCAAATGAAAAGCAACGGCTGATGCTGCAACAGGCAAATGAAAGGCTGCGACAAGAAATGCAAGTGGAAATGCGACAGGTGCTGGGTAAAATTGAAATGCTTACTGATGAATTGGAGGATCTCAAGGAGACATTCACGACTAGGATTGCATTAGCCGAAAATTTAGCTACCAGTGCTGAAGAAAAAGCAGAAAATGTCAGCTCTGAATGCAAAAAACTCGGAGACAGACTGGCTGCTTTGGAAGAAGGAAGTAGAAGGTATAACGTCAGAATTGAAGGTCTGCCTGAGAATCGAGAAAGTTCAAACCCGGTGAAATTCGCTGCTGAGCTTTTTTCTAAAATAATCGGGAGGACTTTAAAGCAGAATCTGAGATAGCAGCAGCTTACCGCGTACGCGGATCAAACACCGTTAGACCCAGACCAAGGTCTTTTATAGTTCGTTTTGAACGATTATCATTTAAGCTAGAGGTGATGGCACTCCTCAGAAACAAGGAAGATATTACATTTGAAAATAACCACATTCGTATTTTTCCTGACCTCTCTCCAGCAACAGCTACTAAACACGCAGCCTTCTATAACATCAAACAGCGGTTACGGCAAGCCAGCGTCAAATACAGCCTCTTGTATCCGGCAAAACTTAAAATGGAATGGCAAGGTCATTTCTATGTCTTCGCTAGCAAGGAAGAAGCAGAAAAGGAATTAAGAAAGCTGATCCCGGGACTATTCTGATACATAATAGTGAGTCATGGTGGTAAATGATAAAACAAGGATTAATAATCTACTGTTTGATCTATTCGTTTTAAAATACGTTTTTTATCAGCATATATTCTCATTATTACTTAGTATTACTAGGGTGCTATCTGTTTATGTTTTATTGTGCTTAATTACTTTTTCTTTTCTTTTCTTTTTTTTTTTTTCTAATTACTTCATCTCTACCCTAAACGAGACTGTTCAATATCATACCCTTGGTTTATTGTTATTGCTATTACTGCATTAAGACTTGTTATGCTTATTTTGGACACATCTTTAACACCATCACCCGGGTTTATTATCTTGGTGTATCATCTTAATGCACTAAAATTGCTGAAGACTATATATATATTTTAAGTGCAAAATTCATTTTTTTTCTTTTTTTTTCTTTTTAAAGACTATATTGGTAACAGATATCTCTATCTTTTAACCCTAAAGCGCCGCTGCATTGGGGCTTGTTTTGCTTTGGACGTGCTCTGTCTCTGGGTATGTCAGAGGACTGGGACTGCGTGAAGTGGGTTTTAGCCTCACTTGGGGAGGCAAAAAGGGAGGGTGGGGGTTAAGGGGGGGAGAGAAAGAGAGCAGGCTTGATCTATACCTAATTATCCTATTAATCTTAATAATTATAACTACCAACGTAATAATAAGCTGCATGGCAACAACTCTAGGGGAAATAGGAAATTAAGGCCGAAGCTGTCTCACTTCCAGTTAAGACTATAAAATGACATCAAAAACTCAGAATCAGTGTTTCCATGACGGGACAGCTAACTTCGTAAGCTGGAATGTTAAAGGCCTGAATCATGAATTAAAGAGAAAGAAAGTACTCTCTCACCTAACAGGTCTAAATGCTAAAATACTATTTTTATAGGAGACCCACTTACTAAGCAAGGATCAGTTCCAGCTGCAAAAAGACTGGACTGGCCAAATGTTCCATTCTAGTTTTACAAAGAAAACTAGAGGGGTGGGAATTCTCATACATAGAACAGTACCATTTGTAGCATCAGATGTAGTATTGGATCCTGAAGGGAGATATGTAATGGTCATGGGAGACTTAACTAACTGTACAATGATTTTGATAAATGTTTATGCACCTAATGTTGATGATAAGGAATTTATACAAAATTTATTTGCATCCATTCCCAATCTGAACTCTCATAAAGTTATAATGGCGGGGGACTTTAATTGTGTTCTAAATCCACTTTTAGATAGGACTTCATCCACAGGGGGAACGGCATCTAACTCCACAAAGATAATTACAAAGTTTATAACTGATCACAACTTATCAGACCCCTGGAGGTTTTTAAACCCAAATTCAAGAACATATTCTTTCTACTCACCAGTGCATCATTGTTACTCAAGGATTAATTACTTCTTTATAGAGAATAACTTCTTGCCTATGATTAAATCTTGCGAATACGATGCTATTGTTATTTCTGACCATGCACCTATGATCTTGGAGCTAAAATTACTAAGCCCCACACACTCGCCCCGCAGATGGCGCCTCAACCCGCTTCTATTAGCTGATGAGAATTGTACGGAATTTATATCTAAACAAATCAAATTCTTTCTAGAGACAAATACATCACCCGAGATCTCTGCAGGAATACTCTGGGAAACTCTTAAGGCCTTCTTAAGAGGTCAGATTCTCTCATATCTTTCCCACAGAAATAAATCCGAAGCCAAGAAAGTAGCAGAGATAAAAAGCGAAATTACTAAAATAGATGAAGAACACGCCAGACTACCAAGCGAGACTCTACATAGGAGGAGGCAGGCTCTACATTCAGAATTAAACCTCTTGACAACTAAAGAAACTGAACAACTAATCTACAAATCCAGACATCATTATTATGAACATGGAGAGAAAGCTAATAAGCTTTTAGCTCAACAAATTCACAAGCAAGAAGTGCGCAACGCAATCTCGGTAATCACCAACGGAGATAAACATGAATGGAGATAAAATCGTCGAACACAAAAATATAATGCACACTTTCAGAGACTACTATAAATCCCTATATACTACTGAGTTTAAAGAAGACAATACACAATCTAATAAATTTCTAGATACATTACAGATACCACAAATAGACGCTTTTAGTGCGGAGGAACTTGATAAACCTCTGGCGTTATCAGAATTACTAGATGCTATAAAGTCACTCCAAGGCGGGAAAGCAGGAGGCCCTGATGGCTACCCTGCAGAATTTTACAAGAAATTCTCCACTCAGCTAGCTCCCCTCCTATTAGCAACATTTACAGAAGCCAGAGATAACCAATCTCTTCCACAAACCCTTCGCCAAGCACTAATCACTGTCTTTCCAAAACAAAATAAGGACTTATTACAAAGTGCATCATACAGACCAATTTCACTTCTGAATAACGACGTTAAAATACTCTCTAAAATCTTAGCCAGAAGGATGGAGAAAGTGTTCCCCTCGGTAATATCACAAGACCAAACTGGATTTATTAGGGGCCGGCACTTATCTTCAAATCTTCGACGCCTGTTTAATGTAATATACTCACCAACTAAATCAAACACCCCAGAAATATTATTATCATTGGATGCAGAAAAAGCATTCAACATGATTGAATGGAAATACCTTTTTACTACATTGGAGAAGTTTGGGTTTGGCCCAAACATCTGTGCATGGATTAAATTACTTTATACTAACCCAGAAGCTTCAGTTTGCATCAACAACATTTGCTCAGACTACTTTAAACTAGAACGTGGCACTAGACAAGGATGCCCCTTGTCACCGCTTCTGTTTGCGATTGCCATTGAACCACTGGCAATACATTGTCGAAATACTGATCAGATAAAGGGGATTAGCAGAGAAGGACTGGAACAGAAAATCTCATTATATGCAGATGACATGGTACTGTATATATCAGACCCAGAAAATTCTGTGCCTGCAGTCTTAGCAGCACTCACAGAATTTCAAAAGATCTCTGGTCTCAGAATTAATCTGAATAAAAGTGTACTCTTTCCAGTGAATTCTCAAGCATATAATATTAGTTTAGATACCCTACCTTTTATCATTGCAGAACAGTTTAAATACCTAGGGGTAAACATCACAAGTAAACATAAAGCTCTTTATCAACAAAATTTCGCCGTCTGCATGGAAAAAATTAAACAAGACTTGCATAGATGGTCAACCCTTCATCTCACACTGGCTGGAAGAATTAACACT
>JANRMT010062856.1:37917352-37952681 GCA_026402145.1 Polypterus bichir lapradei
TTTAAATACCTAGGATCATTGGTAGCCCAAGATGGAAAACTAGTTGTCTACACTGAATTAGTTGTTCATTGTAGACAGAACAATTGGAAGAAAGTATCAGGAGTATTGTGTGATCGAAGAGTTAAGGTGAAGGTTAAAGGTAAGGTTTTTAAGACAGTGATAAGACCAGCAAAATTATTTAAGGCTTTATAAACCATTGGCAGTATTCTACAGTCAATTCTAAATGACATGGGTAACCAGTGTAATGATGCTAAAACTGGTGTGATGTGCTCAGATTTTCTTTTTCTAGTAAAGATTCTGGGTGCTGCATTCTGTACTAATTGCAGTTGATTGATGTCTTTCTTAGGTAGTCCTGTTAGGAATGCATTACAGTAATCTAGTCGACTAAATACAAAAGCATGTATTCATTTTTCAGTGTCTTATAAAGTTATAAGGGGTATAAGTTTTGCTATATTCCTTAAGTGAAAGAATGTAGTCCTAGTAATTTGGTTAATATGTTTAGGCCAAAGTTAATGAATACACTATTTTTTTTCCTCTGTCTTAATTTTCAAACCTAATGGATCAGGTTTAATTCTAATATCCTCACTATATCCATGTTTGCCAAGATTTCTGCTTGTTCCTTATTTAGTATGAGAAAGTTTCTTCTTATCCAATCGGAAATACTGCTAAGACATTGGATCAGAGAGTCAAGAGGATCAGGGTCATCTGGTGATATAGATAAGTAAAGCTGAGTGTTGTCTGCATAGCTGTGGTAACTTACCTTTGTTTTGAGATAATCTGACCTAATGGAAGTATATAGATTGAAGAGAGTAGCGGACCCAGAATAGATCCTTATGGTACACCATATACCACGTATATATAGTATCATGTATCTCCAAAGTACAATCACCACAACTAACAAAGAATTGAAACTAATTTAAGACACAGCCAGAGAGGCCCACCCACTGTCTAAGGCGATTTAGAAGAATACTGTAGTCTATGGTGCCAAATGCTGCACTCAAGTCTAATAGAACAAGAACAATTATATGGACTCTGTCCGTATTAGCCTGCAAGTAATTTACTACTTTAACCAGTGAAGTTTCTGCACTATTATTTGTTCTAAAACCTGACTGAAACTTGTCAAGAACAGAATGCTTATTCAAGTAATTTTGCTTAAGAAACACAGTTTAGAAATTGGTCTAACATTGTAGCAGAGGAGGGGATGCTGGTGCACGCATGCTGTTGCCACTCTTCCCTGTTAAAAACACTTTTCGCAAAATTCGCCTTAATCCTGCACTTTTTTATGCTTGTTTTATTTTCTTTATTGTATGTATAGCTTGTGAATGCAGCTGACTCGAATTCTATGGATTTGGTTTAATTCTTACCGACTTCATGGACTTTACTGTGACTAGGAACAACTGAATCTGTGGATCATGGGATGAGACCTACAAACATTTTTTTGTACCTTGGCGATCTAGGAGCCTGGGATGTTTGTCTCCTTGATTATAGTTGCTATGCTGGTCTGCTCTCGATTCATTTTATTGCTTTATGACTAAGAACTGATCTGATGTTCACACCCACCTGGCTTGTGACTCTGGAGTGATTACACCTGTAATACCCAGCATTACTTGTTTATGGCTGTATGTTGCAACCTCCAAATCCTGCTGCCTCCTCCTGCTATGCTTTCTGCTGCTTTGCTATCGCCGCTCATCTGCTCCACCGCACCTGCCTGTCTCACCGGCTCCGCTGTGCTGTGCTGCTTCTTCACTGCTATCACGTAAGTATTGCTCAGTATCATGCTAAAATACTCTTGTGACAAACTCCTTCATATTAAACAGTTTGTCCAAAGCAAATGGTCTGACTGGAATATCCTAAAAGACACCAGTATTTTGCAGCACCCGAAATATGTACATCGTGGGTCAGGTCGCCACCACCATCGGGCTGCAAATGAAAAGATCACTGACAGCATTTGCACAGGAATACGCCGTCCTACTTATGGCCCTGGAAATAGAAGTGTCAGTGTGCCAAATTTACAGTATGTGTAAATAAACTCCGGTCACGCCTCTGTGCAAAAAGAAGTCTCATCAACTAATATTGCATTGTTTAATTCAAGATCTCTTAATGGCAAAGCATTGGTGCTGTCAG
The DNA here is from genome assembly GCA_026402145.1 of Polypterus bichir lapradei. Classification (NCBI taxonomy): domain Eukaryota; kingdom Metazoa; phylum Chordata; class Cladistia; order Polypteriformes; family Polypteridae; genus Polypterus; species Polypterus bichir. Next base: position 37,919,477 of record JANRMT010062856.1, read on the forward strand.
AATTCATCATTGACACCAAACGTGATAGGTTATGCTTAACGAATTTACGTCTCTCATGGAGGCAACACTACCTGGTTACACTTTCCTCACAGAGCCTTGTAGCTCAAGACAAGGCGGAGGACTTGCAGTAATTGTCAGAATGGAATTAAACATCAAGAGAATACCAATTGATTGTCCATTGTCTTTCGAGTGTCTGGCTCTTAAACTAATAACAGAATCAGGTCTTGTCTTACTCGTTGTTCTTTATTGTCCTCCAAAATGCAATGCATCCTTCTTATCTGATCTGACTGAACTATTAACTGTCTTAAGTTCCTTTTCCCAGGGAATCATTCTTCTTGGTGATTTCAACATCCCTATTGACATCCCCACATCTAATGTGAGAAATGAATTCCTATCCTTACTGGACTGTTTTAACTTGACACAACATGTTGATTTTCCCACCCACTCTGGTGGTCATATACTGGACCTGATCTGTACATTTGGATTATTTGTTGCCAACACTTACAGCACTGATTTGGGACTCTCTGACCATAAAGCAGTACTTTTCACTGTCTCATTACCTCTCCCCCCTCTTACCTGTAAATGACACATTTCTTACAGAAACTTTAAAAATATCTGTCCCTTTGTTCTTGCTGGATCAATTTCTGATCTTTTACTGTCTTCACCTATTCCATCAACACCAGATAGTCTTGTTGACCACTATAACACAGCCCTTCATTCAGCATTAGATAAAACAGCTCCTTTAAAACATAAGGAAGTTTCCTTTAAGCTTTCAGCTCCATGGTATAATTCAGAATTGCGATCTATGAAAGCAGCTGGCCGACGTCTTGAGAGAATGTCACGTCTGGCCTCACCGTGCACATCCAGGCTTTCTCTGACCACCAAAGAGCTTACAGAGAAGCACTAAATGCTGTCAAGAACACCCATTATGGCAGAATAATAGAAAGTGGTCATGAAAACCCAAGGGGTTGTTAATAAATTACTTGTAGTTACTGTAGTTAATAAATTACTTCAACCTGCATCTGACCCACATCTGCTTTTGTTAATGACCTGCTTTGTAAGATGAGGCCAACTACTTGTGTATTGGACCCAATCCCCACCACACTTCTTAAATCCTGCCTTCATGCCATAATCCCAACTATTACAACAATAATAAACTCATCCCTTGACACTGGCTTTGTGCCGCTCACTTTTAAAACCGCTTCTGTAACCCCAATGTTAAAAAAGTTGGGTCTTGATGCTGACAATCTTACAAATGTTCGGCCTATTTCCCACTTACCTTTTCTGTCAAAAGTTCTTGAGTGTGTTGTAGCTTCCCAACTCCCCAACTACTTAACTTCTAATAATTTGATGGAACCCTTTCAGTCTGGTTTCAGAGCACAGCACAGCTGTGAAAATGCTCTGCTACAGGTAACCAATGATTTGCTTATGGCAGCAGACTCTGGACAAACCAGCATAATTATTCTCTTAGACCTCAGTGCAGCATTTGACACTGTCAGACATGCCATTCTACTGTCCAGAATGGAGAACATGCTGAGTATCTCTGGCACTGCCCTACAGTGGTTCAAGTCCTATCTGTCATTTTTGATTCCTCCCTTTCTTATTCCACCCACATAAGAAACTTTCTTACTTTCACCTCTGTAACAAATCACGTGTTTGCTCCTTCCTCTCCTTTTCTAATCCTGAGAAACTTGTCCATGCTTTTATCTCATCCCACATCGATTATTGTAATTCCCTACTGGCAGGTGCCCCTTCTAATCTTATATCACAGCTCCAGCTTATTCAAAACTCGACTGCAAGAGTCCTTACACAGACCAGCAGCAGCGAGCACAACACACCCATCCTGATTCGCCTTCACTGGCTCCCTGTGTCTTACAGAATCAAATATAAAATTCTACTAATAACTTAAAAAGCCTTAAATGACCTTGTGCCAAACTACATTAGTGACCTTCTCCACCACTATGCCCCTGTCCGTCCACTAAGGTCCTCTGATTCTGGCAATGTTGTTGTACCCTACACTAATCTACACTCCAAGGGTGACAGGGCCTTCAGCTGTATAGCGCCCAGACTCTGGAATGACCTACCGAAATTAATTAGATCAGCTGGCTCCATGAATTCTTTTAAAAAACAACTCAAAACTCATCTGTTCAGGAAGGCTTTTAGCTCTACCTGACTTTATTGCCCTTTTTTCAGTTTACCTCTATGTCAAGATGCTTATGTAACCTGAGTGTGTGTGTGTGTGTGCTAGACCATCAATTATGTTGTCTGTTAGGATTTTTTTTCTTTGCATTTACTATCTTACTCTTCTTTATTTATTTATTTGGTTTAGTACAATGCTATATACTGCATACCCTGCCGTTCTTTCTTAAACTCTTTGAAGTGCCTCGAGCATGGGGGGATTTAATATTATTTTTATATTATTTATTTTGTGTTTTAAAAATATGGCAAAAGCTTCATAAGTTTCATTAGTAGCTTTAAGGAGGCATTCCATTTAGTGAGCTGAGTTTAAAAGAGATCAATAGTTGAAAAAAAAAACTCTTGGATAATCTGCATTATCATTTATAATTTTTGAGAAATAGGACTGCCTTTCAAGGTGGACGGTGTTGTTATATTCAGTTACTTTTGCCTTCAATATTTCATAGTGCACTATCAGTCTAGTTTTTCTCCATTTATGCTAGGCTCTCTGGCTTGTTCTCTTTAAACCAGACACTCTTTGAGTCTTCCATGGTATAATAGTGCAGGAGGACTTTTAGTTGTCTTTTTTTAGGGGACACTATGTCTACAGCTGCTCTTACTTTAGCATTAAAATTTCCACCTTAATATTTACATTTTTAGCACTATTGAGGTAAGCACTACAACCCAACTGATTGTTTAGAATATTAGCAAATCTTGAAAATGCAGATAGATGTATCAGAATAACATTTTAAACAATAAGCTTCTCATTAGCTGTATTTATAGTTGGAGTTGTAATTGACTTGTATTTTTGTTCTGAGCTCTCCAATTGTGATAATCAATTCTGTAATCTTACCCTGTGACATTTGTTCTTAAACATCCCCCCGAGTTGATATCTGCTCAATTATGTTGACCTCTGTAAGTGGAGTTCAGGCATTCTGGTTGGGAAGGAGGATGGTTATATACCTGGATAGGAGGCCAAAGCAGAAGGACAAATGGATTGCCTGGTGCATCAAGAAAATAACTTTGTGTCCAACCAGTATCAAATAATGAATGGACCAGCGATAGCGATGAATTGGGAGCCGTTCCATCCCCCATTTGCCAGGTGGTAGTGGTCCTCACATGGGAACCCAGTTGGGATAACTGCAGGGGTGCTTAGGATATGGAGACCAGAAATGCAGCCCTGTTGGATTCCCAGGAGATTGATAGAGGGCGCTGTCAAGGAGGACCTCCCTAATTTTTCTATGGCCCAGAAGTCCTTCCAGGAAAACATGGCATGGCACCGGAAGTATTCCTGGATCTGTCTTAAAGGGAGCCTGCTGCCATACATGGACGAGTCAGAGTCAGGAGGTAGCAAGCAACACTCAGTGGAGGAGAGACAGAGGAATTATTATTCTGGTTTGCTTTGACAGGTGTGCTTGAATAATAAAAACAGAACAATTCAATATATAGTCTGCCCCCCATATCCATGAGTTCCACATCCGCAAAAATATTTGAAAAAAAATCCAGAAAATTCCAAAAAGCAAAACTTTAATTTTTCCATGCATCAAGCACTATGTAGAATTCACACAAATAGAGTGATATGTAGGCATATCCTTTTGGATCCTCATACCATTTCATAGATCCCCAGTCTTGTCTTGTTTGGGTGTTATTCACCGTACGTCTCATTTGTTCACTACTTGTATTGTGTGCACCATTTGTTTCTGTGAAGAAATGGGTCCTCAAAAAACAATTACTGTAAGTGGTCAAAGCAATCCCTCAAAGGTAAAAAGGAAGAATAAAGTGCTACCTTTCAACAAGAAAATAAAAATCTTAGATGTTTTGAAAAGTGTCATGTCGCTTGCTGAAGTGGGCCATAAGGTCGGTAAGAACAAATCACGCATTTACACAATAAAGCAGAAAGAAGCTGAAAGCCATGGAAGTGTTAGTGCTACTCCTATAACAGCAAAAATTTTCTCCCTGGTTGGGATAAAGTACTGTATTTGCAAAGAGTGAGAAAACGTAAAGTGTGTGGGTAGAGGACATGTCACAGAAGCATTTCTGTTTTGATGACAACATGATGTGTGCAACAACAGGCCAATACTCATCAGAAAAGAATTCAGTCCAATTTAGTATTTTTTTTTGTATAGGGAGATACAAATACAAAATTTACACATTACTAATTTCATAATTAGTATACATGAAAGGGCAGGTTTATTTTTAACAGACAGAAAGAAAAAGTAGTTTGAAACTGATTATCGTGAACGGAACTAATGTCTGTCTATTAATTAATTGTTCAACTATAGGTCAGTTATAATAGAATATGGGATTAACACCATCCCACTTGTAAGAGAACAAATTGTAGAATTTAATGGCCACTGCTAAAATGACCTAAACTAGTGTTCTTTGCATCTTAACTGTTTAACTATAATTGCACACTGAGAGTGAGTGTCACTGTCCATGATGGCCATGGTACTTTAAGATGATTTACTTAAGAGAGTCTAGACTGACTCTCAGAACAGAGCAATCGTTCCCTCTGAGTTTGCTGAATTTCTAATGATCACCTGCAGTGTTGTTCTTGCCCTGGCAGGCAGACTGATAAAACCTGTAACAGTGGCCCGCATATTCCAAGGACATGGCAGCTCTGACCTGTCCTTTGTACAGCCTGGGTGCTGATTGTTCACTATATCTTGTATTCCAGGCGCACACTCAGGCTCTTGTAACTCTTAGCACCCTCAACAGCCCCTCCATCAGTAGAGCGTATCCCTGCAGTATCAGGTGCAGAAACCATCCCTGGAATAAACAACCCATTTCAAGCCACACATGCTTATGGAGTCAGGTGAAAGATACCAAGAAGAAACATCAAATGAATGAAACAGTACAGGAGTGTGAAAAACTATGTTTAATAAAAAATCACTTTATTACAAAAACATATATAAAAAAATAACAAATAAATAAAAATATATAAATAAACATTAAAAACATCATCCCAACTTTTCAATATAGACCCAGAGGACCACTGATAACATTTGCAGGTTATTATTTCTCAAGTGGACCTTGGGCATTTTTAGTGAATTTTTCAGGTTCGCACAATAAGGTCATGATGAGGATTAAACCACCAATTACGTGTCCTTAAAGTTTTGAAAGTCTTTCTGCCAACACTGGCAGTAATGAGGAAATTTAAAATGCATATTCTGCCGCATATTTCATCATAAGAAGGTAGTTTCAGAGACCATTCGGGTGACATAGATTACCAAGGATTAAAGGGAGTAAAGTTTTAAAAAAAATTTGTATCACGCAAATGATGCAAAGCTGGATCAAAATCCTTCCCTTATACAGTCTATATCTGTGGTATACATACAATGTCTTATATTAATTTTTGCTCCAAAAGATGCACTAGGGCTTATTTTCAGGGGAAATCTTATATTTATTCATGTACAACAATATACATTTATCCAAATACAGTCATGTCATCTTCTTCTGGAATATCGTCATAACTCTCCACATTCAAACCCTGAATTCCAGCCTGAATTTCTTGCTACTCCAGCTGTTTTTAGGATCCTCCAGGGTTGAGGTGTGCGCTTCGATGTTTGATGAATGGTTCGATGTGGTGAAGCAAAATGCCGACATACAAATGCATTTGTGGTGCTTTGATATTCAGAATGTATGGCTGTGTATTTGAGTCACAGAGAAAAAAAAATAAGACATAATAAAAATGTCTATTTTGTGATTAAAGTGGAAATTTTGGCTTCAACCTCATAGTTTATTTTATCATTAAATTATCATTTATCATCATTGTAAACGTCATCTTAAAATCGACCCAGTTGTTAAATCGCTATGCGTTTCTGGGGCTTCCTCCTGACCTGACAGTAGCAGCAAGCAGCATCGCCACACAGAACACATTAAATTTATAATATTCCAGATCTCTGCTCATTTACAATTCTTAGATTTATACTTGATATCACAGTCATGATGAAATGCATTAAAATATGTATGTTATATTTTACAGATAAATCGTTAACTTTGTTTAAATAATGAATACTGCTAATAGTTATACATATAGGGTAGCACTGCTGTCTCGCAGGGAGTCACGTCCCTTGTAATCCCTACCTGGAGTTTGCATGTTTTCTTGGTGGGTTTCCACAGTGTGCTCAGTTTTCCATCCAAAGACATGAAAGTTTGGGGATTTGGTGAAGCTACAATGATGCCAGTGTATGTGTGTGCTTGTGTTCACCTTGTGATGAACTGATGCCCCATCCAGAGATTTCATTTCTGTCTTGCGCCGATGCTGCTGGAATGGGCGCCTCCCTGAATTGATGTATGTAATCATTGGGCATCCTTTTCAGAGATAATGTGGCAAGGTGTCCTTGGAATTTAAAGGATGTTTTGGGCACACTTGTCGCATCTCGTGAGGTATAAACCTGGCCTTAGGTGCCTTACTTTTCAGCTGATGATCTTGACTAGGGCTTATTTTTTGGGTAGAGCTTATATTACAGAGCAGACTGAAAATCATGCTAGGGCTTATTTTCGGAGTAGGTCTTATTTTCGTGGAAACACAGTAGTTATCTTCCTAAACCAAAATCCACCGAAGAACCTCAAAGTAAAAACGGTTCTAACTTTTCACGAGTTACTGCTTCAAAATATTCAAATCCTGATGGACACAGACATCCCTCTGAAAGCTGTCAAAACTACCTACCACAACCTTCATCTGGAAAAGTGGATTCAGAAGATAAAATGTGATGAGATGATTTGGCAGATCTTATTTAGATATGCCAAAAAAGTGTTATATTGTTTGTAAACTCAAAGCTGAAATTTTGGCCCTGTCTCTTTATAATATAAAGGACATACTGTAGGTTGGCTGTCCTCCTGTCTGAGATGAATAATGAGACATTACCCGGCAGGGAGGCCCAAATAATGGATTAACAGTGTAGATGGATAGGCATTACCGCTGAGATGAATGATGCATTCTTACCTGGCCAGATGGCCCTAATAATGATTGGACTGATCAAATAGATAGGCATCCTGGCTGGAATAGTTGCTATTCCATTTCAAAGTTAGGAGACTAGCATCAAAAAAAGGGGAAAATACCTGCTGAGGACATGGTTCTCCCAGGATGCTAAGTGGCAGCCTCCCTTTAGTATAATTGTTGTAATTCTACAGGGTAGCACTGCTGTCATCTACAGGTGCTACAGTAAAGAGGTTCCCCTGTCAGCTAGAGGTCCTGCCAGCTACCGAAGTTTTGTTTGGGTGTTAAGCTGACATGCAGGAAGTCCAGCTAAAAAAAAAGAGTGAAGGAGGAAAAAGACCTGACTCCCACCAGCCAACCCAGAGGTGGGCCACCAAAAGGCAGCCTAGCTTCAACCTGAGTGACTGGCTTTGGCATACACAGAGCTAAAATGTGCTGAATTATTGAAGTTCAAAAATACATGGCACTGCCAGATTTAAACACTAGTGTGGCAAATTGCTCATGTACTGAAATGACTTTAGCTGCAGGTGGAAGTTCCCATTGCACTTTATAGTGCCAAACAGAGTTGTATTGCGGTCCAGCAATCTATTAGCCAGCGAAAGTGCTGTGAAGAAGCTGTTGTTGTTACAGTTCTGCCTTTGTCCAGTCTGATAGCAGTCACAGGACATTGTATCTTTGATTGCCGGTACAATAAATAGTTCTGAGCAGGCATCAACCACAACACCAACTGTGGTCATCACTGCTCTTGTGAAAAGAATGGAGAGAAACAGCATAAACTCAGAGAGGGAGAGGCAAGTTTGTTGTACCATGTGAATGTCACTGAGAGAATAAAACTGAATAATAAAAAAAGTGCTACTTTTTACAAGTAGCCAAAATGTTACAGACTCAAATCAAATTTATGTTTTTATTATATTATACTAATAATAATAATAGCAGCTCACTACTCAAAATGCAGAGTGCTGGGACACAAACCAGCAATCTTTTGGTTACCAGGCAGCAGTTCTTATGTCTGCACCGTCCAAAAATATGTATTAACTTTCTGTCAATGGACATTTGAACTTGAGTTTGTAAATCATTGACAACAACATGTAAATTGAATGATTTTTTTTTACTTTGGTTATATTCTTGAATAAAACACACGTTTATTTGATATTTGGACAAAAGTCTTCACACATTATGCACTTCACGTCATTATTAGTATAACACGGAAAAAGTTTCTGCTTTTAGTATGTGTTCAACATTTCTTGCCTCGAATTTCCTTTCATCTTACACTTATCCAGATCTTTGTAGACACAGAACACACATGATATTGCATGTGTTGCAAATAACAATATACTATATTATTTACCCTATACAACTCCAGGCACCTCACATGCAGATAAGGAGCCTTCCAGCCAACTAACAACTGTAAACTTTCCTTTGCGCACCTCTGTGTATATATCCTCTTTAATAAAACCCCTGTGTGCGTCCAGGTGTCCGTGTGTGTGTCTTTTGGTGAAGTGCGCATGCACGGGGCCACCTGTGTGTGTGTGTCTGTCTCGCGCGCGCCTGTGTGTCTGTCTTTGTGTGTGTGTCTGTCTCGCACGTGTCTGTGTGTGTGTGTGTCTGTCTCGCGCGCGCCTGTGTGTGTGTCTGTCTCTCTCTCTGCACAGGGAATGCGCAGGAAGAGACTGAACATGTGCCATGTGGCCCCACGCATGCGTACTTCACCAAAAGACACACACACAGGCGCGCGTGAGACAGACACACACACACAAACAGGCATGCGCGAGACAGACACACACAGGTGCGCGCGAGACAGACACACACACACACACAGAGGCGCGCATGCAACAGACACACACACACAGGCGCATGCAAGACAAACAGACACACAAACAGAGGCGTGCAAGCTGGACACACACACACACAGGCGCGCGCGAGACAGACAGGCGCACGTGAGACAGACAGACACACACACAGGCGCGTGCGAGACCAGACAGACACACACACACACACACAGACACAGAGGCGCGCGCGCTTAAGAGAGACACACACACGTGATAGACAGACAGACACACACACACGCAGGCCCGCGAGAGAGAGACACACACACACAGGCGCGCGCGTGCATTGTTGCAATGTTACTTTTGTTGGTTGTTTACTAAATTACGGATTTTTCAAATGTTCATTTTTTCCCTGTGCTTAAAACTCATTAAAAAAAGTGTTTTTAGCGAGCGGGTCGTAAGGCTATAGCGCGAACTCTTGCAGTGTTAGTTTTCTTTGTTGTTCAAGGTTTTCTTAGTGTTATTCAATGTTTTTACATTTAGTTTACTATTACGCTGTGCATTCAATGGTATAATTAACTATATTTGTGCTTAAAAACTTGAAAAAATATATATTTACATACAGTTCATACGGTCTGGAATGGATTAATTGTATTTATATACAATCCTATGGGGGAAATTACTTCAGTTCACGACCAAATAGGGTTACAACCAGAGTTTTGGAACGGATTATGGTTGTGAACCAAGGTTCCACTGTATTACTGTCAGACAAAATTACAGGCATTTTACGGAAATACAAACCAGTATTACTGAGAGAGAAAATTAAAGGCACATAATACAGTGACGCATATTACAGCCACATACAAGGTTCCTTGCCATTTAATATAGACTGTTCCTACTAATGTTTATGCACTACTGTTCTAGCGCCCATTATTGTCAGGCTTAATGTCTAGTATATATATATGAGTGTGTGTGTATGTGAGAGAGAGAGAGCGTTTATATATATATATATAAATATATATATATATATATATATATATACATTGTCACACACCTGCGCATGGGAGGCAGCTAAAGGGCTTGAGTGAAGGCAGTTCGGAGGCATGCCGGGGTGTGGCAGAGTGCACTGACTCTTTTTCTCCCTTGCCTGTAGACCATTCCCGGGGGATTCCACCTGGCTCTCCTGACATCACTTCGGGACCGAGCCAATGGAAGTCGGCCACACCAGCTCCAGTCCCCCTGATGTCACGTCCGGCTATGATCCAATGGTGGAAGACCATGTGCTTGATCCATATGACCTCACTTCCTGTCTTCCCCATTAAAACCTGCCCCTTTTCCCTTTTTCCTCAGTCTTGTTTTGGACTCAGTTGTATGCACTTCAGTGCTGTTTATTTTGCTGGAACGACTTTTGCAGCCAGGATACCACATTACACGGGTGGCTGCCCCAAACCTTTATCTGTCCATGTCTCGTTCTTGTGACAGTGGCGTAGCCGGCAGGATGGAGAAGTCCCAGAAGAGAAGGGGACAGGACCTGCAATACACCCAGGTGAGAGTGTACCGGGGCCGAGTATTCAGCCGGGGAGGGTGCCCCGTGGTTCGGCGTGACCCGGTGCGGGCTCCGCTCCCGGCACGCATAACTAGGCCACCTGGAGAGGCCAGGGAGTGTGCGGGTGGGGCTCACAAAGTTGGGCTGCCCTGGAGGGGGGAGGCGAAAAGGGCTCAGTATGCTCTCTTGGGGGATATATATATATATGTATGTATATATAGAGAGCGAGACAGAGAGAGAGAGAGAGAGAGAGAGTCCAACACATAGGGAGCATCTACAGAGCTCTAATAAACTAAGTACAGGTATACTAACACTAGTGCCTGAAGAAGCATAGTTGCCAACACCTTTTTCACTTTTATCTGCAAAAGGATGGGTTCTGCGAGAAACTCTAAGACCATTCTGGTTTTGCCACAAAAGTCTCACCTCTTCTGCCCTGAGGGATATTTAAAAAGCATTTATTAATGAGCAGATAGTGATTATTGACAAAGCCTGAAGGAAAGTCACAGCAGGATGCCTGACGTCCTTGATAGTTTTTGGACTTTTTATTTTGTATTTTTGTTTTATATTAAACATGGCACCCATTGTGGTTGCACATGATTTGACATAATTAGTGCCAGCTGGGTCACCCATTTAATAGAAAAGGAAACTTTCAAGTAAAAATGGTGCACAAGGCACATCTAATAAATGTAACTGTGGAGAACAGGTCTGGTTCAGAGGTCTGTCTTTCTTAAGCGTCAGTCAAGAAAGAGACTCCACCTTCTGTGTGTGGAATTAGCCTAATTTATTAGCTTTGGTATTGATGATTAGAATGTATTAGTATTGGATAAGCTGGTCATACAGAGAATTTAAACTTATGTATTAATTCATTCTCAATCAAGTTAAAGCAACATGAGTTGTATTAGCTAGCTTTAGGTTATATAAGACTTAATTATTAAAGGCTTGTTTGTTTGTTGGTTCATACACTAGCATGAGGTTATGATGAGTCCAGGATAGTAGATACTGGACATTTGGGGAAGTTCCAGTGGATTGAAGAAGTGGCACAATCGTCAAAGTCCAAAAGAAGGGAAATATCTCTGACTGCAATAACGGGTGCAGCATCACCCTCCTATCCGTATCAGGAAAGGTATTCTGCTCCGAAATACTCAGGAGACTGATGGCCATCTTAGGGAGGAACAAGCTAGATTTCAGCACAGAAGATCTTGGCATGACCTGAGCTTTGTACTCTGGAATATCATTGAACAGTCCATTGAATATCAACAGCCACTGAGGATAAACTCTGTCTAGTTCAAGACAGCCTTTGACAGTATCCACCAAGATTCCCTCCGAGGTATCCTGAATGTATACCAGATCCTGTTAAATTTTATTAGCACTTTCAGCAGCCTGCATCTACAGTTGAGCTGCTTCATTATTATGGCTTCAGGTTACTGTAATGTATCAGTATATAGTATGTAGCATATTTTGAAGTTAGAAACATATTGATTTTACAGAACTTGCCTGGAAAAATTAATTAAATGTAATTTTTAAGATACATGGGTAAGTTTCAGTAGCACATAAGGTAAATTTCCTTTTTTCCAGAAAAGGTATGGGTTAGGTGCATTGGCGATTCTAAATTGTCCCTAGTGTGTGGGTGTTTGTGTGTGTGTGTGCCCCGCCTGCAGTGGGCTGGTGTCCCGCCCAGGGTTTGTTTCCTGCCTTGCGCCCAGTGTTGGCTGGGATTTTCTCCAGCAGACCCCCGTGACCCTGTAGTTAGGATATAGCGGGCTGGACAATGGATGGATGGTATTTTACTTTCACCATTTACAGTATTTTTAACGCTAAATTTACTGACATTTTTTACAGTGTACACATTCTTTGAGATTGAGACTAGAGTGAGACAAGGATGAATCCTATCACCATTTCTGCTCCTATTGGCCCCTGACTTTGTCAGGTGGAAGGAGATCAACAGCCAAGATGTTGGCATTGACTGGAATGGAAATGATTGAGTTGTTGATTTGGATTGTGCAGATGACATCACTTTGATAGCTGAAGATGATACCCACCTGCAGACATTAATGTGGTCCCTGCATCATGAAGCCACTAAGATCAGGTTGCGATTAGCACCAAATAGCTGAAAATTTTGAGATTTAAGGTGGATGTAGTGGAACTAGGATACAAATCAAACAAGATGAGCTCAAGGAGGTCGACAGATTCATTCATGTGCTCTCATACTATTCAGGGCTCTGACATGCGACATTTCACCTTTCTGTTTCGTCTGTTCATGTGAGTGTCCAGTCTGACTATTCGGACATCGCAGATTATTTGTTATTCGGTATGCAGAAAGGAAGAAATTAAAAATAAATAGTATTTTTAGTAGAAACAAAGTGCAAAATAAATGTATTTAATGTGTATCACTTCCTTCCAAATGTAGTCAAAAAATTATATGTAGCTGATCAGGTTATAAGTTTGGTAACACTTTATAATAACTGCACACTATGAAGTATTAGTTAAGCATGACTAAATACTTTGTTCATCATTTAGAAAGCATCGCTTCCACATTAATTGGCATTAGCAACCACTTTATAAATGCCATTTATCAGGAGCTGGAACATGTTCTAGCAGCTTTGGAAAGAAGGTAGAAAGAAGGTTTTTATTGGGTGCAATTCCACTACTAGCCAGAACCATCCGATATTCACCCACACCCGAAAATTTCAGAGATAAAAGTTTGTCTAAAGCTAATGTCACATGTTAAACATGTGCATGACAGACGTGGACAAATTTGTTGGTACCCTTACAGCTACTTGAAAACGTTTTGTATGTGTCCTGAAAAGTGATGAAAATAATTGCCCCATGTATACCTGCATGCCTTTGATATGTCATCAAGTAAAGTAAAGCAAGTGTGAAAAAAGATAAAGTATAGATTATTCGACAGATCCTAAAATGACCTTGACACATTTGTTGGAACCCCTAGAAAAGATAATAATTGGATTTGAGTGATTGTTCAAACTAGCTATTTATCTTAATTAGTATGACACCTGTCTGATTGTACCATCCGTTGACCTTTGAGTGATAGTGGGACCAATGAATGAAGACCCAGGAGGACCCCAGTGTTGAAAGAAAAACAAAAAAGCCAGACTGTAATTTACTAAAATACATATTGACAAGCCACAATGCTTCTAGGAGAATGTCCTTGGGACAGATGAGACAAAACTGGAGCTTTTTGGCAAATCACATTAGCTCTATGTCCAGAGATGAAAAATCTGAAGCTTTCAAAGAAAAAAACACTACACCTACTTGGTGCTGCTTTGCTGCATGTGGCAGAGGGTGCCTTGAGTCTGTGCTGTGAACAATGAAATCTTAAGACTATCAAGACATTCTGGAGTGAAAAGTACTGCCAATATCAGAAAACTCTATCTCAGTCACAGGTCATGGATGCTCCAAAAGGATAATGACCCGAAAGACACAGCTAAAAGTACACAAGAATGGCTAAGAACAAAATATTATTATTATTATACTATTCTGAAGTCACTTCTGTCAGTTTCAGGTTATTTCAGAGACAATTGTGAGTTCTTCTTGTTTCGTCTTGTTTCTCCGTGTTTCTTCGAGGGGCACCAACAAATGTGACCATGTTATATATTAAATACATAGTGTTAATTATATCAGATTAAATATATTAAGTGCAATATTCATCAGAAATAGATTCTTTTTTATTTGGATGGTAATTGTCCACCAAACCAGAGGTTGGTGCTGTGTGCTAAAAAGCCTTCTCGTCTCCTCCCTCTTAAGAATGAAAGACTGACATCCACTCCATCTCTGATGTCATTTCAATGTCTATCCGCCTGGACTTGTCCCTTCCTGACACTTGAACTCATAATCTGGAAATTGGCCATCTTGTTTCAGTTTGATTGAGAACTTCCCCAAATTTCCAGAAAGACTACTCCTCATTTACTGCATGTTTTATTTCTTTATTTCTCATCTAATTAAACACTGTCCTCTTTTACAAGGGGTGCCAACAAATTTGTGTAAATCTTTATTAAATGAGAAGAAACCAGATTACCAGGAGAAAACCCACATGGACTTGGGAACATGTATAGACTGCGCACAAGCAGTGGCCAGGTCAAGAACTGAACCTGTGACCCTGGACTTGTGAGGTGTCAGCCACACTAAACCCTATGTTTTTCCAGCTTTTCAAAACTGAACTGCACCTTTACTATCCTCACGTGGCTGCTGGCTTACAGTACCCATAGCAATCTGCAGATTTGTGATGCTATCTTATTTTTCCTTCCTCACTATGTTTGTATCCTTTTCTAACAAATGACTTATTATATGCTGAAATATAAGCAAAACTAGACTCATTAGTATGCCCTATTGCTAAAATGTATTTAAACTTTAAAAATATATTTTATGTGTTTAAATGAACGTCCTTGAAAAAAACATGTCTTGTTGTGAAATATAGAGCAGATGACTTCAATCACTTCAATCAAAACTGATAACCCAAAGTAACTGTGCGGCATTCTGAGCTAGATGGTGCTCCTCTTTCAGAGAAATCCATCCACCTATCCATTATCCAACCCGCTAAATCCTAAATACCTCTGGTTTATTTTTTCACTAAAACTGCTGATCTCCAGTAAAACAAGCTGCTGCTAAAACCGCTTCTGTGAATGTGAGCTCTGTGCATCGTACACTGTATTTTCCATAAAGCGGGGTTCGTGTCACTGTCTACATGCAGTGACCTATTTTTGGAAAACTTCCTGTTTTACAACTCCTTCTGCTTGACTGAAACACAAGAAGTTGCTTAAATGCATGTTTTGATAAACAAGTGCAATCTATTTAGGTCATGAAATTATCAGTCAGTGCAATGAATGACCTTACTCAATTTGGTAACCAACTCTGTCAGTTGAAATATTATACCAAATTCAACTTGACTGAATAACTTCCTTAAGTCATACCACCGGTAAATCTCTCCCACAACTCAGTTCCATAATTCCTCCACCTTAACTGTACTTGTCCTGGGTATGGTGTTAAAATGCATCCGGCCCTGCAAGCGGTCCTCCAACTTGCAGGGAAATCATGGGGTTTGGTGGCAGGGTTGGCACTCCAGCCACCGTAAAAAAACATCACACAGCTCTGAAACGATAGAAAGGACTCCTTTTTGCTGTCCGCAGGAGTAGCTCTGCTGTAACCGCAAATAGGAAAGTTGGTCACATCATGAAGGGAATGGTGGAAGGCCCTCAGGAGCCCCATCCCCGGAAGAGTCGAAACCGTTGGAGAGCCAATGGGGTCAGGTCTGTTGGGGATCAGAACTGGTGTGGTGCTGAGGCGTCACCCGCTGCACAGCACCGCTCAGGTCCCAATTTGAGCCGGCCCATTTAGTTGGCGCATGGAACGTCTTGTTTCTCTGGCAAGATGATAATCTTCCTCTGCTGTTGGAGGAGCTGCATAAATTCCGCATTTCAGTGGTGGCACTCTCTGAGGTGCGCAGACTGGGAACTGGCCAGATCTTTGTATGTGAATACACCTTTTATTGGTCTGGTCGCTCAGATGGCTGTCATACTCGGGGAGTAGCTGTTGCTGTAATGGAATGGCTTCTTCCGATGGTGTCCGATGTCACTCCTTTCAAAGAGAGTATTATAAGACTCAGATTACGGCACTCCCTGGGTGTCTTGTCTGTTGTCTCAGTGTATGCTCCAACCGCGGTGAGTGATGTCTCGGAGAGGGAGACATTTTATTCATAGCTTCGCTTCTTGGCTGATAGGTGTCCACGAGGTGACAATCCGCTGGTCATGAGTGACTTCAGTCCAGCCACTGGCAGTGACAGGACTGGCTATGAGGATTGACTCGGTCTCCATGGGTCTGGTGACCGTGGTGAAAGTGGCTGCATGTTCCTTGACTTTGGAAAAGGTCAGCGGCTGCGAATTGCTGGATTCTGGCTCCAGTGCCATGAGCCGCATTGGTGGACTTGGTTCTCCGATACTGGTGGTGCAGTGAAGGAGATCAGTCACATCCTCGTGGGCAGACGCTGGAGGCTCTTGCAAAACTGCAAGGTCTACAGAAGTGCCCAATTTGTGAAATCTGACCACAGACTTGTTGTTGCTACTCTTGGGATCCAGCTTAGGTCCAATAGGTTACCACCTACTAGGAAAATGAGCCTGGACTTGGCCAGACTCCAAGACCAGGCTGTTTCTAACATGTTTGCAGTTTGTGCGAGGAACTTGCAGATTTGGGTGCGACTGCCAATCCTAATGTGATGTGGGAGACCTTCCGTGACAAGACCCTGAAGATTTCTGAGGGTTGTGTTGGTGTTACTGTTGTTCCCAGAAGAAGGTGTTTCATTTCGCAGAGTTGGATATCATTGAGAGGAGTCGCAGCGCACAGCTCAGTGGCAACTCTGGTCTGTACTGGGAACTGAGAAGGACGGCTGCAAGGGCTCTGAAGGCAGATAAAGAGGTGTTTGTTAGAGGAATCTGTGAGCAAGTGACACACCATCTGTGGTCTAGCAACCCGCGTCCTGCTTAGAGAGGAATCAAAGCATTAGGCACATTCAAATCTGTACCTCAGAAAGTCGCAGTCAGGGAGGCTGATGTAACAGTCCTTATGGATAACACTGCTGTTGTGACCTGCTGGGCTGGCTACTTTGAGTAGCTGATCCTCTGGCTAGGACGTTGGATATCTCTGGGTCCACGATTCTTGAGGCTGATCCTCCAATTAGCTGTGAACCACCCAATCTCACTGAGATTGCACAGGTGGTGAACCAGCTGAGGTGAGGAAAGGCTGCAGGGGTCTGTGGTATCCGGAGTGAATTTCTCCAGGCTGGTGGTGATCGTCTGGATTGCAGCAACTACAAAGGGATAACACTGCTCTTGGTGCCAGGTAAGGTCCTTGCTAGCGTAATCCTTAATAGGATCCGTGATCACTTGCTCACCTACCAGTGACCAGAACAGTCTGGTTTTACGCCTAAGAAGTCTACCATTGACCACATTTTGGCACTGATGGTTCACATGGAGCACAAACGCGAATATCAGCAGAGTTTCTTTGCAACCTTTGTCGATTTTTGCAAAGCATTTAAATCAGTTGATCGAGCTGCCCTGTGGGACATCCTGAGGGTTCGCGGGATCCCCTCGAGGTTGCTCGAGATCATGAGCAGGCTGTGCACTGGTACTGTGAGTGCTGTGCAGAGTGGAGGCAGGACCTCTGCGTTTTTCCTAATTGATTCTGGGGTTCGTCAGGGGTGTGTTCTTGCTTCTACTCTGTTCAATGCTTGTATGGACCGGGTGTTGGGTAAGGTCGTGGGGTCCAGCAGCTGTGGGGCATCTGTTGGTGAAGAAAGATTCATGGATCTTTACTTTGCTGACGATTGTATGATCTTCGCAGAGTCAATGGAGGCTCTGATCAGGGCGCTCGACAGACTGAGCGAGAAGTCTGAGTGTGTGAGCTTGCGAGTGTTCTGGGTAAAAACCAAGATCGAGGCCTTTAATGACTTCTTGGGCACAGCCATCAGCAGTGTGTCTGTTTGCAGAGAGAGTGTTGAACTTGTTGAGAAGTTTACTTACATTGGCAGTGATATTCATGTCTCAGGTGACTCTTCCTATGAAATCAGTAGATGGATTGGGAGAGCATGGAGTGTCATGAGGTCACTGGAAAGGGGTGGGTGGCACTCCCGATATCTATGCAAAAGGACGAAGGTCCTGGTGCTTCCTGTCTTGCTATATGGTTGCGAGACATGGACACTATGCAGTTACCTGAGATGAAGGCTGGACTCCTTTGGTACTGTGTCTCTCTGGAAAATCCTTGTGTACAGTTGGTTTGACTTTGTGCTGAATGAGTGGTTGCTCATGTAGCCTCAAATGAGGCACATTACCTGCGTTGTGAGGGAGTGTCAGTTACGGCACTACGGCCATGTGGCGCGTTTCCCCAAGGATGATCCGGCTCGTAAGATCCTTATTGATGGGGACCCGAGTGGCTGGACCAGGCAGAATAACAGCATGAAGAAAGTGTGGGATGGGATGAAGACTGGCATCACTGGCTGCAGCTCGATGCGGGGTGCCTCCATCGAGAGAGACAGGGAGAAAGCAAACCTGATGAACAACTTTTTTAGCAGGTTTGACCACCCTAACCCACTCTCACTCTCATCTCAGAGTACTGCATCCTCCACCTATCCTTCTGCTGATACCAGCATAGGACAGAGTTTCCCCCCACCCACAATTACAGCAGCCCAGGTAAGCATCGAGCTGAGGAGACTTCGTGCCAGCAAAGCAGTAGGTCCAGATGGAGTATTGCCACGACTCTTGAAGGCCTGTGCGTTGGAGCTGGGGAGTCCTCTACAGCGGATCTTCAACCTGAGCCTGGAACAGCGAGAGTCCCGAGGCTTTGGAAAACATCTTGCATCACCCCAATCCCAAAGGTATCACGTCCTGGTTAGCTGAATGACTTCAGGCCTGTCGCCCTGAAGTCAAATGTGATGAAGACCATGGAGCAGCTGCTGCTTCACCACGTGAGGCCACAGGTCCGCCACGCCCTCGACCCGCTGCAGTTTGCATACCAGGAGAAGGTGGGAGCGGAGGATGCCATCATCGACATGCTGCACCGATCCCTCTCCCACTTGGACAGAGGCAGTGGTGCAGTAAGAAATATGTTTCTGGACTTCTATAGCGCCTTCAACACCATCCAACCTCTGATCCTTAGGGACAAGCTGACAGAGATGGGAGTAGATTCATACCTGGTGGCATGGATCGTGAACTTACTCTTACAGACAGACCTCAGTATGTACGTTTTGGGGACTGCAGGTCTGACATTGTGGTCATCAGCACAGGAGCGCTGCAGGGGACTGTGCTTTCTCCAGTCCTGATCAGCCTATATACATCGGACTCCCAATACAACTTAGAGTCCTGCCGCGTGCAAAAGGTCGCTGATGACAGTGCTATCGTGGGCTGCATCAGGAGTGGGCAGGAGGAGGAGTATAGGAACCTAATCAAGGAATGTTAAATGATGCGACTCAAACCATCTACAACTGAACACCAGCAAAACCAAGGAGCTGGTGATGGATTTTAGGAGGCCCAGACCCCTCATGGACCCTGTGATCATCAGATGTGACTGTGTGCAGAGAGTGCAGACCTATAAATACCTGGGAGTGCAGCTGGATGATAAATTGAACTGGACTGCCAATACTGATTCTCTGTGCAAGAGAGGACAGAGCTGACTATACTTCCTTAGAAGGCTGGCGTCCTTCAACATCTATACTAATAAAAGGCAAAGCCCTCACTGACTGACTGACTGACTGACTCACTGACTCACTCATTGCTAATTCTCCAACTTCCCGTGTAGGTAGAAGGCTGAAATTTGGCAGGCTTATTCCTTACAGCTTACTTACAAATGTTAAGCAGGTTTCATTTCGAAATTCTACACGTAACGGTCATAACGGTCGACAAAGTCAGCCATGTTGAACTTTCTAATTTTATGGATCCATCTTCATGAAATTTGGTAGGCGGCTTCCCTGCGCTAACCGAAACCAATGTACATACTTATTTCGGTGGTATGACGCCACTGTCAGCCGCCATATTGAACTTTACAATGTCACTAATTCTCCAACTTCCCGTGTAGGTAGAAGGCTGAAATTTGATACTTATTTCGGTGATATGATGCCACTGTCGGCCGTCATATTGAACTTTTCAACGGTCTATGTTACTTATGGGCCCATCTTCAAGAAATTTGGTACGCGGGTTCCCAACGCTAACTGAATCCTACTTACGTACATATATACGTCCATAGCCTGCAGCTCGGTCACCGTGTGAGGCGGCGTTGGGTCCCCCATCCCAATGCCTCCCACGTTGTTGGCTGCCTGCCTATATAAGGCCGTTCATCGCTCTGGTCTCTACATTCCCTTCTTTGCTTCGCCACGGGATTCACGTCTCCCTGCTGATAACTACAGCCTTTTTATTTAATCCACGGCTTCTCCACTGTTTTATTGTTCGTTTATTACGATTATAGTTATTGTGTAGGTATTTTAGACTTACTTTACATTGTTCAGGTAACCATTTCCTTTATCATTCCAACCGTACCCCCATTAACATGTCTATCGAGGTGATCACCATCGATCAAAGAACTGTCACTTACCGAGTGGTTTCCATGCCCGGAGATGGCACCTGCCTTTTCCATTCTCTTTGTTACATATTGCACGGCCATATCAGGCTCACTATTGATATCCGGAGGAATATGTATTGAATGACTGGAACAGATTCAAGGTGTGGACTAATGACGGTACAGGAGGTAATTATACTACACAGGAGCACTATAAGAGTGAAATGCTTAAGCCCTTCACCTATGGTTCTGCATGTGAGTTGATGGCTGCCGCTGAATTGTTCGGTTGTCGCTTTCAAGTGTACCGGATTGGCCAACTATTTTACACCTTTCGACAACCGCCAATGCCTCTTAAACATCTTAGATTCACAGGTGACGATTTCAGTAGTGGACACTTTGATGTTTATGAATGTTTAAACTCTCAAAAGCTGGATGTGAAGTTATTGATGAAACCGGTTGTATGCTTACAACGCTTGACAAATGCCGAATGTCACTTCAACACAAGTCCTGCAAATACTGTCGTAATTGAAACAAACTATGAAACTCAAACCGATTATGACAGCAGCAATCCAAGCTGTGAGATTTCAGACAAGATTACTTTTCACGTGGCCAACTGTACATTGCATGCTCAAGAGTAAGCTCAGCACACAGTTTGGTCATATTACAACCGGAGGGCCGAAATGACAATGTGGTATACAAAGAGATCCTTAACAAATAATTATTGGTATATTTTCCCTCAGTTTAAAAAGGTTTAATGTTCTTCTTAATAAAAATTTTAAGACAGTACTTTGCTGCTGCAAAGCACGGGTATTTTGCTAGTCTGCAATAAGATGCTGTAGATGTTCTATCAGATGGTTGTGGTGAGCTCCCTCTTCTACGCGGTGGTGTGCTGGGGAGGCAGCATAAAGAAGAGGGATGCCTCACGCCTGGACAAACTGGTGTGGAAGGCAGGCTCTATTGTAGGCACGGAGCTAGACAGTTTGACATCTGTGGTGGAGTGTCGGGCACTGAGCAGGCTCCTGTCAATCATGGAGAATCCACTCCATCCTCTGAACAGTATATTCTCCAGACAGAGGAGCAGCTTCAGCAACAGACTGCTGTCACTGTCCTGTTCCACTGACAGAGTGAGGAGATTGTTCCTTCCCCACACGATGCAACTCTTCAGTTCCACCTGGGGGGTAAACGTTAACATTATACAAGGTTATTGACTGTTATACCTGCCTCTCACTCGACACCTTGTATTTTGTAACTTGCACTGCATTTTTATCACTATTTAATTAATATTGTTTTAATCAGTATGCTGCTGCTAGAGTATGTGAATTTCCCCTTGGGGATTAATAAAGTATCTATTTATCTATCTATAAAACACCTGGCTACAGCAGATAGAGGGTCATTTCCGGAGGGTGGGACTGGACCATGTGTCTGCCTGGGGGGGGGTTGCAAAGCAGGATCCTGAGCTGTTTCACCTTGTAGTGGGTGTGGCAATGCACTGTACCAGTGCATGGTCCCCAACTTGACTTGACTTGTTGGTTTGACTTTGTGTCGAATGAGCGGTTGCTCATGAAGTCCCGAATGATGCACGTTGCCTGCATTGTGAGGGAGCATCACTTACAGCACGATGGCCATGTGGCACGTTTACCTGAAGGTGATCTAGCTTGTCCCCTCCTCGAACCGCCACCTTATCGTGGTGGAGGGGTTTGCGTGATCCTAGGAGCTCTGTTGTACAGAGCTTTATGCCCCTGGTAGGGCCACCCAAAGCAAACTGGTCCTAGGTGAGGGATGAGACAAAGAGTGGTTCAATAGACCTTCTATGATGAATAAAAAATTTGGATGGCATTTTCCCTCGCCCAGACATGGGTCACCGGGGCCCCTCTCTGGAGCCAGGCCTGGAGGTGGGGCTCAATGGCGAGCGCCTGGTGGCCGGGCCTGCACCCATGGGGCTCGGCCGGCAACAGTCCAAAGAGGCAACGTGGGTCCCCCTTCCCATGGGCTCACCACCTATGGGAACGGCCAAGGAGGTCAGATGCAGTGTGAGGTGGGGTTTTGGCCGAAGGCGGGGACCTTGGCGGTCCGATCCTCAGCTACAGGAGCTGGCTCTTGGGATGTGGAATGTCACCTCACTGAAGGGGAAGGAGCCTGAGCTTGTGCGCGAGGTCGAGATGTTCTGGCTAGATATAGTCGGGGTCACCTCAACGCACAGCTTGGACTCTGGAACCAATCTCCTTGAGAAGGGCTGGACTCTCTACCACTCTGGAGTTGCCACCAGTGAGAGGCGCCGAGCGGGTGTGGGCATACTTATTGCCCCCCAACTTGGAGCCTGCACATTGGGATTACCCCGGTGGACGAAAGGGTAGCCTCTCTCCGCCTTCGGGTTGGGGGATGGGTCCTAACTGTTGTTTGTGCGTATGCGCCAAACAGCAGTTTGGAGTACCCACCCTTTTTGGAGTCCCTGGAGGGGGTGCTAGAGGGCATACCTTCTGGAGACTCCCTCGTACTGCAGGGAGACTTCATTGCTCACGTGGGCAATGACAGTGAGACCTGGAAGGGGGTGATTGGGAGGAATGGCCCCCCCGATCTGAACCCGAGTGGTGTTTTGTTATTGGACTTCTGTGCTCGTCATGGATTGTCCATAACAAACACCATGTTCAAGCATAGGGGTGTTCATATGTGCACTTGGCACCAGAACACCCTAGGCTTCAGTTCAATGATCGACTTTGTGGTCGTGTTGTCGGACTTGTGGCCACATGTCTTGGACACTCGGGTGAAGAGAGGGGTGTAGCTGTGAACTGATCACCACCTGGTGGTGAGTTGGCTTCGATGGTGGGGGAGGATGCCGGTCAGGCCTGGTAGGCCCAAAGGTGTTGTGAGGGTCTGTTGGGAACGTCTGGCAGAGTCCCCTGTCAGAAGTAGCTTCAACTCCCACCTCCGGCAGAACTTCGAACACGTCTAGAGGGAGATGGGGGACATTGAGTTCGAATGGACCATGTTCCGTGCCTCTATTGTTGGGGCGGCTGACCAGAGCTGTGGCCTTAAGGTGGTCGGTGCCTGTCGTGGCGGCAATCCCCAAACCCGTTGGTGGACACCGGCGGTGAGAGATGCCGTCAAGCTGAAGAAGGAGTCCTACCAGACCCTTTTATGCTGTGGGATTCTGGAGGCAGCTAATAAGTACCGACAGGCCAAGTGGAATGCGGCTTCGGTGGTTGCTGAGGCAAAAACTCAGGCATGGGAGGAGTTTGAGGAGGCCATGGAGAACGACTTTCGGACAGCTTCAAAGAGATTCTGGTCCACCGTTCGGTGTCTCAGGAGGGTGAAGCAGTGCAGTGTCAACACCATATATGGTGGGGATAGTGCGCTGCTGACCTCAACTCGAGATGTTGTAGGTCGGTGGGGGGAGTACTTCAAAGACCTCCTCAATCCCACTAACATGCCTTCCAATGAGGAAGCAGAGCCTGGGGACTTGGAGGTGGGCTCCCCCATCTCTGGGGCTGAGGTCACCGAGGTGGTCAAAAAACTCCTTGGTGACAGGGCCCTGGGGATGGATGAGATACGCCCGGAGTTCCTCAAGGCTCTGGATGTTGTAAGACTGTCTTGGTTGACACGTCTCTGCAACATCGCATGGACATCGGGGATAGTGCCTCTGGATTGGCAGACCGGGGTGGTGGTCCCCCTCTTTAAAAAGGGGGACTAGAGGGTGTGTTCCAACTACAGAGGGATCACACTCCTCAGCCTCCCTGGAAAAGTCTATTCGGGGGTACTGGAGAGGAGGGTTCGTCGGATAGTCGAACCTCGGATTCAGGCGGAACAGTGTGATTTTCGTCCTGGTCATGGAACAGTGGACCAGCTCTATACCCTTAGCAGGGTCCTGGAGGGTGCATGGGAGTTTGCCCAACCAGTCTACATGTGTTTTGTGGACTTGGAAAAGGCGTTCGACCATGTCTCTCGGGGAATCCTGTAGGGGTGCTCCAGGAGTATGGGGTACCGGACCCCCTGATAAGAGCTGTTCGGTCCCTGTACAACCGGTGTCAGAGCTTGGTCCGCATTGTCGGCAGTAAGTTGAGCCCATTTCCAGTGAGAGTTGGACTCCGCCAGGGTTGCCCTTTGTCACCAATTCTGTTCATAACTTTTATGGACAGAATTTCTAGGCGCAGCCAAGGTGTTGAGGGGGTCTGGTTTGGTGGACTCAGGATTGGGTCACTGCTTTTTGCAGATGATGTTGTTCTGTTTGCTTCATCAGGCCGTGATCTTCAGCTCTCTCTGAATCGGTTCACAGCTGAGTGTGAAGCGGCTGGGATGGGAATCAGCACCTCCAAATCCGAGACCATGGTCCTCAGCCGGAAAAGGGTAAAGTGCCCTCTCAGGCTTGGGAGAGAGATCCTGACCCAAGTGGAGGAGTTCAAGTATCTCGGGGTCTTGTTCACTAGTGAGAGAAGAATGGAGTGTGAGATCAACAGGCGGATCGGTGCAGCGTCTGCAGTGATGCGGGCTCTGCATCGGTCTGTCATGGTGAAAAAGGAGCTGAGCCGTAAGGCAAAGCTCTCAATTTACCAGTCGATCTACGTTCCTACCCTCACTTATGGTCATGAGTTATGGGTAGTGACCGAAAGAACAAGATCGCGAATACAAGCAGCTGAAATGAGTTTCCTCCGCAGGGTGTCTGGGCTTTCCCTTAAAGATAGGGTGAGAAGCTCAGTCATCCAGGAGGGGCTCAGAGTAGAGCCGCTGCTCTTCCACATCAAGAGGAGTCAGATGAGGTGGCTCGGGCATCTGAATAGGATGCCTCCTGGACGCCTCCCTGATGAGGTGTTCCGGGCACGTCCAACCGGGAGGAGGCCCCAGGGAAGACCCTGGACACACTGGATGGTTTATATCTCCCGGCTGGCCTGGGAACGCCTTGGGATTCTCTTGGAAGAGCTAGAAGAAATGGCCAGGGAGAGGGAAGTCTGGGCCTCTCTGCTCAAGCTGCTGCCCCCGTGACCCAACCTTGGATAAGCAGAAGAGGATGGATGGATGATCTAGCTTGTAGGATTCTCATTGTTGGGGGCCTGAGTGGCTGGACCAGGCCAAGGGGTCGCTGATGTAACAACCTGGCTGCAGCAGATAGAGGGTCATTTCCGGAGGGTGGGACTGGACTGTGGGGTTGCCAACTAAGATCCCGAGCTGTTTCGTTGCGTGATAGATGCGGCAATGCACTGTACCAGTGCATGCTTCCCAACCTGACTTGACTTGACTTGACTTAACTGTACCATTTGTCACCTGTCTGGATAGGAAAGTGGAGAATATTGTCCCTTGCATGACAATTTCAGGTGCAAGAAGACTTTCACTTCTTCAATGGATGAACCTCACTGGCTCCTTCAGCTTATACTCTCCATCAATATTCATTAGTGTAAGCTGCTTTCCTCACTCGGATTGGCTAATTTATATTATTACTATCAGGAATTGGCATTCTGCATTATTTTTTATTGTTTTTGTTTTAACAATTTTGTTGATCACTTTTCCTTTCTCTTTTGGCTGCAACCGTTAGGGGTTGCCAGAGCGGATCATCTTTTTCCTTATGTTCCTGTCTTCTGCATCTTGCTCTGTTACACCCATCACCTTCATGTCCTCTCTCACCACATCCATAAACTTTCTCTTAGGCCTTCCTCTTTCTTGACAGCTCTATCTTTAACATTCTTTTTCCCAATATACCCAGCATCTCTCCTCTGCACATGTCTAATCCAACATAATCTCGCCTCTCTGACTTTGTCTCCCAACCTTCCAACCTGAGTTGACCCTCTAATGTAGTCGTTTCTAATCCTGTCCATCCTCACACCCAATTGTCACACCCAATGAAAATCTTAGCATCTTTAACTCTGCCATCTCCAGCTTTGTCTCCTGCTTTCTGGTAAGTGCCACCTTCTCCAAACCATATAACATAGCTGGTCTCATTACTGTCCTGTAGACCTTCCCTTTCATTTTTGCTAATACCCATCTGTCACAAAATACTCCTAACACTCTTCTTTTTTTTTTAAATTTTATTAAATTTATTAAAATCAAATAACATTCTATATAAGCAAGTCAAGTTTTACAAAACTAGGTTTGAAAGTAATCAACCCCCACCGATGACAAAGAGATCTAGTCCAACATAATAAAACTTAATAGTAGGAAAATAAATGAATAAATAAAAACAAATAGAATAAAAAAAGGGACAAGAATCTTTAAATTCTTATTCTAAAATGTTATTGATTAGATCCTGCTGGGTTTTGAAGATGTTTTGTACAGATCCTCTAAGTGAGAATTTGATTTTTTCCAATTTCAGATAATATATAACATCAGTTATCCACTGACATTAAAGAGGTGAATAAGGATTCTTCCAGCTGAGCAAGATAAGTCTACGTGCCAATAGTGAAGTAAAGGCAATTACAGTTTGTTTGTCCTTCTCCACTTTAAGCCCATCTAGAAGTACACCAAACATAGTTGTTAGTGGATTAGGAGGGATTGTGACTCTAAGGCTGTCTGAAAGGCATTTACAGATTTTGGTCCAAAATGATGTTAATTTGGTGCACATCCAAAACATATGGTCCAATGAGGCTGGAACTTGATTGCAATGTTTGCAGGTTGTATGTTGCCCTGGAAACATTTTGGACAATTTTAAATGAAACAGATGCGTTCGATATATAATTTTAAGTTGAATAATTATATGTTTTGCGCATATGGAGCTAGAGTGAATTCTGTGCATGGCTGCCTTCCACTCCTTTTATTCCCACTGTACTCTGGGACCTTTGAAAGGGAGGGATTTAAAATGTTTTTGTATATTGCAGAATTGCTTTCTGAGTCCTCAAGACTGATCAATATTTTTTCCAGATTAGACGTTTGTGGGAGGTGAAGAAAATTGGGAAGGCTTTGTTTAACAACGTTTCTAATTTGGAGGTAATGAAAGAAATTTGTTGCTTGAAAGTTAAATTTGGAGTGTAATTGTTCGTAGGATACAAAGTTGTTTTCTATTTACAGGTCTCTAAGTGATTCAATCTCAAATGTTTTCCAGTCATTAAAAAATACATACGTTTGAGAGGGTGGAAAAGGGTTGTTATCGTGAAGAGGTGCCTCAGATAGAAGCTTCTCTAGCTTGAAGCACTTCCTACATTGGTTCCATATTCTGAGTGAATGAAACACAATTGGGTTGTTAGTATATTGGTGATAACTTGTACTTATTGGGGTACAAAGCAAGCAATATAAAGAAGTACTACAGGATTTTATTTCTATTGTGACCAAGCCTGTGTATGTTCATTTATTTCTCTCAGTGTCCAGGTTTTATAGCTTGTATATTTGCTGCCCAGTAATAAAATTGAAAGTTAGGTAAAGTCATGCCACCTTCTGCCTCTGTCTTTGTAGGGTCACCCTTTGGATACCTGGATATTTTGAATTCCAAATAAATGAGGTTATGATTGAATCTAACTTCTTAAAAAATTATTTATTGATATATATTAGAATGTTTTGAAAAAGAAAAAGAAGCTTAGGAAGAATATTCATCTTGACAGTGTTAATTTTTTTCAGCTAAAATGAGATGGAGGTTAGACCATCTATGCAAGTCTTGCTTAATTTTTTCCATACAGACAACAAAATTATGTTAATAAAGAGCTTTATGTTTACTTTTGATGTTTACCCCTAGGTATTTAAACTGATCTACAATGATAAAAGGGAAAGTGTCCAATCTAATACTCTGTGCTTGAGAGTTCACTGGAAATAGCACACTTTTATTTAAATTAATTCTGAGACCAGAAATCTTTTGAAATTCTTTTAGTGCTGTTAGGACTGCAGGCACAGTATTTTGTGGATCTGATATATATAGTACCATATCATCTGCATTTAGTGAAATTTTATGTTCAAGTCCTTCTCTGATAATCCCCTTTATCTCATAAACATTTCTACAGTGAACTGCCAGTGGCTTGATGGCAATTGAAAAAAGCAGTGGTGACAAGGGGCATCCTTGTCTAGTACCATGTTCTAGTTTGAAGTAGTCTGAAATAATGTTGTTAATACAAACTGAAGCTTCTGGACTGGTATACAGCAATTTGATCCATGCACAAATGTTCGGGCCAAACCTAAATTTCTCCAATGTAATGAAAAGGTAGTTTCATTCAACCATATTAAATGCTTTTTCTGCATTCAACAATAATAATAACTCCAGGGTGTTAGACTCTGTGGGTGAATATATTACATCAAACAAGCATTGAAGATTGGAAGCTACGTGTCTGCTTTCTCTATCCTTCTAGATAGGACTTTGGAGAGTATCTTAACATCATTATTCAGACGTGAGACTGGTCTGTATGATGTACATTGTAATAAGTCTTTATTTTACTCAGGAAAGTCAGTAATTAATCCTTGCCAAAAAGTTTGAGGTACAATTTTATTGTGTCTAGCTTCTACAAATGTTGTTAATAAGAAGGAAGCTAACTTAATTGAGAATTTTTTATAAAATTCGGCAGGGTAGCCGTCAGGGCCTGCTGCTTTCCCACTTTGAAGTGAGTTTATAGCATCTAGTAATTCTGATAGTGTCAGAGGTTTATAAAATTTCACTGCACTGAGAGTATCTAGTTGTGGTATCTTTAATGCATCCAGAAACACTTTAGATTGTGTCTTATCTTCTTTAAACTGAGTAGAATATAAGGACTTGTAGTAGTCTCTAATTATGTGCATTATATTTTTATGGTCAATGATTTTGTCTCCAAGTTGAATTGCTGGGATTGCACTGCATACTTCCTGCTTGTGGATTTGTTGAGCTAAGATCTTATTAGCTTTCTTTCCATGTTCATAGTAATGATGTCTTGATTTAAAAATGTGTTATTCTGTTTCTTTAGTTGTCAAGAGGTTGAGTTCTGAATGCAGAGCCTGTCGTCTTTTCCCAAGAAGTGTCTCATTTGGACCCCTGGCATCTTCTCAATCTATTCTGGCAATTTCACTGATACTCTGATACCTTCTTGGTGTCCAATTTATTTTTGTGGGAAAGATATCAGATAATCTTTCCTCTTAAGAAAGCCTTCAGAGTTTCCCAGACTATTCCTGCAGAGACCTCAGAGGCTATATTTGTCTCTAAAAAAATTGATTTGTTTAGATATAACTTCTGAATAGTTCTCATCTGCTAATAAAAGTGGGTTAAGATGCCAGCAGTATGTGGGGCGTAATGATTTGAGCTCCATGATCAAATGGATGTGGTCGGAGATAACAATAGCATCATACTTACAAGATTTAATAGTAGGCAAAAAATTGTCATCTATAAAGTACAGTATAATCCATTCTTGAGTAGTAGTGATGCACTGGTGAGTAGAAGGAATATGCTCTTGAGTTTGGGTTTAGAAATCTCCAGGGGCCTGATAAGCTGTGATCAGTTACAAACTGTGTAATTGTTTTTGCAGTGTTAGATTTCATTGTCCCTCTTGCAGGTGACCTATCTAGGTCTGGATTTAAAATACAATTAAAGTCCCCAGCCATTATAATTTTATGAGTGTTCACATTGGGAATGGACGCAAATATGTTTAAGATGAACTGGGTATTATCGACATTGTTTGCCTAGATATTTATCAAAATCACTTAAAGTTGAATAAATTGCCCATGACGATCACATATCTCCCTTCAGGATCAGATACTACATCTGATGCCACAAATGATTTTGTTCTATGTATAAAAGTTTCCACACCTCTGATTTTCTTTGTAAAGCCAGAATGGAATATTTGGCCAGTCGAGTCTTTTTTACAGCTAAAACTGGTCCTTCCTTAATAAGTGGATCTTATTAAAATACTATTTTAAGCATTTAGACCTGTTAGGTGAGGGGATATTTTTTTCTCTTTAATTTGTGATTGATACCTTTAACATTCCACCTTAAAAAGTTAACTGTTTGGTCACAGAGACATTGCTTCTGAACATTTGTTGTCATTTTGTAGTCTTAATATAAAATAAGACAGCTTTGACCTTAATTTCCAGTTTTCTCAGGAGTTATTGCCATGAAGCCTTTTGTTGCATTTGCACTTATAATTCTAAGGATTAAAAGGGTAGATTAGAAATAGCTTGCTCTCTTTCTTTCCCCCCTTAGTCCCCCTTCCCATTTTGCCTCTGCTGACAGTCTTCTCCACCCATTCCACCCTGCCTGCAATCTCTTTTTCACATCTCTTCAACAATACCAGTTACTCTGTACTGTTGATCCCAAATATTTAAACTCATCCACCTTCACCAACTCTACTCTAAGCATCCTTTTTCCTACTGACCTTCATTCCTTTCCACTCTAGAGCATATCACCACCTCTCCAGGGTCTCCTCAACCTGCTTCCTGCTATCGCTACAGATCACAGTGTCTTCAGCAAATATCATAGTCCATGAAGACTTCTGTCCAATCTCGTCTATCAACCTGTCCACCACTATTTCAAATAAGAAAGGGCTCAGAGCCGATCCCTGATGTAATTCCTCCTCCACATTGAATGCATCTATGACTTCTACCACAGACCTCACCACTGTCACATTTCCCTCGTACATATCCTCTACAATTCTTACATACTACTCTGTCACTCCCGACTTCCTCATACAATACCACAACTCCTCTCGAGGCACCCTGTCATATGCTTTCTCCGGGTCCACAAAGACAAAATGCAACTCCTTCTGGACTTCTTTATACTTCTCCATCAACACCCTCAGAGGAAACTGCATCTGTGGTGATCTTTCTTGGCATGAAACCATACTGCTGCACACTAATCATCACCTCCTTTCTTAACCTAGCTTCCACTTCTCTTTCCCATTACTTCATGCTGTGGCTCATCAATTTTATCCTCCTGTAGTTACTACAGCTCTGCACATACCCCTTATTCTTAACTAGCAAAATACCCGCGCTTCGCAGCGGCGAAGTACTGCCTTAACATTTTTATTAAGAAGACAATTAAACCTTTTTAAAACTGAGGGAAAATATACCAATAATTATTTGTTAAGGATCTCTTTGTATGCCACGTTGTCAGTTCGGCCCTCCAGTTGTAATATGACCAAGCTGTAGCTGTGCGCTGAGCTTACTCTTGAGCATGCAACGTACAGTTGGCCATGTGAACAGTAATCTTGTTTCAAATCTCACAGCTTGGATTGCTGCTGTCATAATCGGTTTGAGTTTCATGGTTTGTTTCAATTACGACAGTATTTGTAGAACTTGTGTTGAAGAGACATTCGGCATCTGTCAAGCGTTGTAAGTATACAACCAGTTTCATTGATAACTTCACATCCAGCTTTTGAGAGTTTAAACATTTCTAAACATCAAAGTGTCCACTACTGAAATCGTCACCTGTGAATCTAAGATGTTTAAGAGGCATTGACGGTTGTCCAAAGGTGTAAAATATTTGGCCATTTCGGTACACTTAAGCATTTCACTCTTCTAGTGCTCCTGTGTAGTACAATTATCTCCTGTACCGTCATCAGTCCACACCTTGAACCTGTCCCAGTCATTCAATACATAAGACACAATGTTCCTCCGGATATCAAGAGTGAGCCTGATATGGCCGTGCAATATGTAACAAAGAGAATGGAAAAGGCAGGTGCCATCTCCGGGCATGGAAACCACTTGGTAAGTGACAGTTCTTTGATCGATGGTGATCACCTCGATAGACATGTTAATGGGGGTACGGTTGGAATGATAAAGGAAATGGGTACCTGAACAATGTAAAGTAAGTCTAAAATACCTACACAATAACTATAATCGTAATAAATGAACAATAAAACAGCGGAGAAGCCGTGGATTAAATAAAAAGGCTGTAGTTATCAGCAGGGAGACGTGAATACCGTGGCGAAGCAAGGAAGGGAATGTAGAGACTGGAGCAACAGACGGCCTTATATAGGCAGGCAGCCAACAACGTGGGAGGCGTTGGGATGGGGGACCCAACGCCGCCTCACACGGTGACCGAGCTGCAGGCTATGGACGTATATATGTAAGTAAGTAGGAATCAGTTAGCGTTGGGAACCCGCGTACCAAATTTCTTGAAGATGGGCCCATAAGTAACAAAGACCATTGAAAACTTCAATATGACGGCCGACAGTGGCATCATATCACCGAAATAAGTACCAAATTTCAGCCTTCTACCTACATGGGAAGTTGGAGAATTAGTGACGTTGGAAAGTTCAATATGGCGGCTGACAGTGGCATCACACCACCGAAATAAGTACATACATTGGTTTTGGTTAGCGCAGGGAAACCGCCTACCAAATTTCATGAAGATGGGGCCATGAATAAGAAAGTTCAACATGGCGGACGCTGTTGACCGTTATGACCATTACGCGTAGAATTTCGAAATGAAACCTGCTTAACTTTTGTAAGTAAGCTGTAAGGAATGAGCCTGCCAAATTTCAGCCTTCTACCTACACGGGAAGTTGGAGAATTAGTGATGTTGGAAACTTCAATATGGCAGCCGACAGTGGCATCATACCACTGAAATAAGTACGTACATCGGTTTTGGTTAGCGCAGGGAAGCCACTTACCAAATTTCTTGAAGATGGGGTCAGCCTTCTACCTACACGGGAAGCTGGAAAATTAGTGACGCTGGAAAATTCAATATGGCGGCCGACAGTGGCGTCATACCATTGAAATAAGTACGTACGTCAGTTTCGGTTAGCGCAGGGAATCCGCCTACCAAATTTCGTGAAGATGGGGCCATAAATAAGAAAGTTCAACATGGCGGACGTTGTCGACCGTTATCGACCGTTATCACCGTTACGTGTAGAATTTCGAAAT
>JANRMT010062856.1:37952781-37997759 GCA_026402145.1 Polypterus bichir lapradei
TCAGCCTTCTACCTACACGGGAAGTTGGATAATTAGTGACGTTGTAAAGTTCAATATGGCGGCCGACAGTGGCATCATACCATCGAAATAAGTACATACGTCGGTTTCGGTTAGCGCAGGGAATCCACCTACCAAATTTCGTGAAGATTGGGCCATAAATAAGAAAGTTCAACATGGCGGACGTTGTCTACCGTTATCGACCGTTATGACCGTTACGTGTAGAATTTCGAAATGAAATCTGCTTAACTTTTGTAAGTAAGCTGTAAGGAATGAGCCTGCCAAATTTCAGCCTTCTACCTAGACGGGAAGTTGGAGAATTAGTGACATTGGAAAGTTCAATATGGCGGCTGACAGTGGCGTCATACCACAGAAATAAGTATGTACATTGGTTTTGGTTAGCGCAGGGAAGCCTGCCTACCAAATTTCGTGAAGATGGGGCCATGAATAAGAAAGTTCAACTTGGCGGACATTGTTGACCGTTACGCGTAGAATTTCGAAATGAAACCTGCTTAACTTTTGTAAGTAAGCTGTAAGGAATGACCCTGCCAAATTTCAGCCTTCTACCTACACGGGAAGTTGGAGAATTAGTGATGTTTGGAAAATTCAATATGGCGGCCGACAGTGGCATCATACCACCGAAATAAGTACGTACATCGGTTTTGGTTAGCGCAGGGAAGCCACCTACCAAATTTCGTGAAGATGGGGTCAGTTTTCTACCTACACGGGAAGTTGGAAAATTAGTGACGTTGGAAAGCTCAATATGGCAGCCGACAGTGGCGTCATACCATCGAAATAAGTACATACATCGGTTTCGGTTAGCGCAGGGAAGCCGCCTACCAAATTTCGTGAAGATGGTGCCATAAATAAGAAAGTTCAACATGGCGGACGTTGTCGACCGTTATCGACCGTTATGACCGTTACGTGTAGAATTTCGAAATGAAACCTGCTTAACTTTTGTAAGTGAGCTGTAAGGAATAAGCCTGCCAAATTTCAGCCTTCTACCTACACGGGAAGTTGGAGAATTAGTGATGAGTGAGTGAGTCAGTGAGTGAGTCAGTCAGTCAGTGAGGGCTTTGCCTTTTATTAGTATAGATAAATCGGTACCAGTACACTTCTTCTCCACTCCTCAGGCATCCTCTCACTTTCTAAGATTCCATTAAACAATCTGTTTAAAAACTCCAATGCCATCTGTCCTAAACATCTCCATGCTTCCACAGGTATGTCATCTGGACCAACGACCTTTCCATTCTTCATACCCTTCATAGCTGTCATTACTTCCTCCTTGCTAATCCTTTGCACTTCCTGATTTGCTATCTCCACATCATCCAACCTTCTCTCTCTCATTCTCTTCATTCATCAGCCTCTTAAAGTACTCTTTCCATCTTCCCAACAGACCCTCCTCACTTGTGAGTATGTTTCCATCTTTATCTTTTATCACCCTAACCTGCTACAAATCTTTCCCAGCTCGGTCCCTCTGTCTAGCCAATCGGTACAGGTCCTTTTCTCCCACCGTATTCTGTAACTTCTCATAGAACTCATCGTACGCCTTTTCTTTAGCCTTTGCCACCTCTCTCTTCACCTTACACCTTATCTCCTTGTATTCTTGTCTACTTTCTGCATCTCCCTGAATATCCCACTTCTTCTTCGTCATCCTCTTCCTCTGCTTACTCTCCTGTATTTCCCCGTTCCACCACCAGGTTTCTTTTTCCTCCTTCCTCTGTCCAGATGTCATGCCAAGCACCCTTCTTGCTGTCACCCTTACTGCTGTAGTTTCCCAGCTGCCTGGTAACTCTTCACTGCCACCCAATACCTGTCTTACCTCCTCCCTAAACTCAAACTTACAGTCTTCCTTTGTCAACTTCCACCATTTTGTCCTTGGCTCTGCCCTCACTCTCCTCCTCTTCTTGATCTCCAACGTCATCCTACAGACCACCATCCTATGTTGTCTAACTATACTTTCCCCTGCCACCGTTTTGCAGTCTTTAATCTCCTTCAGATTGAGTCTTCTGCATAGGATATAATCTACCTATGTGCATCTTCCTCCACTCTTGTATGTCAACCTATGTTCCTCCCTCTTCTTAAAATACGTATTCACTACAGTCATGCCCATCCTTTTCGCAAAATTCACTATCATCTGACCTGCTTCATTCCTCTCCTTGACACCATACCTACAGTACCCATCACCTCCTCATCTCCTCTGTTCCCTTCACTAACATGTCCATTGAAATCTGCTCCAATCATCACTTTCTGTCCCTTGGGTACACTGTTCATCACTTCATCCAGCTCACTCCAGAAATCATCTTTCTCATTCATCACTCTCCCAACTTGCGGGGCATATGCACTAACAACATTCATTATCACACCTCCAATTTCTAGCTTCATAATCATTACTCTGTCTGACACTCTTTTCACTTCCAAAACACTCTTGACATACTGTTATTTCAGAATAACTCCCACCCCATTTCTCCTATCATCCACACCATGATAGAACAATTTGAATCCACCTGGCCTTACTCCCCTTCCATTTAGTCTCTTGCAGGCACAATATATCAACCTTCCTTCTCTCCATCATATCGGCTAACTCTCTCTCTCCTTACCAGTCATATTGCCAACATTCAAAGTTCCTACCCTCAGTTCCATTCTTTTAATCTTGCTCCTCTCCTCTTTCTTCTGGATGCATCTCTTCCCTCTTGTTCTCCTTCTTCGGCCAACAGTTGCCCAATTTCTGCTAGCACCCTGTTGTCTAACAGTATTGGTGGCAGTTGATCTGGTATGGAAATCTTACTTGTTGTCCTTATGTTGATCTGGTAAAATTTTTCACCGGATGCCGCAATGGGCTTTATCAGGCCTCGCCTCTTGATAGCCCCCCAGCCTTGACTCTCCAAAAAAGAAAAACTCCCAAAAAACCCTTGTAGGGAAAAAAAATGGAAGAAACCTTGAGAAAGGCAATTCAAAAAGAGACCCCTTTCCAGGTAGGTTGGCATGCATTGGGTGTCAAAAAGAAGGGGGTCATTACAATACAATACACAGAACAGAACAAATCCTCAATACAGTATCCATCCATCCATTATCCAACCCGCTATATCCTAACTACAGGGTCACGGGGGTCTGCTGGGTACAAGGCAGGAAACAAACCCCGGGAAGGGTGTCAACCCACCGCAGGGCGCATACACACACATACACCCACACACCAAGCACACACTAGGGACAATTTAGAATCGCCAATGCACCTAACCTGCATGTCTTTGGACTGTGGGAGGAAACCAGAGCACTCGGAGGAAACCCATGCAGACACGGGGAGAACATGCAAACTCCACGCAGGGAGGACCCGGGAAGTGAACCCGTGTCTCTCTCAATACAATATAAAAAATAAGAAATTTACAAGTATGGAGCAGAATTTAACAGTAGATGATATCAAATAATATGATTTGGATTTGTTTAAGGGAAAGCCCAGACACCCTGCGGAGGAAACTCATTTCAGCCGTTTGTATTCGCGATCTCGTTCCTTCGGTCACTACCCATAGCTCATGACCATAGGTGAGGGTAGGAACACAGATCAACTGGTAAATTGAGAGCTTTGCCTTACTGCTCAGCTACTTTTTCTCCACGACAGACCGATGCAGAGCCCGCATCACTGCAGACGCTGCACCGATCCGCCTGTCAATCTCACGCTCCATTCTTCCCTCACTAGTGAACAAGACCCCAAGATACTTGAACTCCTCCACTTGGGGCAGGATCTTGCTCACAACCCTGAGAGGACACTCCACGCTTTTCCGGCTGAGGACCATGGTCTCGGATTTGGAGGTGCTGATTCACATCCAAGCCGCTTCACACTCAGCTGCAGACTAATTCAGAGAGAGGTGAAGATCACGGCCTGATGAAGCAAACGGGCCAACATCATCTGAAAAAAGCAGTGACCAATCCTGAGTCCACTAAACCGGACCCCTTCAATACCCTGGCTGCGCCTAGAAATTCTGTCCATAACACAACATCCTGAGTTGAGGTCAGCAATGCACCATCCCCACCATATACAGTGTTGACACTGCACTGCTTCTCCCTCCTGAGACACCGGACGGTGGACCAGAGTCTCCTCGAAGCCGCCCGAAAGTCGTTCTCCATGGCCTCCCCAAACTCCTCCCACGCCCGAGTTTTTGCCTCAGCAACCACCAAAGCCGCATTCCGCTTGGCCTGCCGGTACCTATCAGCTGCCTCCAGAGTCCCACAGGACAAAAGGGTCCGTTAGGATTGCCGCCACGACAGGCACCGACCACTTTACGGCCACAGCTCCAGTCAGCCGCCACAACAATAGCGGCATGATGAGGTGGCTCGGGCATCTGATCAGGAATCCTCCTGAACACCTCCCTGACGAGGTGTTCCGGGCACGTCCAAGTGGGAGGAGGCCCCGAGGAAGACCCAGGACAAGCTGGAGGGATTATGTCTCCCAGCTGGCCTGGGAACACCTCGGGATTCCCCCTGAGGGGCTAGAAGAAGTGGCCGGGGAGAGGGAAGTCTGGGCATCTCTGCTTAAGCTGCTGCCCCCACGACCCGACCTCGGATAAGTGGAAGAGGATGGATGGATGGATGGATGGATTTGTTAAGAGTCCTGGAGACCTCAGCCATCAAGTTGCCTCCGCCATTTGGCCATTCCACACCTGAATCAGCGCTGGGCTAGCCAATCTGATGAAAGGACCCCTCTACCCCACGATTCCTGCAATCCTCCATCAGGGATGACTTTACCTTAGTCAGGAAAAACAACTTGGCAGGTGGGCCACGGCACCAAGTGCCACATTTGAGTACCGAGAAGAGAAACAGAATAGGTGAGGGTATCGATTTCTAATCAAGATGCACTGGCATATGTACTCCTTGATAGTTAACAACAACAAGTTTAACCAAAAAAAATGTGTTTACATTATTGCTAAGCAAAGGAAATTGGAATGTATCATTGTCGTGTTGATCTAGCTAGAGAATAAAGCAGTGGGTAATGTACAGAGAGACTGTCCACCAAGATCACGATTAAGATCACTAAGATTGAGCACAGGGACTTGGGACGAGGGTGCATGGCTGACAAAGTGCAAAGCATATGGACAGCGGCAGCTACCTCTGTTGAAGAAGAGACAGTTTCACCAGAGAGATGCCAGTTGTGGGTCCAATGAGAGGGGGAAGTCTCACGAGAAGACCGAGTGAAGCTGGAGGACAAGAAGCGAGGCATGCCTATGTTATTGTAGCAACATGAGGAACCCAGAAGTGAAAAAGAATGTTCATTCCATGAGGGATAGTCGACGAAAGGGATTAGACAAGTTAGCAAGACTTTTGTTGGGAAACGAGCATTCAGGGAACAGAGTGTTTCAGTGGGACAGTTGGAAGATTATTTGTTGTGGTAATACAGTTTGCAACTTGGAATTTGACCACCAAAGCTTGTATCCTCCGCTGTTATGTTTTAATGGACTTTTAGAGTGTGGACTGAGTGTTCTCTTTTTAAAAGGTTTTTTCACCTGATGTTTTTAGACTGTTATCTACTTTTACTTTCTTGGTGTATTTTACGTGGTCTGGTGGAATGAAAGTTACTGTTGTTTTTCTTAAAGTGGCTGCTGTGTTTTTATTGTGTGTTTACACAACACCCAACTCAAAGAAACCTGTGTACTTATATCTTTAAATTTCAAGTGTTATCAGAATCTTAATGAAACTGGGTGCCATAGCTGTATATTTTAAC
This sequence comes from Polypterus bichir lapradei, assembly GCA_026402145.1. Classification (NCBI taxonomy): domain Eukaryota; kingdom Metazoa; phylum Chordata; class Cladistia; order Polypteriformes; family Polypteridae; genus Polypterus; species Polypterus bichir. The sequence continues at coordinate 37,958,492 of JANRMT010062856.1, forward strand.
TATGTTTAGGTTAGATTATCTCTAACTGTAACCTAGACATGTGTCGCAATCTTCACAGCTTAACATTAAGCATTAATGACAGAATAAAAACCCTGCCCAGGGTTTGTTTCCTGCCTTGCGCCCTGTATTGGCTGGGATTGGCTCCAGCAGACCCCCGTGACCCAGTAGTTAGGATATAACGGGTTGGATAATGGATGGATGGATAAAAAGATGAAGCCACAATGACATCTAAACATTATTATTATAAAGGAAAAATTGTGCAAAAGAAATAACTCACTCTTAAACAAAAACATTTAGTGATAATATTTTAGGTTTGTTTTGTGACCTTAAAGTTTGTTTTGCCCCATGATTTTTATCTCAGATATTTTCTGTTTTGACTCTTACTATGACATGTCTCTTGTTTTGCCCTTACAATCTCCTCTATTCAGAATTTCACTTCCTTATTGACCTGTTTGCAGAAAGATCAAAGCACTCATGACACCGTCCTTGAGTTTTGTTGGTCTTCTTTTGTCAGCCCTGTGCGAATTTTCTCTGTTAATGTTCTGTCAAACTATAATTTGAAACCCAATCACTCAGGTAATCAAGCAGAAAAGCTGATCAGCATGGTGCACATCAGCAAAGCACATATCACAGTGTTGTATTATGTATTGTAATAGAAGGTGGCACTGGATTGATGTTATGGCTGGGTTTGATGCCATTCCCCTTCCCTTACAGTACTGATAACATATTGTCATCATAGCCAACCTGATTAGTACAAGAGGAGGTTGGCTATGATGACAATATGTCATCAGTACTGTAAAAATAAAACATAGAGAGCATTGCAGATGTGTAGCAAACATCATGTGGAGTGAGCCGGCTAGGAAAAGCAATCAAAGCCCAAATGGTCACCTGTGCTGATTGTGTTCTCTTTTGTTGTTCAGTACAAGAGGATTAACAACTATAGACATTCAGTGTATTGACATTGGCTATGTAGCTATCATCTACTAATTCTTGCTGAACTGCCCTAAATCAGAATCTTATCTAAAATGTTAAGCCAACTTTGGTGGCAAGCACCATGGGTGAATTTGTGGCACACCTTAGCAACCCAGCTTAATCTAACCCTGTACTAAATGAAGTGCACTATACTGGTGGGACCTGTGTGATTCCATTGGATAATTAGGTGAGGAACGTTCCTGTATCTGTGCTCCAATCTGGATGTTTTACAGTAATAATAAATAAAAAGGGTAAGTATCATATATGAATTGTTTGTATTACGTGCTTGAATATGCTCTTTCTAAAAAAAAAAGAAAGAAAAAGAAAACTGTGTTTAAATGAAGATCTAGTTTGATATACTACTCAGTGCTGGGAAGCTGTATTTAGCACACTAAACTGCTGAGAACACTTTTTCATAAATTGCATGTTCTGCAAATTCCAAGTTTGTAAGACTTTTAAGACCCACAAAGGCTCATTGCAATACCCAAGCAAGTAGTTTTAGGCAAAATTCAAAAGAGCCATTCTGCAGTGAAGGCTTGGGTCCAGGTGTTTTTCGACCTCCCGTGTAGTATGTCCCACATGGTACAAAACATCATGATGGGGTCACTCCAACACTAGGGGCAGCCCACACATCAAGCACTAGGTAGCTCTGAGCAGTGGTCTGTACATATTTGTTACTGTTTACTTTGTGCTTGTTTTCAGAAATGTGCATTTTGATTGACAAGGGTTTAACATTCTAAGACCACTTTGAAAGCTCTACTCAAGAATTTGGAAAATGTTCCCATCGGAAACATCAAGTTTAGATGAAAAAAATCATTAATCAGTAGCAGATGTGGCCAGCAAGGGTACCTCACACTGGTTCCGTTGTGGCTTGACAATGTCACTTCAGCACAGACACATTTGTCAGACTTGTGCATCTGCTGCAGAGATCGGGTAAAAGACATTAAAAGGCTGGAAAAGCAGCCTGCAGGCACAGAAAGACGAAGCAGTACAATGCCAGGCTCATGAGTGCCTTTTCTTCTCTTAGACAATCATGAATGCAACTTACAACATTATGAAAAAGAACAATGTGCATGGTGAAATCTTTCCTAGATGGGATGAACATCCATCAGAAAGTGCATACAAGCAGAACCACACAAATGCACATACTGGAACCATTTAGTGAAATCAAGTGTACTGACAGGAATGAGCTTTGGACTAATGGGGGAAGCCAGACTCAATAGAAGATGCAAAAGGGAGGAAACGTAACTACAAGAAAACTCTGCTTAAATATTGTGGTGTGCAAGATGGACAGCAAAGGCTTAAAAGAGATAGGACACAATAAACATTACAACATAGGTAGCACCTGTCCATTCACCCATTTTCTAAAGCTGCTTAATTCTGGCAGCATCAGACACAAGGTTGAAAACAACCTTGGATAGGGTGCCAGTCTACTACAGTGCACAAAGGGTATTGTGCTTGAGACCCACTGTCACTTAACTCCTGTTGCCAAATATCCTGAACATCTCTGAAAAACAGGAGGAAACCACAGTGAGAATGTGTTGACTGCATAATAATGGGGACCATGTTAGAATTAAAACACTCTCTGAGAGATATACCCATTGGTACAGAATGAGTCAAAGCTCTATTCAAAACATAATTGGTAAAACTGGAAATGAATTAAAGTGCTTATTGAAATGAGTTTAAGGGTTTTTAACACATTGTGGTATAACTAGTAAAGCAAAGTAAAAGGACTATCTCCTGGTTTAATGATACTATTTCTGGGCTCTCTGCTCATTCCTGTGTATTGCAGGACAGGCCTTCTGTTTTTAATATTCTTTCTGCTACCCACTTACATACAGGAGAAAACAAAGTGTTGTTCCATTGAAGTTACCATGACTTCACACACCTCTGACTTTTAGATTTCGCTTTCATCCAGCTATGCACCCTCTTGATCACTTAAGCATACTACAAGAATATCACATTCTGCACTCATTCACATCCCAAATTCTTCTTAAAAAGACAAAGACACACACATTCCTCCTGTTTTTGTTTTTCCTAAATTCATATGGTGAAACACTGGGTTAAAAATGTGTATTTGAAGGAGGAGGGAAACCCCTAACTAGACTGCAGGTCTCATTTGCATTAATTACCCTCCTAGCAGCATCTGTGGACTCTTTTTGGTTTTCTCAGCCCCTGCAGTTTCACATTGGCATTAGTTAGTTAATATTACTGTGTTTTTCTGTTCCTTCTGAGTTTCCTTTCTCTCTTATGAACTATACAATTTTAAAATATATTTCTCTTAAAATACCTTTTCTAAGCCTATGTGTATGTGGGAAGATGGGTTTCCATTACTCTTAAATATTTCTCTATGGTTACTTTGCATTTAAAATGTTTCATGGTGATTATTTATTTATTATCAAATTCACATTGCCAATGAGCACCACCATGCTATGATTCCTGTTGCTTTAATGCTTCTCCAGGTTAAAGAGGGACATTGGTTGGATGTTGAAGCGTCTTATGTCATTGGTGCAGCATCTTAAATATTGGCACAATGGTTCATTCAGTATCTATAACAAAATCAAAAGTAGTGTAAATTTCTGTCTTACTTTTCTGATTTTCGATCATAGTAGTTCCCATTCCACTTTCAATGTTGGTTAGTGGTTAGGCTTTGGTACAAAAGCCTACCTGCTACTATAAGAGATGCCCCTTCAGTCTCAGCTTTCAAATACTGGCTGAAGACTCACTATTTCAGTTTAGCATACCCTGACTAGAGCTGCTGATTAACTGTTCAGACTGCATCTCTGTTATTATTCATAAGCACTAAAACATAAGTAACATGATAGTTATAATTTGATACTAACCCTCACCTATTCTGTTTCTCTTCTCGGTGCTCAAATGTAGCACTTGGTGCCACTACCCACCTGCAAAGTTGTTTTACGTGCCTAAGGTAAAGTCATCCCTGATGGAGGTTCACAGGAATCGTGGGGTAGAGGGGTCCTTTCAACGGATTGGCTGGCCCAGCACTCTCTCAGCTGTGGAATTGGACAATTGGGGGAGGCAGTTTGATGGCTGAGGTCACCAGGACTCTAAACAAATCATATTATGTGATATCATGTACTGTTAAATTCTGCTCTGTACTTATAATATTTTTATTTTACTATTATACTGTATAGTAGTGGCACACTGCACAATAACGTGCAGTGAATACACTTGACTTGAGCATTCATAGTTTTCATACTCTTTTTCTGTACGTTTAGCATTCGTTTGTTCAGAGGTTGATGTGCTTGCTGCTTCCTGAGCAGCTCTTGTTTTCTCCACCCTAGCGACCCTCTTCTTCTTTTCTTTTGTCGGCGTCTCTTCGCATTAAAACTGATTAAGGTAGTGTTTGTGTTGTAATTACTTAGTACATTTTCTTTCATTTTTCACTTAAGCTGGCGCTTAAGTCTTCAACCTGCCTCAAGAATGATTTAAGATATGAAGATGTAGGGGAAGTGACGGCAAAGGGATGAGAACAGCGCCCGTACGCATGCACCACACGGCCAAAATGCTGTCTGCTGCCGAGAGTTGATTCTACAATTAAACAAAAAATAAAAAAGGAATAACCTTGGAGGTCAATCATCACCCTGAAAGCAGATAGTAGACATCACGTAGTATATGTGTACCAAATTTCAGGTCAATAGTTCAAACGGTGTGCGAGCTATAGGTGATTTAAAATCCTGGACAGACAAATGAACAGCCACGGTAGCATATTATATATAAAGATTGAGGATTACTTCTGTTTTGCTCTGTGTATTGTATTTTATTGACCTCCTTCTTTTTGACACCCACTGCATGCCCAACCTACCTGGAAAGGGGTCTCTCTTTGAATCAAGGTTTCTTCCATTTTTTCCCTACTAGGGTTTTTTTTGGGAGTTTTTCCTTCCCTGTTTAGAGAATCAAGGCTGGAGGGCTGTCAAGAGGCCGGGCCTATTAAAACCCATTTCTGCACTCCTGTGTTATTTTGGGCTATATAAAAATAAATTGTATTGTATTGTATTGTACAATAGTGGTACTTTTCAACCTTTCTGGTGTTGTGACTCACTTTCCCATGTAAGAGTTTTTGCAATCCATTTTGGCAGTTGAATGCGATCATGGGAGTGGGAAATCCCCCTTGGAGAATCACTGAGTAAAGCTTGAAAATCAGAGTGGGCTATGCCCCCTTGGTGAATCGAGCATCATTGACAGAGCGAGTGAGGGGAGACTGGGTGGTTGGCCGCTATAGCAATAACCTTAACTCAGCAGCCCAAGACTGAGAAACAATTTAGTAATTGACTTTTTTCAAATTTTGTATATTATTTTCTTTGCATTTTGGAATATAACTTTTTTTAAATATTTTGATTTTGGGGTTCCTGAATTATTCTCCTTATGTTATTGAGATTCTTGATTTGCTTACATTTCTTTAGTTACTGTACTTAATTTTCATTTTAGCCAGTGTTAATTGTTGGTTCACAAAATCTGAAAGTGTTAATAACACAGGCTAAAGGAAAACAGGTTCATGTTATGATTAATAACTCAAATGTAATATCAAAACTATGAAAAAACCTTGATATTTTAATTTATTAGGTGAAAGTATTTATAAATTCAATACACAACAATCAAAATACCAAATAAAAAATACAAAAGAAAAAAAATAACTGAAATTAACAAAACTAGTAACCAAAATAAATTACTGAAGCATATGCCACAATTTAAACATCTAAATCCTAATATCCAGAAACTAAAAAAGCCAGTAAAACTACAAAATGGTAAAAAGCACAAACTGTTCAAGAAGGCAAAGCCTAAAACATACCCAAAGAGCAGAGCTTAAAATAACCAGTGCCATAGCAATGTGCCTGTGACAACATTTATCTTAGATAGACCTCCAGTATCTACAGCCGTAATGACTGCAGCACCTGAAAGCTGAAAATAATGGGTCCCACCTTTGCAGACAAATAAGACAAAGGGCAAGGGATATACAGACAAACACAAAGAAAAATGAAATAAAAAATAAAATAAATGCAAGTCAGTATGAAGAAATATAAAAAATAAAAGTAACACAGAACTGCAGTCATATCACCCACTACCAAAGAGAAAAAATAGAGAACTCAGGTAAACTAAAACAGTAGGGGAAATACTTAGAGTAGTGGAGCTATTTTATTGCATGCCTACTACTTCTTCATTTGAAGAACTGACTTCAAATGAAGATGAAATAAAGAAAGCAAAGAAACTGATTTGAAACTGTTTGAAAGTCTGTGAGGCACTCCAATGTGAAGGAATTAATTAACCCCGCCCCATGTCCTCTTAGCTAATAGGCTGCCTACCTCTGACACAACCTTTTTTAATATGTATATTTTAAAAAGGCTTTATAGGAAGTAGATATAAAATAAGATCACTAGAGATAGCCAATGCAAAAACAAAGCGAATATTGTATTTATCACTGAGGTAACATCTATAGGAAAGATATTTCTGATAAAAATATTCAGCCTCTTCCGTAGTATATGGAAATTAAGGTTTGTCTGTGTAATGGTACAAACTGTGCCACTGTTGGCGACCAATCACTTCAAAAATCTAATGGCTGTTGCATCAGTACTGACCCTCCGCACCTCTAAGACATGCTGCCTTCTCTTTATTAGACGTCACTTCTACTAGGCCATGTTCCTCTGCTCCTAGAATTATGTGGGTTAGAAAATGAATGCATGGATGACTGTTTAGACAATGTGCTGTGTTTAAAGCAAAAGCATGGCTATGAACAAGTAGAAGACCAGATTTCTCAAAGGTCACAAAGGTAGAATACAAAAGACAGAAAAAAAGACATCCAACCATTTAAAATTCAATAGGTTGTCTTAAAAACAGTAGGACCAAAAAATTGTCACATACCTTACTGAGGGCAATTCAACAGACCATGCTGGGGGAGTCTGCTCCTCTTTTATTTATCCAGTTTATCTATCTTTAGAAGCATAATAAGATGGAAAAAATCAGAAGCAGGCAAAACAAGAAAGGAGGAATACACTGTAAGGGCCAGAGTCCAGAGCAGTTCCTGAAAGAAATACACTCAGATGCGGCTGGCAAGTCTATTGTGGAAGATGGCCAGGGCCCATGCTAACAGGCCACCGGAAGTACTCCCAGGTACAGCATAAAAGAAATCCACTGCCTTCATTCTGGGAGCCAGAGTTGAGAGGTGGAGGATTAAGCTTGCCATAGGAGGAGGAAAAGCGAATAAGAGGGAAAGAGAGAAAGAAATAGAGAAGGTAGAAGACATAAAGTCTTTTATATTGTGCTTGGTGGTCCTTTATACGGTGATATATGGGTGGGAAACTTGGGAAATGTTTCCAGCACCTGAGTTAAAGACTTGTATGTTGCAGAGACTTGGGCATGTGTCTGTCTGGCTCGAGTTTGGGGAGCTGATGCACCCCTTGATGGCCAAACTATCTTAAAAGCTACTAATAAAGCAGGCATGATATCAGAAAGAATGCAAAAGACCAATAGCATCAGGATTATAATCTTTCACTGATAACAAATATACAGTACATTGTACAGCTTTAATTGACTTAGATATCCAACAAAAACAGTTCCATAAATGCTCTGCAGTGACCTTTTCCCCAGAGTGACTAGAGATAAGAATCCAAAATAACATAGTTGCTCACATGGTAGCTGTCTAAGATTGCATAATTAGATGTGGTATCAGCTGAATGCAGTTAGAAATCACTCAAAAATACGTTGTCTCTTGATGACAGAACAACAAGCTCTGGAGTTTAAATGAATTTCCTGGCATTAAATTAGCAGGAAAAAAATTCTTTATTTATATTTTTTTACACCATGATAATACCAGATTATAACATTAAATTAGATTGGCTAACAAGAATCAGATTCTCAGGTGACAGCAAACAGAATACATTTCTTTACGATTTTTGGAGGACTGCACTTTCAGGCTCTGATGTCAGTCCTTTTGTCTTTCTTCAATATATTTTCCATTCCAAATCAACGGTAACTCATATTTTCTTCTTCTTCTTTCGGCTGCTCTCCCTAGGGGTCGCCACAGTGGATCATCTTCTTACATATCTTTCTGTCCCCTGCATCTTGTTCTGTTACACCCATCACCTGCACGTCCTCTCTCATCACATCCATAAAACTTCGCTTAGGCTTTCCTCTTTTCCTCTTCCCTGACAGCTCTATCATTAGCATCCTTCTCCCAATATACCCAGCATCTCTCCTCTGCACATGTCCAAACTAACGCAATCTCGCCTCTCTGACTTTGTCTCCCAATCGTCCAACCTGAGCTGACCCTCTAATGTGTTCATTTCTAATCCTATCCATCCTCGTCACACCCAGTGCAAATCTTAGCATCTTTAACTCTGCCACCTCCAGCTCTGTCTCCTGCTTTCTGGTCAGTGCCACCATCACCAAACCATATAACATAGCTGGTCTCACTACCGTCCTGTAGACCTTCCCTTTCACTCTTGCTGATACCTGTCTGTCACAAATTACTCCTGACACTCTTCTCCACCCATCCACTCTGCCTGCACTCTCTTTTTCACCTCTCTTCCACAATCCCCATTACTCTGTACTGTTGATCCCAAGTACTTAAACTCATCCACCTTTGCCAACTCTACTCCTTCATCCTCACCATTCCACTGACCTCCCTCTCATTTACACACACGTATTCTGTCTTGTTCCTACTCATTCATCTCCTCTCTAGAGCATATTTCCACCTCTCCAGGGTCTCCTCAGCCTGCTCCCTACTATTGCTACAGATCACAATGTCATCAGCAAACATCATAGTCCACGGGGACTCCTGTCTAATCTCGTCTGTCAACCTGTCCATCACCATTGCGAATAAGAATGGGATCAGAGACGATCCCTGATGTAGTCCCACCTCCATCTTGAATGCATCCATCACTCCTACCGCAGACCTCACCACTGTCACACTTCCCTCATACATATCCTGTACAACACTTACGTACTTCTCTGCCACTCCTGGCTTCCTCATACAATACCACAGCTCCTCTTGAGGCACCCTATCATATGCTTTCTCCAGGTACACAAAGATGCAATGCAACTCCTTCTGGCCTTCTCTAAACTTCTCCATCAACATCCTCAGAGCAAACATTGCATCTGTGGTGCTCTTTCTTGGCATGAAACCATACTTCTGCTCACTAATCATCACCTCACTTCTTAACCTAGCTTCCACTACTCTTTCCCATAACTTCATGCTGTGGCTCATCAATTGTATCCCCCTGTACTTACTGCAGTCTTGCACATCCCCCTTATTCTTAAATATCGGCACCAGTACACTTCTCCACTCCTCAGGCATCCTCTCACTTTTCAAGATTCCATTAAACAATCTGGTTAAAAACTCCACTGCCATCTCTCCTAGACACCTCCATACTTCAATAGGTACAGTTGTGCTTGAAAGTTTGTGAACCCTTTAGAATTTTCTATATTTCTGCATAAATATGACCTAAAACATCATCAGATTTTCACTTAAGTCCTAAAAGTAGATAAAGTGAAACCAGTTAAACAAATAAGACAAAAATATTATACTTGGTCATTTATTTATTGAGGAAAATGATTGAATATTACATATTTGTGAGTGGCAGAAGTACGTGAACCTCTAGGATTAGCAGTTAGTTTGAAGGTGAAATTAGAGTCAGGTATTTTAAATCAATGAGATGACAATCAGGTGTGAGTGGGCACCCTGTGTTATTTAAAGAACAGGGATCTATCAAAGTCTGCTCTTCACAACACATGTTTGTGGAAGTGTATCATGGCATGAACAAAGGAGATTTCTGAGGACCTCAGGAAAAGAGTTGTTGATGCTCATCAGGCTGGAAAAGGTTACAAAACCATCTCTAATGAGTTTGGACTCCACCAATCCACAGTCAGACAGATTGTGTACAAATGGAGGAAATTCAAGACCATTGTTACCCTCCCCAGGAGTGGTCGAACAACAAAGATCACTCCAAGAGCAAGGCGTGTAATAGTCATTGAGGTCACAAAGGACCCCAGGGTAACTTCTAAGCAACTGAAGGCCTCTCTCACATTGGCTAAGTTTCATGTTCATGAGTCCACCATCAGAAGAACACTGAATAACAATGGTGTGCATGGCAGGGTTGCAAGGAGAAAGCTACTGCTCTCCAAAAAAAACATTGCTGCTCGTCTGCAGTTTGCTAAAGATCACATGGACAAACCAGAAGGCTATTGGAAGAATGTTTTGTGGACGGATGAGACCAAAATGGAACTTTTTGATTTAAATGAAAAGCGTTTTGTTTGGAGAAAGGAAAACATTGCATTCCAGCATAAGAACCTTATCCCATCTGTGAAACATGGTGGAGGTAGTATAATGGTTTGGGCATGTTTTGCTGCATCTGGGCCAGGACAGCTTGCCTTCATTGATGGAACAATGAATTCTGAATTATATCAGAGAATTTTAAAGGAAAATGTCAGGACATTGAACTGCCATGAACTGAATCTGAAGAGAAGGTGGGTCATGCAGCAAGACAACGACCCTAAGCACACAAGTCGTTCTACCAAAGAATGGTTAAAGAAGAATAAATTTAATGTTTTGGAATGGCCAAGTCAAAGTCCTGACCTTAATCCAATCGAAATGTTGTGGAAGGACCTGAAGCGAGCAGTTAATGTGAGGAAACCCATCAATATCCCAGAGTTGAAGCTGTTCTGTATGGAGGAATGGGCTAAAATTCCTCCAAGCCGGTGTGCAGGAATGATCAAAAGTTAACGGAAACATTTAGTTGCAGTTATTGCTGCCAAGGGGGGTCACACCAGATACTGAAAGCAAAGGCTCACACACTTTTGCCACTCACAAATATGTAATATTCGATCATTTTCCTTAAAAAATAAATGACCAAGTATAATATTTTTGTTTTATTTGTTTAACTGGTTTCTCTTTATCTACGTTTAGGACTTGAGTGAAAATATGATGATGTTTTAGGTCATATTTATGCAGAAATATGGAAAATTCTAAAGGGTTCACAAACTTTCAAGCACAACTGTATGTCATCTGGACCAACGGCCTTTCCATTTTTTATTCTCTTCATAGCTGTCCTTACTTCCTCCTTGCTAATTCGTTGCACTTCCTGATTCACTATCTCCACATCACCCAACCTCTTCTCTCTCTCGTTCTCTTCATTCATCAGCCTCTCAAAGTACTCTTTCCATCTGCTCAACACACTCTCCTTGCTTATGAGTATGTTTCCATCTTTATCCTTTATCACCCTAACCAGCTGCACATCTTTCCCAGCTCGGTCCCTCTGTCTAGCCAATCGGTACAGATCCTTTTCTGCCTCCTTAGTGTCCAGCCTCTCATACAACTCATCATACGCCTTTTCTTTAGCCTTCGCCACCTCTCTCTTCACCTTGTGCCTTATCTCCTTGTACTCTTGTCTACTTTCTGCATCTCTCTGACTATCTCATTTCTTCCTTGCCATCCTCTGTATACTCTCCTGTATTTCCTCATTCCACCACCAGCTTTCCTTTTCCTCCTTCCTTTTTCCAGATGTCATGCCAAGCACCCTTCTTGCTGTCACCCTTACTACATCTGCTGTAGTTTCTCAGCTGTCTGGTAACTCTTCACTGCCACCCAGTGGCTGTCTCACCTACTCCCTAAATTCAACCTTGCAGTATTTTTTTTCAACTTCCACCATTTGATCCTTGGCTCTGCCCTCACTCTCTTCCTCTTCTTGATCTCCAATGTCATCCTACAGACCACAATCCTATGCTGCTTAAATACACTTTCTCCTGCCACCACTATGCAGTCTTCAATCTCCTTCAGATCAACTCTTCTCCATAGGATGTAATCTACCTGTGTGCATCTTCCTCCACTCTTGTATGTAAACCTATGTTCAACCCTCTTCTTAAAATACATATTCACCACAGCCATGTCCATCCTTTTGGCAAAATCTTCTATCCTCTGACCTTCTTCATTCCTCTCCTTGACACCATACCTACCCATCACCTCCTCGTCTTCACTGTTCCCTTCACCAACATACCCATTTAAAACCGTTCCAATCACCACTTTCTGCCCCTTGGATAAACTGTTCATCACTTCATCCAACTCACCCCAAAAATCTTCTTTCTCACCCATTGCACACCCAACTTGCGGTGCATATGCATTAACAACATTCATCATCACACCTGCAATTTCCAGCTTCATAATCATTACTCTGCCTGACACTCTTTTCACCTCCAAAACACTCTTGACATACTGTTACTTCAGAATAATTACTACCCCATTTCTCCTCCTATCCACACCATGATAGAACAATTTGAATCCACCTCCAATCCACCTGGCCTTACTCCCCTTCTATTTAGTCTCTTGCAGGGACAATATATCAGCCTTACTTCTCTCCATCATATCTGCTAACTCTCTCCCCTTACCAGTCATACTGCCAACATTCAAAGTTCCTACCCTCAGTTCCACTCTCTTTACTTTCCTCCTCTCCTCCTGCCTCCAGACACGTCTCCCCCCTCTTCTTCTCCTTCGTCTTTTTCAGCCAACAGTAGCCCAATTTCCGCCAGCACCATGTTGGCTTACAGTAATGGTGGCGGTCGTTGTTAACCTGGGGCTCGACCGATCTGGTATGGAAATATGTATTGTTGTCCACATATTGATTTGGCAAAATTTTACACTGGATACCCTACCCTCACCATTTATTTTGGTACGAAGAAACACACTGGTTTGTGCAACCCCTGTGGCTGGGTTGGGTAACCACAATCACAAGACTAGAGTTGCACAAGAGGATTGCACAATGAGGCATGCCATTGATAGCCATGCTTGAACGTTTTCTTCAGACATGTGGGTGTGTGTCACAAAATGTGTCAGCGAACACAAGATCACCACATCAGGAGTAACACATTTTTAAGGGTCTGACATTTTTGTTTTCAGGGAAAAGCAAAATAAACTGCATGTGAATTTTCTTGGGTGGCACAGTGGTAGTGCTGCTGCCTCGCAGTTAGGAGACCCGGGTTCGCTTCCTGGGTCCTCCCTGCGTGGAGTTTGCATGTTCTCCACGTGTCTGCATGGGTTTCCTCTGGGTACTCTGGTTTCCTCCCACAGTCCAAAGACATGCAGGTTAGGTGGATTGGCGATTCTAAATTGTCCCTAGTTTGTGGGTGTGTGTGGGTTAGCGCCCTGCCTGGGATTGGTTCCTGCCTTGTGCCCTGTGTTGGCCGGGATTGGCTCCAGCAGACCCCTGTGGATGGATGGATGAATTTTCTTTACTAGCTCTGGCCACACACAATATGAAGTCTGATGATGTTGTGTGTTAAAAATACAATCTACAAAACGTCTGCCTTGTTGCAAGACAATTTGTGTTTCACTTTCATGCAAAGGAAAAATTTGAGCCATGAAATGAAATTCTTTGGCCATGAGTTTCTGATGGCTGTACTGGGAGCAAGGAGCCTTGAATCAAATGTTTAGAATGCTGTATCAGTTTGTATGGGTCTAGCTGTAACACTGCAGTCAGACTGTCCTGACTTTGAGTTTTATTTGTCTAGTGTCTCAATTTCTCATTATTTTTACCATTATGTTTCAATGTCATCCACCTGCAGAGCTACAGCACCATATACAATACAATAAAATGCAATTTATTTTTGTTTAACCCAAAAATCACACACAAAGTGCTGCAATGGGCTTTAACAGGTACTGCCTTTTGACAGCCCCAAAGCCTTGACTCTCTAAGAAGACAAGGAAAAACTCCCAAAAAAAAACCCTTGTAGGGAAAAAAGATGGAAGAAACCTTGGGAAAGGAAGTTGGGTGTGCAATGGGTGTCAAAAAGGGGGTAAATACAATGTAATACACATCACACAAGTAATCCGCAATACAATATAACAGTGCAATAGAAATATAACAAGTACATAGCAGAATTTAACACTAGATTATATCACATAATATGATTTGGATTTGTTCAGAGTCCTATAGACCTCGGCCATCAAGCTGCCTCCCCCTATTGGCCATTGCACAGCTCAGTCAGTGCTGGGCTAGCCAATCTGATGAAAGTACCCCTCTACCCGATGATTCCTGGGATCCTCCATCAGAAGTAACTTTACCTTAGGCAGGTAAAACAACCTGGCAGGTGGGCAGTGGCACTAAGTTCCATATTTGATTACCGAGAAGAGAAACAGAATAAGTAAAGGTTAGTAACAAATTATAACTATCATATTACTTATGTTTTAGTTCTAATGACTAACAACAGAGATGCAGTCTGTACAGTTAATCAGCAGCTTTAGTCAGGATATGCCAAACTGAAGTAGTGAATCTTCAACTGGGATTTGAAAGTTGAGACCAAAGGGAATCTCTTATAGTAGCAGGAAGACCATTACACAGTTTAGGGGCCCTGTAACTAAAAGCTCAACCTCCCACTGTTATTTTATTAATCCTTGGGATCATAAGCAGACTGGCATCTTGAGATCTTAGTGTGCGCTCTGGTTTGTAAGTCTTGATAAATTCAGATAAGTAAGCCAGAACTTGGCCATTTCAAGCTTTATATGTTAAAAGGAGGATTTTGAAATCTGCCCTAAACTTAACTGGGAACCAGGGTAAGGATTCAAGAACTGGAGTTATGTGTTCATATTTTCTTGTTCTTGTAATAATTCTTGCAACAGCATTTTGGATTAACTGGAAGCCATAAAAAGAACAGTTTGAACATCCAGCGAACACCGCATTGCAGTAGTCAATCCTACTAGAAATAATGCATGAATTCATTTCTCAGAATCCTGCTTATTTAGTAAACGCATTAATTTCCCAACATTTTTAAGATGGAAGAAACATGATTTAGACAACTTTGTAATCTGCTGCTTTAGACATGCTAATATCAAAGATCACTCCTAGATTGTGGGCTGATTTAGTAAAATTTATGGTGATTCCAACTGAGTTAAATGATGACAAAATAGTGTTGCGATCATCATCATTCCCTTCAATAATTAACATCTCTGTTTTATCGGTGTTTAAAGATAGATAGTTCTGCGTACAAGTGAAAATTAACACTAGTTTTCTAATGATAGATCCCAGTGGAAGCATGTAAAGTGAAAACAGTAAAGATTCCAGTACTGAGCCCTTCGGGGCACCATATCTCAGTTCTCTGTATAATGATGGTGTACTATCAGTACATTTCTATAAATACTGGAATCGATTTGATAAATAAGAATTAAACCAAGCAGTGCCTGTAAGCCCAATGTCATTTTCTAGCCTGTGCAGTAAAATTGAATGGCAACTGGTGTCAAATGCTTCATTTAAATCTAACAACATAATTACAGTGGAGTATCCTTCATCAGAGGAAATCAGAATGTTGTTTACAACACACATTAGCCACGTTTCTTTACTATGAATTGTGCGGAAACCGGATTGGAATTTCTCAAATAAATTGTGATACGTAAGGTGTGACTGAAGCTGATTGGCAACTACTTTTTCAAGTATTTTAGAGAGAAAGGGTAAATTTGAGATGGGTCTATAATTATGTTGGTCTAGGTCTGACTTTTTAAGTAATGGTTTAATGACTGACACTTTTAGAGAATCAGGTATCATGAATCATGCAATAATGAACTATTGATAATGTTAAGAATAGGTGCTGCAAGAACATCCATTGCACTTTTTACTAGTTTTGTTGTCACCGGGTCTAGAGAACAAGTAGTGGGTTTCATTTTAGAAATTTAAGTTAAGACTTCCTACTCAGTTACAGGATTAAAATGTCTGAAGTGTTGAATGCAATGTGCGACAGGGTCTGCTAAGCTTGTATGTGGTTTGCACCTTGATGCTGAGATCTGGGATGTTATCTTTCTATTATAAAAAAAATCTTTGGAAGGAGACGAGGGAGACAAGACGTGATCTTCTCGGAATTCACTTTGAAGTCCCACGAGACTACATGCACGACACACCCTACTTACAAACAAATTCTCTGAGACACTTTAACGTCCCGTTAAAGGACAGCTGCTGTACAGGCTTTTAAATGATTGTCGCGCAGCGCAACATGCAGATTATGCAGCACGGCACTAGCAGCCATAGGGGAGGGGGGAATAACTCATTCACTACAGCTTTATTACTGGCAAATATCAAGAAATGAAAAATGAATGAAAATGAATAAAATGAAAATAACAATCTCTTTAAATTGTATAACCTGATAACCAAGCCCAGGGGTTGGCGAACGAAGCGAGCAGGGGGCAGAGCCCCCTAATATTTTTAATTTTCTAATTAAAGAAGTTCTTAAAGACAATACTGGTAATATCTGCTGGTATTTTGCACTGTAGATCTGAATTCCCATTTGTTAATTTAGCCATGGGTGGCACGGTTGCACAGTGGTAATGCTGCTGCCTCACAGTAAGGAGACTTGGGTTTGCTTCCTGGGTCCTCCCTGCGTGGGTTTCCTCCGGGTGCTCCAGTTTCCTCCCACAGTCCAAAGACATGCAGGTTAGGTGCGTTGGCAATCCTAAATTGTCCCTAGTGTGTGCTTGGTGTGTGGGTGGATGTGTGTGTGTGCCCTGTCTGGGTTTGTTCCTGCCTTGCGTCCTGTGTTGGCTGGAATTGGCTCCAGCAGACCCCCGTAACCCTGTGTTAGGATATAGCGGGTTGGACAATGACTGACTAACGGACTAATTTAGCCACTGTTCTAAACAGTACCCAATGATTATTATTATTGTTATCTACTATTTTAGAATAGTAGTCTGAGCGAGCTTTAACACTAGAATCCCTGAAGCCTACACAAAAACTTGTAATCCCAACCCACCTTAAAATCCCTTCACAGCTCTCCATCCAGAATATTAGAATATCTTTATTGTCATTGTAGCAAATACGACAAAATTAGGTGCAGTCCCTGCAGTGTCAAAATATAAATAAATATAATTACAAAAGGATAAGAAAGGATAAAAAGAAACAAGGCAGAACACAAACATTCAACATAAGACCTTAATTGCACATGAACACTATTGCATAAGATGTCATCTATTGCACTACTGCATTGGAGGTGAATAGGTGGTATTCAGTGCCCTAATAGCAACAGGATAGAAACTGTTATTAGTTTTTATTTTATTTTATTTTTATGAGCTCAACTCAGGCAAAAAGTTCTCTCAGCTCAAGCCAAGGTTCCTCTGTGTTTGAGGTTCCCGGAGTTGTATAGGGTAAATAATACAGTATATCGTTATTTGGAATACATACATTTCATGTGTGTTCCGTGTCTACAAAGATCTGGGTAAGTGTAGGATAAAAGAAAATGCTAAACACATACCTAAAGCAGAAACCTTTTCCAAGTTGTACTAATAATGATGTCAAGTGTATAATGTGTGAAGATTTTAGTCCAAATATCAAATAAATATGTGCACTTTTAATCAAGAATATAACCAAAGAAATAAAAAGCATTTGACTTACATGTTGCTGTCAATGAGTTAAAAACTCAAGTTCAAATGTTAATCAACAGGGTCTTTATATGTATTTTTGAGAGGTGCAGAGGTAAGAACTGCTGCCTTATAACCCAAAGATCCTGGGTTCAAGACCAGGTGCTCCATGGTTTGAGTAGTGAGCTGCTATTATGACTATAACTAGGGCACTTTGCCCCCTGCTCACTTTGCAAGTTCACCCCCTTACTCCCGGGTGTGCAAAGCACCAGCCACTTCGCGTCTCTGCCTCTCACGTTGTGAAGGGGGTGGCTGAACACACTCTTTGGAGATGTATCTTGTTGACACTTGAATTTTTAGTTATTCAGTTTTATTCTAGAATAAAAGCACAATTGTTTTGTTATACCTTTGCTAAAGGTAACCAGTAACCACTTGAATGAGATCAAATCTGTCTCTGCCTTTCTTGTGCACGCACACACACAGTAAAACATTTGCTAAAAGTGTCAGTTTCTACATTAATGTGTACATTAAAATCCCCCATCAGCACTACGTGACCATAATTTATAGCCAAATCAGATAAAATGTTGCCAAATTGAGTCATGAACTGTGAATATGACCCTGTTGGTCTGTAGACTAGCACTACAATTGTGTTTCAATCTGTTTTAATATTTAAAATGAATGCCTCAAAGGATGTTAAGTCACAAAGATTTTTAGAAGTGATTTACAATTTGTTACAATGAATTATTCCAAGGCCTCCTCCTTGACCAGAATCTCAAGACTTATGAAGGAATATGTATCCATCTGGTGAGGCCTCAGCTAGGGGAACAGTGTTAGATTTACTAAGCCAGGTTTCAGCAAGAAGACACAGATCAGATTTTATACTTAATATAATCTCATTTACCAAAACAGCTTTACTTCCAACAGAGTGAATGTTGAATAAGCTGCATTTAAAACTGCATACTTCTTTCTGAATTGGTGATATATTTTTTGTTTTAATTTGAACTAAGTTTCTTTTACAGGTGCCCCTGTTGGAAGGTCTGGTTTTATCTCTTGGTCTAATTATACACCTTATTTTTTGTTATCAGGTAATTTAAAGTGTGCATCAAGACTAAATTTACTGGATGCCCCAAAAAAGATAATGTCTTTGAAATTTTTCAGTCAACTTTTAGACAACACCATAGTAAAGAGCTGAATGATATTCCACTTGTCTAGTACATGAAGCACCTCAATTTTCTAAAATAAAAGTTTGCCTAGTAGACATTAGATTGCTTGATTTTTCTTTTGTTGAATTCTAACAAAACAAAAGTCCTGGTCATTGGTTGAAAAGCTGTGAACAAAGGCATTTTGAACGTAACATTTCTGTTCATGCCATCCCTAACACTGCCAGTACAATAATCATAAACTTGAATGTATTTGTAGTTTATGATCTTTCATTTGATACAGATATTCAAAATGTATCTAGAGTAGCCTTCATTTTACTTAAGAAGTATTGAAAAATTTAGATGTATGTTAGCATTCCATGATGCTAAATAACTTATCCATGCATTTGTTACTTCTAGGTGGATTGCCATAATGTTTTGCTTTTGTGGTTGATAACAGACTTAAGTTAGTTCAGAATGTGGTGGCTAAAGTGCTCACAAGAGCCGGGAAATGTGTACATAACACCCCTGTTTTGTTTTGTTTTCTTTACATTGGCTTTTGCATTGATTATTAGGTACTGATGTTCAAATATAATGCTTTGCATTGTTTAGGACCTCAATATTTGAGTGACCTTTTAATTCCTTTTAGTCACTCTCACATGGATCTTGTTGTCTCTAGAATAATAAAAAGGTGTAGCTGGAAATAAAGCAGTAGCTTATAAAGTACCCTATTTGTAGACTGGCCCTCCTATAGAGGTATGAGATTCTGACAGCCTGTCAACTGTCAAATCTAGGCTAAAAATATGTTTAGTCAGGCCTATAAGTAGAAATTACAATTAATTTACATTATGGTTTATTCTTTGTCTTTTCTTTTAAAAGTTGCTATTTTATTATTTTTAATTTGCGTTTTTTTTTGTTCAATAATGATCTGGTGCTGACACCTAGATTTTTTTCTCCGGGTTTAAGGCCTGGAAATATTTAAAGCTGCTTTGTCAGTCAGTCAGTCATTGTCCAACTCGCTATATCCTAACACAGGGTCACGTGGGTCTGCTGGAGCCAATCCCAGCCAGCACAGGGTGCTAGGCAGGAACAAATCCCGGGCAGGGCGCCAGCCCACCAAATAAGTTGCTTTGTAACAATACTTATTGTACAATGCACTAAATAATTCAAATTTGATTGCTTAATTAAAACAGTTGTTAATGAGTGCAGTAAGCTATTATTATAGATGTAGAACTTTGCTAAACGTTGCTAAAGCCATCTTGCTTTGTTTGTCATTTCTATAGATACATGTAACAACTGAAAAAGGAGAGTCGGTACTCCCATTGAATCAATCCCGTTGAAGCAGATGTTGCACATGGTCCCATTGTCCTTTTTGTAGCATCAATGTTTTTAATCCCTGCAGACTGGACAAATGAAAACAACATCTGAACAGTCATTTTAAGAAAGCAGGTTACCATGATGGTAAGTTAATTTGAGAGTTAATTTTTAATATATGTGCAGTATTTGGACTTATATTTTTAACACAATATTTTACAATATAACCATTTAGACTATGTTGCATATTTAAGGTTGCACCATCCTAAGATGTGGTTTAAACTGTAGAATCTTCCACAACAATTGGTTGGGTTAGTGGATTGTGGAGTATTCATGTTGATGGTGAGGAAATCAAATACATTTCTTTTTTAGGTAGTAAATACTTTAGAACCAGTACAAATAAATTGCAATAAGTAGATTATGTACTGTACTATATGTAAATACTGTAGATTGAATGGTATTAATTTGAATTAAATCTTTTGTGTGCCCCTCAGTATGATCTGCAGCTCGTCTTGGATGCACCAGTTGACTTCATAGTTATAAGCCTTCACCTAAGTGTTAGATTGTTTGTTCATACCTAATTGTTACTAGCTGTAATATTCTTTGTTTTTTCATCTGCACAGTAGTGTGATTTACCCATGAAAAGGAGGTGATGGTGCATTTTTCTGTTGGAAAATGTTACTGTTAGAAGGTAACTTTCTCTCTCTCATTCTATGCACGGCTAACGTGTGAATTTTTCTTACAGGACAAAAGGCATTCACTAATGGGGGTACTGGACAGAGCTGTGAATGAGACCAAGAGCAGTGCGAAGGTATATATGTAATGTCTAATAATATTGAAATAGGCATATAGAAATACATGTTTTTTTGTATTGTATTCTATATGTAGTCACATCTTAAGGAGCCACTGATAAAAAAAGACCTCCACAATGCATTAAAATGGTTGCACCAACATAGACAGCTCTTCAGAGGTGCCATGTTTGAGCCACATTTTCTGGAGATGTATGAGGAGGACCAAAGAAGAGCTCTCCAGGACTTCATTGATGGAGTTTATATTAAAGATGTAGTTTTGGCAAAGAACCCTTTTTGTTTATTTTTCAGTTTAGGGATGATATGGAACTTCTTGCTCAAGAATGTCAGGATAAAATGAATCTTAGAGTCAACTACATATCTAATGAATCAGTATAATTTTTGTTAGGGATCCAACAAATCAATTTAGGGAAGTCTGTTGCTAAATTAATTATCTTAGTTACTTGTATTTTATTGTGCATTATTGTTCTGTTGATTTCAGTTAAGAATGCTTTGAAATTCTACTTTCTTTACATGGTGGGTATTTTTTGAAAATATAAACCATTTAACTGCAAGTCTCTTTTGTGTCTGTGTCTTATTTTGAAATATTGATATTAGTTCTTGTTACTTATGTTACTATTTACTTTGTTACTTATATTAGTTTTTTTAAAGCTCAATTAATGCTATCTAAAGGAACTATTAAAAGAATTTTTTAAAAATATTTCATAACAGAATAAACATAAGTGAATTCGTAGAAATGTTTCGTTTTGGAAACAATTCAGTGTTTTTGAGGGTTTTCTTGGAGGGCAGAGCATTAGTTTGGTACAATACTGAAAGATTTGAGATCTTGGACATTATGAAGATACTGTTGTACAATAAAATGTAATATTGTGGTTTTATAAGCCACTACACACATTACCCAAATACATTCAAAGATAATTTTGGATAGCCTCACACTTCTGAGCTTAACAAATGCAGCAGTGTACAAACATAGTATTTTAATGTTTCTTTGACAAGCATAAAGATAATTGTCTTGACTTTCACCTTATAATTACATTATTGTTATGCATGTATTATTGAGGGACTTGGAAAAAAAGCTAACAGATGGTCACACAACACTATAACTACAACTGTACAGTTTAGCTGGCTAAAATATAACAGTGAGACACACACAAATACATTCATCATGCATATTTACTACTGGTGCTGTCATTGGTCCCTCTGTTGATTCGAAAGCTCTTCCTGTTGAATCTTCACAATGGCTGCAGATGTTGGAGGTCTTCGGCACATTTTGTGCCTCTTGTAATTGTTTACCCTGCTCCACAAGAAAGATCTTTCCTTATGGCATTTCTCCCTGTTCCAGCCAGGGTTCAAAGTTGTCCAGATGACAAAAGCATTATTTTCAGAGCTATTCAATATGTTGAAAAAAATTGCCTGTGGCCAGCGTCCAGCATAATTTTTTTTCTTTTGTTGCTGTAGCAAGTCATCAGTTTTTCCAAATTCTTTACTCCTCCTTTCATATCATTTTTATCCATTATCAACTCTGGCAATGGATTCTCCTAGCCCTGTGCAGTATTCTCATCAACATTACATTGTGCACCAAAAAAAAAAGTTTTATGTACCAAACTTTAATGTCTTCACTGATCTATTCCATGTAGCCAGCAGTTGAGGTGGGAGCTCTTACTTATTTTTCCTTAAAGTGCTGAGCATTGTTACCTTCCTCTTGAGGGGCTACTGTCCCAGTTTGTGTGAAATTAAAACTTATCGAGCATGGTGTTGTGGCTATACAGCCTTTGTGTCCTGTCCAGGGTAACCCTCATACCTTCATTTCTCGCAGGAATTCTCCCATCTGGCTTCCCCCATCTTCTACTCTTCTATAACTTTGTGCTTCCCCTTGACCATATTATTCGTGGCTTTGGACTGGGTTATCATTTTAATTTAGATGATACTGAGATTTATTTCAGTGTTGAAAGTGAAATTTCATCAG
The DNA here is from genome assembly GCA_026402145.1 of Polypterus bichir lapradei. Lineage (NCBI taxonomy): Eukaryota > Metazoa > Chordata > Cladistia > Polypteriformes > Polypteridae > Polypterus > Polypterus bichir. The sequence goes on from JANRMT010062856.1 coordinate 37,981,031, forward strand.
AGCTTTCTCAGCTCACAACTTAACTCAGTGAAATTAAAACTTGGATGGAGTAGAACTCTTCAAAATTAAACTGCAACAAAACCAAAGTCATGCTAATTGGCACACAAGGTAAAGGTCAATAGTGTATTTCACAGAAATGATCCGATTTGTTTAATCTATGACACAACATGATAGTAGAAGCCCTCAACTTCACAATGATACATATTGTTTGGTTTGATGTACTATTTTTCCTTCTCATTTTTATCAGTTAATTTTTGACTAGGTCCATGACATGATGTTACTTTTGTTCCTTGACGAGACGCCTTGGTTGTTGCTTGGTTATTCATTTTAGATCATGTGACCCCAATGTTGTGACTTATTATGTTGCTGCTGCAAACATATCAAAGACATTAAAACTTGTTCTGATTTGAGTGCCCTTCTACAGCAAATAGGGTGTGAGGCCTCCTAAATGTTTCACAAGCCAGGCAATGCCTAACTGTCTGCATAGTATTTGTCTCACCGAAAGCAATTAGATCTTCCTTTCCCATTCCAAAGTAGGAATTTATCTTTCTAGGCCCAAAATAAGGAACTGATTTCAAAGTTCAAAACAAACTCTATAAAGCCCAAAAAATCTATAAAATACACAGAAATTCCCTTCTAGGGAAAGGAACTGTAAACCTTTGCCTAGAAAGGACAAACTGCAGTGAAGGATCATTATAAATGAGAGTATCTATTAAGAACATTTTAACAAAGAACAAAAATGTCAAAAGGCAAAAAGGAGTTGACTAGAAGGCAATCCTAAGTGAACAAGCCTCATTACACAATTCAAAGATCAAAAACCAAGAGCAAAAACAAAAAAAAAAAACACCCAATATTAGAAAACCCAATACTCACTGGTAATGCACTCAAAAGAATTTCAGTGAGATTTGCTCTCAGTCTCTGAAGACAAAAGCTGATGGTGTTCCTTCAGGAGTAATAACAGGGCGGACCCACCCATTAAGGTTACACCCATAAAGTACAAAAAATAAAAGAACATGTTACCACACATAGACACTTAACTGCAAACTGATGAAATATTAAATAAAACATAAAAGAACCAGAGTGGCGCAGTGGTAGTGCTGTTACCTTGCAGTAAGGCGACCCGGGTTCGCTTCCCTGGTCCTCCCTGCGTGGAGTTTGCATGTTCTCCCAATGTCTGCATGGGTTTCCTCCCACAGTCGAAAGACATGCAAGTTAGGTGCATTGGCGATCCTGAATTTTGCTTGGTGTGTGTGTGTGTGCACTGCGGTGGGCTGGCGCCCTTCCCAGGGATTTGTTCCTGCCTTGCGCCCTGTGTTGGCTGGGATTGGCTCCAGAAGAACCCCGTGACCCTGTGTTCGGATATAGTGGGTTGGAGAATGACTGACTGACTGACATAAATAAACCTAATAGACATATTAATTTAAACAACAAAGACATAAAAAGGATCTTGAGCAGAAAAGTAAGAACATACATGAAGAGAAACAACAAATCCTAGTTTCTGGATATAAACAAAGAAAATACAGTACTTATGAAAGATTGGATGTTGGATGCTTTGGTCCTTTGTGGATTTTTGCATATTACAATGACTGGAATTCTATTTTTGACTGTCCCTAATTGCTTTGTAAACCTATTCTGGCTAGACTATTTTTCCAAACAAGTAATTGCACGGGCAAATTCACTACTACAAGATGAAGATTTTTTGTCAGTGGCAATATCTTGTGCTACTGGTTAAGGAAGAAACTCAGCAAATAATGCAAATAATGGCCAAATGAAATTCATAGTTCTAAAGCTTCTTAGAATCTGGAAGGCATTCTTTAATGTTCTCCACTAATAACTGAGGATACTGAACTGTTGCTAATATTTTAACTTCTTTGAACCATAAAATCAGGTTACATCTTTCTTTCTTTCTAAAAACAGTTCCAAATTATTGTGAAGACTTTTTAATGTTGTTTACACTATCAACTTATTCAGATTCACTGCTGACAACAAAGTTTGTCTTATCCCTGGCAGACGGATGCACATGCTTTACTCAATTAGATACAAGTCTTAATGGATTTAGCAGAACAGTGACTTGTTGTTCTCCTGGGAGCTCACATGTACAGCTTTTGTTTCTGCTGTGTTGATCAAAGTCCTCTTTCAAACCATAAGAAATTGTACAAAGTTGACATGAGGCTAAAGTTTCCTCAGAGATACTCCATCCACCAACATTAAAACTCTTTTGCTTGATAGATCTTGTTCTGAGGTGTTATTTTTCTCAACTTGGATTTCCTGTTAAACCAAGAAAGAAGTGCAAACATAATTAGCACATGTGAATGTTGTGTAACAGATGTAAACAAAAGTCAGATCTACTGAAACCTGAAACTCAATGGGAGTACACAAAATACAAAGATGTTGATAAACTGAGATAACTGAGATGCCACCTACATGATTCAGGTAAGTTAAGAAGCAGTCTTCCAAGTAACTTCCAAGTAAAAAAAAAATGAACAGTGGACATAGGGGTGTCACTGTTATCACACAGGTTCTAATCACAAAGTGCCCAGAATGAAACAGGTTATTTGGAAATGAATAGGAATTTCATCAAAAAGCCTCAAAATTGCATCATGGTGAAAACAGGTGGCAATAAGAAACAATAAAGCTCAATCCCTATGTACTTTCGGCCCATTTCTTCGATCAAATTTGTATATGTTTATGTTGCATTTTCTTTAAGTGGAAATACACTTGATAAGAATGAACTGAACTAAATTGAATCAAATGAATCAAAGTGCCTTTCCTACTTTAGGTATACCTAGAATTTAAAATTCCTTCTAAATTACAAATCAAACTCTGTGATCTGCACATAGCAAAAATGTGGTTTAACTGTGGTTATACAGCTGCATTACAGCTCTGGCCATCCATGAATAGACTAATGGTGGTAGAATAGGCTCCAGCTTGCCAAAGCCCTGCATACGATATAGCTGTAATGATAGATTGTCACTTTCTGTGGTCTGTGTCTAAGGAAGATTGAACAAAAATGCTTATACTTTACCAATGTGTTTCTGACTTGTGACTTTGGATGAAGGGAAAAGTCTTTTAACGGAAATGAGTATGGCAAACAAGAACAATGAACTGATGCATTGCCAGGTATTGTGTTATTGTTCTTTTCTTCCTTTAATATATTTATTACTAACAGTGATGCTTCTCTACTAACCAGCCTTTTGACTCCTTTTAATATGCTCCCCAGATTATCTTGGTATCAATAAACACTGCAGGAGAATACTGTTTTCACTATAACATTCCAATGGAGACTTTAATCATTTCAAATAGTTGCTTATTGTTATTCAGAATTCTAGCCTCAGTAGATTCCTGTCTCTAACCCTTGTCCTACTTAAAATATATTTTATTGCAGGAAATCTGTATTTATTCACTGGGGAGAGCATGGGCTCATACCAGTCTAAGGGAATTGTGGGAGAAATAGTTAACAACCCAAAAATCCTCCATCCATCCATCCATTTTCCAACCTACTATATCCTAACACAGGTTCACGGGGGTCTGCTGAAGCCAATCCCAGTCAACACAGAGTACAAGGCAGGAACAAATCCCGGGCAGGGCGCCACCTAAAAAAACATGGCATAAAATAATCCAGAGCATATAAAATAAGCAAGGAATCTTACAAAAATGAAATATACGGATTTGTTAGGCCAGACACACCATAATGTTACACCACATGTGATTGAATCCCAAAGTATTCTAGGGTTCCATGTACTTTATTACTTATGTAGAGACTTCATGTGTAGTCAAAGAAACACATTCATATGTATACTTATTTTAACTGATTCAGGCAAAATAAGAGTTAAATAAATTAAATGTTAAAGGCTAATGCCTGTACTTTTTATTCACCAAGTAACCTGGGATACTACCAATATTTTCAAACAAAAGGATAAGAACGTAATTAAGAGGTGGTCACTCCTTTGGACTAATACCGAAAATGCCTCCCGCCTCAGGATAATAGTGGCAGCGTGATCGGCAGAAACCAATTATATCCATCACAAAACTATTAATGCCTGTTAAGCATGGAAATTATGTCCATTAGAAAAGTATTAATACCCATTAAGCATGAGAAAATGATGGTGGTATAAACAAAAATAGTTGAATGGAGGAGTTGGGTACCAGAAATCACATAATGATGAAAAATATGTAGAGTGTGGTAATCTTGTGATAAGGATTGTAATAAATATGAGGTTCCACCAGACTAACACCACTCACTTCATTGAACTGAGTCGGCTTTGTGCTCTATACAATAAAGTCCTATTCTGATTGCTCACTGAGAAACTGTATGTTTTCTTCCAAGAGAGAATGGGTTTTCCTCCACAACACTTACAACTAGCAAACACAAGTTATTTTTTCATTCAGTGCTTTGATGTCAGCAACACATTAGCTGGAGTGACAAGCTGCTTTCATCCATTTTCCTGAGCCTGTAATTTCTGCTTAGCAGCATGGCCTGGAAACCACATTTGTGATAGCAGCCTATAGCAGGACATCCTGTGTATATGAAGCCAATTTGAATTGATCTGCATAGGTAGTAACCAGGCTGGGAAAACTGGTAGCTGGGCTGTAAGGAGGCAGAACTACTAAGTGCTTGTCACAGAGTGTCTCAAATATGGTTCCCAAGTTGCCCATGAATATTTTTACTACTCCCTATTTTTGGAGCTGCTTAGGATTTCTTCTCTCTTTCCAATATCTAGTACTGTCCTTATCAAACCATAATCATCCAACTACCTTTTTTGTTACACTGTTAGTTTCATGCACCCTTTGACTATAAGTTTACTTTGTTCCACCTTAAAAAATGTCTGTATTGCCTGGTACATGTGAATTTTCATATCATTCAAATGAATTGCATGTATTTTATTTTTTAACTTGCTTGGGATAAAGGTATTTGCTAAACAGTGAATAATAATAATAATCATTTCTACATATCCTACATCAAAAGCATCCCAACAGGATGGCAAGGCTCTGCAGGGAGTGACACAGTCAGCTGAAGGCATCACTGGGTGTGCACTCTCTAACTTCTAGAACATCCACATCAGCAGCTGATGGACCAGGGCAAAGAAAATCATTAATGATATCAGCCAACACAACAAGAGCCTCTCTGTGCTACATTCAGGAAAACACTACCCACTACCACTTTTTGAAGGGGAGCTGCTCTCCACAGTCCAATCTGTATTTTGAATGAGGACAGTGTCTAGAGTGACATTTGTTTTAGAACATTAGAACATCTAACCCAGCACAGGGGATGCAAACCCAGCCACATGGGATGCACAAACTGGTGTGTTTCTTTGTGCTGGTCCCAAGCCCAGAAAAATTGGGAGGGTTATGTCAGGAAGGACATCTGCTGTAAAATTTTGCCAGATTAATATGAGGACAACAATACAGATTTCCATACCAGATCTGTCGAGACACGGGTTAACAACAGCTGCCAACAGGGTGTTGGCAGAAATTGGGTTACTGTTGGCTGAAGAAGGAAAAGAAGAGCAAGAAGGTAAAGAGAGCAGAACTGAGGGTAGGAACTTTGAAAGTTTTCAGTATAACTGGTAAGGAGAGAGAGTAACCTGATGTGATGAAGAGAAGGAAGGTTGATATAGTGTGCGTGCAAGAGACTATAGGAAGGGGAATATGGCCAGGTGGATCGGAGGTGGATTTGTAGAAGGAAATATTTTTATATTAGCATAAAAATAGCAAATTAGCATAAAGAGTCATAAAAAGTAATTAAAAGCTTCTAAAACATTAGATTAAGCATAAATTAGAATGTTAAGAAAATAAGATAGGTTAAGTAAATAGTTAACAAAAAAATCAATCATTTTGCATTATTTTTTAAGCTTACAGCAGAATTGCTAGTGTGGGAAAGTACAGAAAAAGAACAACAAATTACATGTAGAAACCAGGTTTGAACAGGATAAGAATATTGAGAACACCTGTGTCCAAGGCTGGGAAGCTAAAAGAACGATACCACAGAGAGAAGATGGCTCTGGTAGGCACATAAAGAGACCAGCTGGATTGATGAATCAGCAGAAAGGCAACAAAAGGCTTTTGCTGTAAGCAAGGTCACACTGATGTAATGCATGAAAGAAACACTAGTATATTCAGGCTTTAGCAATAAATATTAGAAATTAACTTTAGCATAGAAATAAAGGCAAATCAAGCATGCCAAGCAAATGATTAAATGAAAGCATATACCATATTTCTTTTTAATTAAAGCTTAGCTTTAAGCTACCATTATAGCATAGCTTGAAAGGCTAGAGAAGGAGTGACACCATGAAAGACCAAATATGGAAGAAGGAACATCTGCCCAGTCGAAGAACAAATCAAAAATAAGCAAAACAGAAATTAGAGTGAACAAAAGACAGTATAGACAGGTGCAGAATGAACTAATTGAACGAGGTTAAAGTGATAAGAAATTGTTATATAAACTTTAATTGCTGAACTGTTCAGGGCTCACCTCAATTTGGCCGTATTGGGTTGAGTCTGTGTTGTTATTTGTGTTGTTTTATTGCAATAAACCTTTAAAACAATGTCTGTCTATCGTGAGTCCTAATAGCCTTCATTTTCAGGTAAAAAGCCTTCTGGTGACGAATTTTTCGCCACGACAGATTCAAATTGTTCGATCATGGTGTGGATGGGAGGAGAAATGGGGTATGGGTTATTCTGAAGGAACAATATGTCAAGAGTGTTTTGGAGGTGTAAGAATGTCAGAGAAAGTGATGATTATGAGGATGGAAATTGAAGGTGTGATGATGAATTTTGTTAGTGCATATGCCCCACAAGTTTGGTGTGTGATGGGCGAGAAAGAAGATTTCTGGAGTAGTTTGGATGAAGTGATGGACAGTGTACCCAAGGGACAGGGAGTGGTGATTGGAGCAAATTTCAATGGGCATGTTAGTGTAGGGAACAGAGGAGATGAGGAGGTGATGGGTAGGTATGGTGTCAAAGAGATGAATGAAGGCCAGATGCTAGTGGATTTTACAAAAGGGATGGACATGGCTGTGGTGAATACATATATTAGAAGAGGGAGGAACATAGGGTGACATACAAGAGTGGAGGAAGATGCACACAGGTAAATTATATCTTATGCAGGAGGGTAAAGGGTGAAGAAGACTGAAAAATGCAAAGTTCTAGCAGGGGAAAATGTAGTTAGGTAGTATAGGATGGTGGTCTGTAGGATGACGTTGGACACCAAGAAGTTGAAAAAGGAGGACTGCAAGGTTGATTTCAGGGAGGAAGTAAGACAGGCAGTGAAGAGTTACCAGACAGCTGGGCAACTACAACAGAAGTAGTAAGGGTGACAGAAAGAAGGTGATTGGCATGACAGTTGGATACAGGAAAGAGGAAAAGGAAACCTGGTGGTGCAATGGGGAAATACAGGAGAGTAAACAGAGGAAGAGGATGGCAAAGAAGAAGTGGGATATTCAGAGAGATGCAGAAAGTAGACATGAATACAAGGTGTAAGGTGAAGAGAGAGGTGACAAAGGCTAAAGAAAAGGCATATGATGAGTTGTATGAGAGGTTGGACACTATTGAGGGTGAAATGGGCCTGTACCGATTGAATAGACAGAGGAACCATGCTGGGAATGATATGCAGCAGGTTAGGATGATAAAGGATAAAGATGGAAACGTACTTACAAGCAAGGAGGGTGTGTTGAACAGATGGAAAGAGTGCATTGAGAGGCTGAAGAATTAAGAAAATGAGAGAGAGAGAGAGAAGGTTGGATGATGTGGTGATAGTGAATCAGGAATTGTAACGGATTATCAAGGAGGAAGTAAGTATAGCTATGAAGAGGATGAAGAATGGAAAAGCTGTTGGTCCAGATGACATACCTGTGGAAGCATGGAGGTGTTTATGAAAAATGGCAGTGGAGTTTTCAACAAGATTGTTTAATGGAATCTTGGAACGTGAAAGGATATCTGAGTAGTGGAGAAGAAATGTACTTATTTTTAACAATAAGGTGGATGTGCAGAGCTGTAGTTACTATAGGAGGATAAAACTAATGAGCCACAGCATGAGGCTCTGGGAAAGAGTAGTGGAAGCTAGGTTAAGAAGGGAAGTGAAGATTAGTGAGCAGCAGAATGGTTTCATGCCAGGAATGAGCACCACAGATGTGATGTCTGCTCTGAGGGTGTTGATGGAGAAATATAGAGAAGGCCAGAAGGAGTTGCATTGTGTCTTTGTGGACCTGGAAAAGCAAATGACAGAGTGCCTCAAGAGGAGTTGTGGTATTGTATGAGGAAGTCGGGAGTGACAGAGTAGTATGTAAGAATTGTAGAGGATATGTACGAGGGAAATGTGACAGTGGTGAGGTCTGTGGTAGAAGTCATAGATGCATTCAAGTTGGACGAGGAATTACAGGATCGGCTTTGAGCCCTTTCTTATTTGCAATAGTGGTGGACAGGTTGACAGAAGAGATTAGATAGGAGTCCCGTAGACTATGATGTTTCCTGATGACATTGTGATCTGTAGCGAGAAGAGACCCTGGAGAGGTAGAGATATGTTCTAGAGAGGAGAGGAATGAAGGTCAGTAAGAGCAAATCAGAATACATGTGTGTAAATGCAAGGGAGGTCAGTGAAATGGTGAGGATGTAGGAAGTAGAGTTGGTGAAGGTAGATGAGTTTAAATACGTGGGATCAACAGTACAGAGTAACAGGGATTGCGGAAGAGAGGTGAAAAAGAGAATGCAGGCAGGGTGGAATGGGTAGAGAAGAATGTCAGAAGTAATTCATGATAGACGGATATCAGCAAGAGTGAAAGGGAAGTTCTACAGGACTGTAGTGAGACCAGCTTTGTTATATGGGTTGGAGACGGTGGTACTGACCAAAAAACAGGAGACAAGCTGGAGGTGGCAGAGTTAAAGATTCTAAGATTGGAATTGGGTGTGACGAGGATGGATAGGATTAAGAACGAGTACATTAGAGGGTCCGCTCAGGTTGGATGGTTTAGAGACAAAGGCAAAGAGGCGAGACAGCGTTGGTTTGGACATGTGCAGAGGAAAGATGCTGGGTATATTGGGAAAAAGATGCTAAGTATAGAGCTGCCAGGCAAGAGGAGAATAGGAAGACCTAAGAGAAGGTTTAAGGATGTAGCAAAAGAGGACATGCAGGTGATCTGGGTAACAGAGCAAGATGTAGAGGAAAGGAAGATGTGGAAAAAGATGATCCGCTGTGCCAATCCCTAACAGAACAGCGAAAAAAGAAGAACAACAACATCAATTTTGACAAGAACAGGCCATTCAGCTCAGCAAAGCTCGCCAGTCTTATCTATTTAATTCTTCTACCTGGTACTTGGTAGCTTATTCCAAGTGTCTATAGTTCTCTTGTAAAGAAAAACTTCCTAATGTTTGTGCAAAATTTACCTTAACGAGTTTCCAACTTCATTCTTGTGTTCCTGATGAACTCATTTTAACATAACAGTCTTGATCCACTGTACTAATTCCCTTCATAATTTTAAACAATTAAATCATGTCACCTCTTAATGTTCTTTTGTTTAAATGGAGAAGGCTTAGCTCTTATAATCTTTCTTCATAATTCATCCCCTTTAGCCCTAGAATCAGCCTGGTCATTCTTCTCTGGACCTTATCTAGCGCTACTATGTACTTTTTACTACTTGGACATGGATTTTTACACGTCGAGACTCGTCTATTCAGGTAATCAACTTCAAGAGCTGAGAACAAATGCCCGTGGCGGTATGGATCCCTATTTACCTGACGAGGTAAAAAGGCGGTATCATGGCAGCATAGCCGGAGCTAAGCTAAAGGTGAAGCGGCATACAAGAAAGTGGCATTACAAGCCTTCAGTGCCTTCTGTGATCCTGGGAAATGTGAACTCACTACCAAATAAGATTGGCCGCACTGGTGAAAAATGTCAGGACCTACAGAGAATGCAGTTTGTTGTGTTTTTGTGAAATGTGGCTAACAACTACCATCCCAGATGCTAACATGGAGCTACCCCGGATTTAGCACAGTTAGAGTGGACAGAGACACAAATACCTGTGGGAAGAGGAAAGGAGGAGGACTCGCTCTCTATGTGAATACAAGGTGGTGCAACTCTGGACATGTAAACGTCAAAATCTCCACTTGCTGCAGGGACTGTTGGCCATAAGTCTGCATTCCTATTACTTGCCCAGAGAATTTGGACATGTCATTGTTGTTATTGTTTACATCCCTCCTCAGGAGGACATGGAGATAGCAGGTGACATTATCCATTCCGCTGTTGCTAAATTACAAACATAGCACCCTGAGGCGCTTGTGCTAATCGCTGGAGATTTTAACCATGTGAGGCTGGACAAAACATTACCTGCCTTCTCCCAGTATGTGAATTGTAACACCCGGGGAAATAGGACTATTGACCTACTGTATGCAAACGTTAAAGATCCATACAGCGCCACCCCGCTGCCTGCGCTTGCGAACGCAGATCATAACCTGGTTCTGCTTCAGCTTCACTACAAACCAAAAGTGAAGGAGCTACCCACAACCACACGTTCATTCAGGAAGTGGTCCCCTGAGGCAGAGCAGGCTCTGAGAGACTGCTTTGGAACTACGGACTGGGATATCCTGCAGGGATTATATAGTGAGAACATTGAGGAGGTTGTTGACTGTACTACTGACTACATCAACTTCTGTATGGACATGTAGTTCCAGTAAGAACAGTACATTGCTATGCTAACAATAAGCCATGGATTACAAGTGACATCAAGGGCCTTTTGAACCAGAAGAAAAGGGCTTTTAAAGGCGGTGATCAGCATGAGCTCAAGTGCGTGCAGAAGGAACTCCGAGTCCAGCTCAGGGTAGTGAAGGAGCAGTACAGGAGAAAGCTGGAGCAGAAGTTGCAGAATAACAGCATGAAGGAAGTGTGGGATGGGATGAAGATCATCACTGGCTGCAGCTCAAAGCAGGGTGCCACCATCGAGAGAGACGTGTAGAGAGCAAACCATATGAACAACTTCTTTAACAGGTTTGACCACCCTAACCCACTCTCACCTTGGAGGACTGCACCCTCCACCCATCCGTCTGTTGATACCAGCATAGGAGAGAGTTTCCCCTCACCCACAATTACAGCAGCCCAGGTAAGCAGAGAGCTGAGGAGACTTCGTGCCAGCAAAGCAGTAGGTCCAGATGGAGTATTGCCATGACTGCTGAAGGCCGGTGCGCTGGAGCTGGGGAGTCCTCTACAGCACATCTTCAACCTGAGCCTGGAACAGGGGAGAGTCCCGAGGCTTTGGAAAACATCTTGCATCACCCCAGTCCCAAAGGTGTCACGTCCTAGTGAGCTGAATGACTTCCAGCCTATCGCTCTGACGTCACATGTGATGAAGACCATGGAGCGGCTGCTGCTTTACCACCTGAGGCCACAGGTCCGCCACACCTTCAACCCTCTGCAGTTTGCATACCAGGAGAAGGTGGGAGCGGAGGATACCATCATCTATATGTTACACCGATCCCTCTCCCACTTGGACAGAGGCAGTGGTGCTGTAAGAATTATGTTTCTGGACTTCTCTAGCGCCTTCAACATCATCCAAACTCTGCTACTTAGGGACAAGCTGACAGAAATGGGAGTAGATTCATACCTGGTGGCATGGATCGTGAACTATCTTACAGACAGACCTCAGTATGTGCGTTTCGGGAACTGCAGGTCTGACATTGTGGTCAGCAACACAAGTACAGGGGACTGTTCTTTCTCCGGTCCTGTTCAGCCTATATACATCGGACTTCCAATACAACTCCTGCCATGTGCAAAAGTCCTGCCACGTGCAAAAGTTCGCTGACGACACTGCTATCATGGGCTGCATCAGGAGTGGGCAGGAGGAGGAGTATAGGAACCTAATCAAGGACTTTGTTAAATTGTGCGACTCAAACCACTTACACCTGAACACCAGCAAAACTAAAGAGCTGGTGGTGGATTTTAGGAGATCTAGGCCCCTCCTGGACCACGTGATTATCAGAGGTGACTGTGTGCAGAGGGTGCAGACCTATAAATACCTGGGAGTGCATCTGGATGATAAATTGGACTAGACTGCCAATACTGATGCTCTGTGCAAGAGAGGACAGAGCCGACTATACTTCTTTAGAAGTATAAGATGCTGCAGATGTTCTATCAGACAGTTGTGGCAAGTGCCCTCTTCTACGCAGTGGTGTGCTGAAGAAGCAGCATAAAGAAGAGAGACGCCACATGCCTAGACAAACTGGTGAGGAAGGCAGGCTCTATCCAGTTATTGTCTATTACTGCATTTTTATCACTCTTTAATTTAATATTGTTTTTTATCAGTATGCTGCTGCTGGAGTATGTGAATTTCCCCTTGGGATTAATAAAGTATCTATCTATCTATCTATCTATCTATCTATCTATCTATCTATCTATCTATCTATCTATCTATCTATCTATCCTATTGTTAATTCTTATATGTTATGTGTATGTATGCTTATTTTGTTTCATTTATTTATTTTAAACTAGTCACATTGCCTGTCAAAGAAAGGTAACAAAATACATTTTAAAATATCTCAAATTTTTGCCCTAAGTGTAGTTTCAGTGCCCTTTCTATGTATCCTTGTGTGTTTGAATCTTTCTTGACTGGCACTCCCTTTGACAAAAATATTCATGTAAAGCCTGTTTCTCAGATTCTGTAATTTTGAGTTGCCTTGTTCACATCCTGTCTGCTTCTGTACTTGCTGTCTTTCAGGGTGATTCTCAGCATATATCCTACTGTTTTATTCCTCCTCATGTGTATCACACTCACACTTATTTTGATTGGGTCACCAAAGTTAAACTGACCAATCAGATTGCTCTGAGGGATGGGACACATACAGATAGACCTTAGTGTTTTTCAACATATTATATATATATAGTGACAGATAGGGGACGCTATCGCTCCCTTGAACCCTTGTCCAAGACTCCAGACACCAAGTAAAAGTCCAAATGTTGACTTTATTTAAATGCCACAGTGCACAAAGCACCCTCTCCACCACTATACTCATTAACAAATCAATAATTGTTTTTATCAACGATCTTATTAGTGATAAAAAAAATAGATTTTATTGCAGTGGCTTAGCTCAGAAGGGGCGGCTGTTTTAATCGAATCTGCGCCTCCGGATTACAGTTTTACTCGTGCAGATCGCCAAGGAAAAAGAGGCGGGGGCAAACATTTACTCGAGCCAGTTAAAATGTAAAGATGTCAGTTTTGGTAAGTTCAAGTCCTTTGAGTATCTCGCTATTGTTATTTATGGAGATTCTGACATTCTAGTATTATCTGTGTATAGACCTCCTAAATTTAACGCGTCCTTCTTTGAGGAATTCTCAGACTTAATGTCAATTATAATTACAAACTATGACACACTCTTAATTGTCGGCGACTTTAACTTTCATATCGATAATCAGTGTGACCTAACAGTAAAGGAATTCATGAACCTCCTGGAGTCTTTTGATTTGAGACAGCTCATTAATCAGCCTACACATAAAGCAGGTCATACATTAGACTTAGTAAGGACTAATAGTTGATATAAAGCAGGTCATTGATATTGGTCTATCAGACCATTTTCTTCTACTTTTTAATATAGAAATAATGATAGAAAACACCCATTAGAAGCATATTGTTAAAAAACGCTTCTTTGACTCATCAGCAGCTTTAAAACTTACAAACATTCTAAGCAATCAGTCCGTTTACAGTGCCAACTATAATAGCGAGGATAATGTAAATAGTAAGGTGGAAAGATTTAATACTAAAGTGAGAGCTGCTGTTGACATAGTTGCACCTGAAAAGACAGTTAAAAAATCTTCTAGCATTGTTATACCATGGAGAACCCAAAGAGTGTATGATTTGAGCTGAGCGTAAATGGAGGAAGACTAAACTAACTATTCACTATGAAATATTAAAAATTAAAATAACAAAATACAATAACACTGTCCGTCTTGAGAGGCGCTGCTATTTCTCTAAGATTATAAATAACAATGCTAGTAATCCCAGAGTCTTATTCTCTATGATTGATCGTCTGCTAAACCCAGGAAACTCAAAAGAATGCCTAAGTATTCTAGTAAAAAATGTGAGGCTTTTGCCGTATATTCAACCAAAAAATTAATGATATTAGAAATAACACAGTATATCTCCCCAACATTAAGGATCCTCCTAAACCCCAGCATTTTGTTATAAACAAATTAAACTCTTTCACTAGGATAGATTTACCTGATTTACAAAAAATAATATCTCAATTAAAACCCTCCACCTGTGTCCTTGACCCAATACCAACAAATTATTTCAAAGAAGTATCGGGTGTGCTAATTGATAATGTTCTTGACATAGTAAATTCGTCATTAGATACGGGGGTCTTCCCAGACTGTCTTAAGACTGCTGTAGTTAAACCCCTACTTAAGAAACATATTTTCGACCCCTCGGGTCTTGAAAATTTTAGACCCATCTCTAACCTGCCTTTCTTAAGTAAAATTCTGGAGAAGGCAGTCATTATGCAGTTAAATGACCACCTCAATAAACATGCTATTCTTGATAAATTTTAGTTGGGTTTTAGAACAAATCACAGCACAGAAACTGCACTTGTTAAAGTAGTAAATGACTTGTGGGTAAATGCAGACAGAGGCCATTTATCTGTTCTCATCCTCTTAGATCTGAGTGCCGCATTTGACACCATTGTTCATAATATTCTTAGAAATCGCCTTAGTCAATGGGTGGGCCTCTCTGGCAGTGTCTTAAATTAGTTTGAATCCTACCTGGCAGGGAGAAAATTCTTTGCTAGTTGTGGTAATCACAACTCAAAGACACATGATATCCAATATGGTGTTCCACAAGGCTCTATCCTGGGTCCGCTGTTATTCTCAATCTACATGCTTCCGTTAGGTCAGATTATCTCAGGGCACAACGTTAGCTACCACAGCTATGCTGATGACACACAGCTGTATTTATCAGTAGCACCTGATGACCCCGATTCTCTTGATTCACTAACACAATGTCTGACTTGTATCTCAGAATGGATGAATAGTAACTTTCTCAAGTTAAATAAAGAGAAAACTGAAATCTTAGTGATTGGCAATAATGGATTCAATGAGGCTATTAGAAATAAACTGGACACATTAGGATTAAAAGTCAAGACGGAGGTAAAAAGTTTAGGGATAATTGTTGACTGTAATCTGAATTTTAAATTGCATATTAATCAGATCACTAGGACAGCATTTTTTCACTTAAGAAACATAAGTAAAGTTAGACCTCTTATATCACTGAAAGATGCCGAGAAATTAGTTCACGCATTTGTTTTCAGTTGACTAGATTACTGTAATGTACTCCTCTCAGGACTACCCAAAAAAGACATAAAGCGTTTGCAACTAGTGCAAAATGCAGCTGCTGGAATCCTAACTAGGAAAAGAAAACCTGAACACATTTCTCCAGTTTTGATGTCACTACACTGGTTACCTGTGTCATTCAGGATTGACTTTAAAATTCTGTTTATGGTTTATAAAGCCTTAAATAATCTCGCCCCATCTTATATATCGGAATGTCTGACACCTTATATTCCAAATCGTAACCTCAGATCCTCAAATGAGTGTCTCCTTAGAATTCTAAGAACAAAATTTAAAAGTGGTGAGACGGCCTTCTGCTGTTATGCACCTAAAATCTGGAATAGCCTGCCAATAGGAATTCGCCGGGCTGATACGGTGGAGAACTTTAAGAAACTGCTGAAAACACATTATTTTAACATGGCTTTCTCATAATTTCACTGTAATCTAAATCCTGATGCTCTATATCTCCAACTCATTATAATAACTATTCATGGTGACTCTAAAATCTGTACTAACCCCTACTCTCTCTTCTGTTTCCTTTTCCGGTATCTTTTTTGTGGTGGCTTGCGCCACCACCATCAACTCAAAGCACCGTGATGTTCCAACAATGATGGATAGATTAAAAGCCAGAAGTCTGTATGACCATCAACATCAAGTGACTCCGTGAGAACCCTAACTACAAAGAGGACTATTTCATTTATGTTAGGTAGAATGCCCAGAGGGGACCGGGCGGTCCTGTGGCCTGGAACCCCTGCAGATTTTTTTTTTTTTTTTCTCCAGCCGTCTGGAGTTTTTTTTCTGTTTTGTCTGTCCACCCTGGCCATCGGACCTTACTCCTTTTCTATGTTAACTAATGTTGTCTTATTTTAATTTCTTTTTTTTTTTTTTTTTTCTTTTCTTCAGTATGTAAAGCACTTTGAGCTACTTTTTGTATGAAAATGTGCTATATAAATAAATGTTGTTGTTGTTGTTGTAATCACTAATAATAAACAATCCACCACTCCCAGACGCGTTGCCACCCTTCCACCCAGCTCAACTCGCTGTCTGGGACCTCCCACAGTCCTTTTATACACCTTGACCCGGAAGTGTTCCCAATCCCCAGTCCATGTGATTCTTTATCACTTCCGGGTCAGGTACAAGTCCTTTTCTTCACCCCGGAAGCACGTCACTTCTGTTGTCACTCTTTCTATGACGCACTTCTGGGTTATAGGGCACAAATGATTCTTCGGTCCTCCCTGCAGCTCCCTCTTGCGGCCCCTGTGGTATCCAGCAGGGTCATGTATAAAAACTACATAGTCCATGATTCCCTGCTGGTCTTCGGGGCACCTCCATACTGCACATAGGACTCCATCTGGTGGCCTGGGGGTATTGGCCGGGATGACAAGCCGGCCATATACCACTATATATATATATATATATATATATATATAT
>JANRMT010062856.1:38010098-38037970 GCA_026402145.1 Polypterus bichir lapradei
CTATCTATCTATCTATCTATCTATCTATCTATCTATCTATCTATCTATCTATCTATCTATCATATAGATATGTGTTTCATATTGGTTGACACAGTCACAGGTGCAATATTGTTGCATTTATCTATCAAATATATGCTCCTAAATTGATTGTTGACACAAAATCTAAAGTTTAAAGTTGTGTGTGCAAGCTCTAATTGGTATTGGTGACCCTTTCATGTATCTGTTTCTGCAAGGTGTAAAAAAGAGAGAACACACAGCATAAAGGGTTGGGGTTTCCGGCCCCGTATACTGTACAAAAAGAAGTAAAGTTCTGTTACAAAACAGGTCAAAAATATAAACATAAATGTTCATATGCGCGACGCCCTTCCAAGGCGTTGGTGGACATTTTATAGAGGAGGAGCCGGAAGTGGAGGAATGCTGGGAAGGAAGCGTGAGGGATGACGGGATTGCTGACGTCAGGGAAGATGGCGGAGGAAGGGCGGAAGTGGACGTACTGCGGGCAGGTTATGATGGCGGAGCGTCTTTTTTCCTGGAAGAGAGAGCAGAAAGGTTAGTACCCCGCCATTCCCTGCTTTAGTGGTCAAATTGAAAACCATCAAGTCAAGAGACTGAAAAAAGCAAACAGCTGGAGATTTTTTTAAAATTGCATCCTAAGAGTGGTCAGAAGACAAAGCTTAGATCAGATTGATAGGAATCTAAGAATAACAAGTACCTAAACCAAAAACCAAGGTCAAAATAAATTACAAAAAAAAAACTAACCCTAACACTAACCCTAGCTAACTAAATTATTTATTTTGTAAATAACAATACAATATGTAGCTGTTTTTTTGTTTTTTTTTTCCAAATGCTTACATCCCAGATAATGCACAGAATAACCTTAATTGTGTTGGTGTGCTAACAAAATGTGCAAGGCATCAGGTCATGTCAAGAACAAGGTCGAAATCATGGAAAGGATAATTACAAAATGATGGAGACCACACAAAATGTCACAAAATGAGATCATCAAGTTGAAATAGCAGCATATAATAAGAACATTTTATGCCATAATAACATGGAGAAATGTTTTAAATGCAAAAGAATTCTCCAAACCTCTATTCCTAACAATTTGTTTCGTGAGAACTAGGAAATACAGTTTCTTAGTTTAAAACATTTTGAGCTTTCAGCCATTTTGTTTAGTTGGCAAATGAAAGTTTAATCTTGGAGCTTTATTTTTATGTATGAGTTTGCATTGTTTTCTTTGCTTAAGAAAGTTTTATTTAACTTTATTTCATTTATTTTATTAAATTATGTTTGTTGAAATTTTAACTACATCACATTACCAACTTGAGTGCTACTATGGGTTGAATATGGTTGCTATGGGATTTGCCTGGTTGCTAGGATCTATCCTTGATGTACAAGGTGATGAATTAAATTACAGTGAAAAGATCTGCTATGTCCGAGAGGTGGATTTCACCAGTGAAGTAGGGCTTGTAGAAAGTAGTGTCCGATATTCTGGTTTTGTCTGTCAGTCTTTGAATTTATGTATTGGTGTTTTGGTTCTGATTATTAAATAGACTTTTCTTGGTGAATGACCTTTTTGCAATTCCATTATGACTTTAATTGCCACTAAGTCCTCTTGTTTGAAAAACTGGTTGTGTAATATGAAAAGTTTATATTTTGTTTTCATATCTTTGAGAAAAAGAATTCTTTTAATTTTGTTTCTGAAGTGAATGTGCATCTCACTTTCATTAAAAAAATCATGCAAGTGAAAAGTCCGTAGAAGTCAGTTTTTATGAAAGATGGTGGATGTTATGATTCTGTGTACTTTAAAATTTCCTGAGCACTTGTAGGAAATACATAAAAAGTCAGATTAATTAATTCAGTTTTTCAATCGAACAGCAGCCCTGATATACACCAGAAAATAAATGCGCAGTTGGATACACCAAGCTTGCACAACAAATGGATTATAATTAAATAGTTTTGATTTAATTCACTATGGCCAACTCTGTATTTGGAGTCCCCATCCCTGAGAACCCATAAACACATTTTTTCCTGAGATTCCATATCTTATATAGTAGGACCTGACAATCATTCAATTGTTAAGTTGGTGTGATCATAAACCAATTGTGTACATTATCAGTGTCCTTTCTCGTGAAGACAGCAAACATTCTGTTATGGAATGGAAATGGTCATGTTTGACAAAAGATTTGCTGATGACATGCACCTTACAGCCTTATTTTGGAGTTCCAAAACCTATTGTAAAAAGTCAGAAATGTCACTGGATTTCAGTTCATAATTTGCCTTGGATATTTGGTTGAATAGGGATTCATTTTTGGCAAGAAAAATTTGTTTGATTTGTGTTTAAAAAATCTTGTTAATTGTGTTCAACTTAAGGCCCTCAACTTTCATTTGTTATGGACACTTTGAGGAAAGAGAACATCCATAGGAAAGTATTTTACCATGAAGGACTAGGAAATCAAAGACAATAAAAGGAACAGGCTAAATCATATTTAGTGGACCAGAAAAAGTCAGTTGAAACAAAAGAACAGTCATCAAAACAAAATTAAAGGGTACAACTTGCAGTGAAAACTATTCCTAAAAAGAACATTACTTTATTCTCATTTAGATATCATTCACCCTTATTTACTTATTTTATTGCAAATAGTCATGAGAGAAAATGGGTTGATTTGTGGTTTTATGCAAAACGTGAATACCAGACACTGCATGGTGCCATCCTAAATTGTTGGAGGTATGATGAGATAATACACCATGCGAGTTATGTGTCACATGACCATGAAAATCAAGCATAACATCAGGAAACAACAGACTTGCAGCCAAGATTATTACAAAATGTCAGAAATCATAAAAACAACAGACCTAAAATGGTGCAACGATAAAATTATCATCTTCATCATCTACATCATAACCATAAAATATTATATAATAACATAGATCCTTACAATGGATGGTAGGAATCATAAAAACTGCTAGACTGAAAGTGATAAAGCTTGGTCTGTAGTACCAATCTGTTGTTATAACATTGTGGCTTATCATCATATAATAACATTTTACTTATATGAATCAAAATTTTTGGTTTTTAAAATTGTAAAAAATGGTCATCTACAGTATTTTGTTTGGATTTTCCATAGAACTTTTTGCTCAAATTATTTGTCAGCCTGTAATGTTTTACCAATAATATTATAGTTACTAAAGGTTGTTGTAATCAAGGGACTATGACAGCATCTGACATTGTAACTATCCCTATTATAACTGACCATGGATTCCACAGAAGTTCTCCAGGTTTGATGCTGTCTAGATTTTTGTATTCTTCTTCTCCAGCATCAACTGGCCACAGTCCAACAATTAATCAGTGAGCAGATATTGCCACAATCTATTTGTGTTACTCACTTTCAAACTATCTTTGTGTCTTTATGTAGTTGTTATGTAGTTAGCAAAGTTTATATTTGCATTTTACTTTAGAACTTGCTACAGTGTTCTGTGCCTGTACTTAATGAAGAGTGCTATGCAGAAATAAACTGAATTGAATTGAACACTACAAGCCTATGTTTAAATGTAAGATTACTGCTCAATTTTTGGACTAAAATACTTAAAAGAATTTGGTTTGCTCTGTGGATGTGAAATCACCTGTGATGATAATGAATTGTAAGACTATGTTACTGTCTTTTCATCTTCTTCATTGATACATGTGGAGCATTATGTAGGAATTTAGGCAGAATGCCTCACTTGTAAAAATGCTTACAAGTCAATTATTTATTAAATCTTACTTTGGAACAAAAAGTGTTCCAGAATACACTATTCAAAACTCTGCTGTGCACTGCAGTATTTGGGGGCCACTCCTTCTACACTTTACTTTTACTGCTGTTATTTTCAGTTGAAGTATGCTATCTGTTGATTTGCTAAAGGAATCCAGTGTCATTGCTGGAGTGTCTCCTTTTCTACCTCAAATATAACAAATCTTTCTCTAGGCATATACTTTAGAATTTTGTTTTCAACATTTTCCTTAGGATAGGAAATATTTTCTGTCTGACAGGCTCTGACCTTTATGAATCCTCTCAGTGAGGAAGCAATAAAATGGAAACATTAGGTGATATTTTTTATGGCAAAAGCATTCTCTTCAGGCAAACTGGCTCATTTGGGAGTTACCCTGCCTGCTTAAATTACTTCACGACCAGTCGACTAATTATTTTTAACGGAAAAAGCACTTATACAAAATAAACATACACATACATGTAAATTAATAAAAAATGAAATAGGATGTTTTTCTAGCATGTGATATTATGTTAGTCTGCACTGGCAGTAACTTCGAGTTACTTTAGGCAGGAATTTGTGCATATGTTCAAAGGTAACATTGATTATTGATAATTAGAAAACAGACGGCATCAATTTAAAAAAATCCTGTAGGAATATAAAATATTGTTGAAATAACCCTCATACTTCAATTACAGATGAGATTCAAAAGGACACAAACCCCGCATTGATGGTGTCACAATGCAAATATTGAGTACTAGAAACAATTCTTGTGTAAGTATTAGCTGCTAAGAAGGTGTTGAGCAGCGTCAAAGTGAATCACATATGACAAGCTGCTTCACTGTGGATAACATTGGCACAATCCTGAACAAGTTACACTGAGGGAGCAGGATACATGGTGGTTTAGTATTTCTCCTCTTTGTTTTCTTTGCTTTGTGTATGAATGTCCTGGTCAAACCATGGTGTTCATATTGCTAATAAATAAGTGTGAAGTTGGCCTCTGTGATGATACATCTTGGTGTTTAGTGTGTGATTAATATAGACTGTAGCATTTGATCAATATAATATTTGATTCATATATTAAGCCTGCAGCACCCAGTGTAGAGTTCAAAGCCTTTAATTAAGTTATTGAGTAGCTCCATTTCTGTTGAATTGGCCCACTCTTAATGCTATACATTTGATTAAAACTCTAGCATGGCTTCTGAGCAAAAAGGTCTGTTCTCTTGATATTATTTTCCCTACTGAAGCGCAGATTGAGTATTCATAGCACTTGACTGTTTAAGGCATAAGTTTGCTGCTGCTTGTTTCATTTAAGGGTTACACAAGGGTTAATTCAATTTTATGTTGGGAATTCATATTGAATGTGTAGCAATGTCACATAAAAGCTTAATTTTTTGTGTGCAGTGTGCGCTGCATCATGACTGCTTTCTGTTAAACTGAATTAGATTCCAAAATAATTGGGAGCAAATTCAATTAGAAAAGCATTGTGGGAAACAGTTATCCTATATAAATCCATAGGGAGAGCTGTTGGGAACACCTTTTTCATTCAAACTTTCAGTCTATCATTTACAAATAATAAGGAAGAATTCCCAGCCAGAAAACAAACTTTAGTGCCAAAGTTCTGGTTCTACAGCATCAGTGAAGGACAATGGAGTACACTTCATCAACCTACTTAACGTTGCTCATCTTCTGGTGGAGGCATGCCTTGGAAGCATATACATGTTTCAGGTCTGTTTTTTTATTTCTTTTAGGGAAGCTCTTTAGTCAGGGAAATGCTCACCACTATTCAACCACAGCTATCCATATGCCTCTGAACTGAACTGAAATTAACTTTGAACTTTATTGCCAGGAATTATAGTTGATAGAAATTTCTCTTGTTATTACATTCATACACATACAGTAACAATGTACACAGAATTAAATAGGATAATATACAATACATGACACCATCACAACATTAAAAACTATAGTAGTGAAAAATATATCACACAATGCACAAATACAGTATATAAAATAATATGCTAAAGAAGAACTGCACTCTTACCCAGTCAAACCCGTATTAAGACCCCACAGGCCCCAGGGTGACTTGGTGAATACAGAGAGCTGATTGTGTTTTTAACAATGCTTAATTTGCTTTTATTAATAGTACATGATGATGGAAAAGCAAGTGATAATGTGCAGCTCCATCTACTGGCTAAGGGTGGACTGTTTGTATTTAAATAGTGATGTGCCCAGTTTCTGTGGAAATTGTTTTTTGTCAAGCTGGGTGCTTACTTCACATAGTGTCATTTTAGATTTTAGTAATTAAATAATTCAGTCACTAAAATTGATAATTCTAAGATATAGAATAATTTGCCACAGTGGCATGGTATATAATACTACATTCTATTTATTCCAGAGGAAAAAGTACTTCAGGCCTAATTTAGTCACTCTTTCTGTAGACTCTGCATGTTCTTCCCATGTCTGTAAAAGTTGTTCTGTAAGTTTTTCCTCATACATGCAAAAGGTGAGTGGTTTAGGTGGAATGGTACTTCTAAACTGGGCATGTGCCCTGCATGAAACTGGCACCTCATTGATGGCCATGTCTTGCTGTCTAGATTGTCTCTGGACCCCCACAACCAAAACTGGATAAGTGGATTCTGCTGAAGGATGGAGAGATTCTTAAATTAGTTTTAATTTGCCTCACTCATAACATTGTTTTTCTGTCTTGGTTTCTTGCACAAATTTTAACCCACAATCTTGAAAGTTGTGTTTTAGAGGAGAGGGTGCCTCAAGACCTAGAATAATGTCAGAGTAGCCACAAATGCTGCATACGGTATGCTTATTATTAAATTAAACACATAGTTAGTTTAAAGAATTGGGAAGCTATCAGAATCAAGGCAGAACCAATCATTGGACAAGGTGTTTGTCCTTAAAGGGGCACATGTACCTACATTAGATTAGATAAGAGTCAACCAATAACCTGATCTGCATGTCATTGGAAAGTGGGACAGAGCTGGAATTCTAAGAGATGCTCCACGATTTCAAAGGTGGATTTTTTTCTCTCTCTCTATGGCCAGCCCTTGTTGGGCCCATCTCATCTTACATTATGTGTACTTTCATCACTAGTTTACATAAACATAAACATATACTATATGTACTCTGTACACACTCATGTGCATATATAAACACACACACACATATATATATATACAGTATATCCATAAACATACTCAAAAACATATGCAGTATATACAGTAGACTCAGGAAATATTCAGAAAGCATTTTTTGTAAATGTGCAAACTTTTCTGAAAATATACTGATGGAAAGAAATACTGTACCAGGTTTGTTCTTTTAAGGGATCTGAATACTCTATGAATCCACCGTATACAGTAAATATAATGAATATATACATATACATTTGCAATGTTCATAGAGCAACCTCTTGTAGGACAGATTCATAGGATGACATATAAAAAACAACTTTCAGTAATGTTAGTTTATATTATATTTTTATATTTTATTTTAGAAGTTGAATGAAAAGACTAAGTTTGATTACAGAATAAATTTAATAAATTTTAAATATATATATATATATATATATATATATATATATATATATAGATATGGATGTAGATGTATGTATGTATATATATATATATAATTTTGGGCAGCACAGTGGCGCAGTGGGTAGCGCTGCTGCCTCACAGTTAGGAGACCTGGGTCCACTTCCCGGGTCCTCCCTGACTGGAGTTTGCATGTTCTCCCCATGTCTGCGTGGGTTTCCTCTGGGTGCTCTGCTTTTCTCCCACACTCCAAAGACATGCAGGTTAGGTGCATTGGCGATTCTAAATTGTCCCTAGTGTGTGTGTGCACACCCTGTGGTGGGCTGGCACCCTGCCTGGGGTTTGTTTCCTGCCTTGCTCCCTGTGTTGGCTCCAGCAGACCCTCGTGATCCTGCACTTGGGATATAGTGGGTTGGATAATGGATGGATGTATAATTTTTTTTTTTTTGTCCAAGTGTTTTAATTGTTTAATTAATCCATTATTTACTAATTAGTTAGTCTGACACTAAAGTAGCTGCAGCCTTTGATTATTCAGTGTTATTTGCCTGGGTGTCTGCTCTGCTCATTTTTAATTGTCACTAATAAGATACAACGAAGGGGAAAACTGCGCAGAGAAGTGGCAAAATATAATTAAATAAAAAAAAGAGAGTTAAGAATTTAAATCTATAGCAAAAGCACAAATATTCCTAAATGTCTTTTAAATGTAAAAAGCATGCATCTGTGCTTTTCTGAATGTAGAATAAATAAGATACAACGAAGGGGAAAACTGCACAGAGAAGTGGCAAAATATAATTAAATCAACAAAAGAGAGTTAAGAATTTAAATCTATAGCAAAAGCACAAATATTCCTAAATGTCTTTTAAATGTAAAAAGCATGCAGCTGTGTTTTTCTGAATGTAGAATAAAAGAAAAATAATACCAGCTAATTAAATGAGCTCAGTGTTATCAGGTGTTGTCACTGATTATGAATCTGTTTGGAATAAAAACTTGGAGCTACAGAGGGTCCGCAGGACCCAGTTTGAAAACCCCTGGTTTAAAGTTAAATGCTCTGCTCTTTCTTCTTTGCAAATCTATAGGAGGGAAACCTCATCTTGGCTTTGTGCAAAGCACTGGTGCCCTCTAGTGATGATGTCTTGTTATTGATGCATTTGTTCTGAGATAAAGATTATGGTTTGCAGCTGTAGTAAAACTCAGCAGGCCTACTGCCTTTCTTTGCCAAATGTGTGCAAGAATATTACATATTTTTTCTTCAAGTATAAAAAGTGTAGTCTTGTTTGCATTTTTAACTTTGTAATGCTTGTGTCTGTCTTTGGTTATTTTGTAGCTCAAATTCAATAAGCATTTCAATAATTATGTTGGATGGAAGCACCAGCACAACTGTCATTTTTCTGATATTTTGTTTAGTTGAAATGATTATTTTGATTTTTAAATAAGGTTTCCAGAAACTGTAATACATTCAGCATTGTTAAGAACATTGGTCTGCCAGGAGAACACAAACAGCATTTTCAGCATCCTTACATGGTATAGCTTTTTCTAATTTATCTCCTGCTTATCCATTTCCACTTAAAACTTCCATATGAGGGAAAGCAAAACTAGTGGAAAACCAGTATGCTGCAATCACTGGACTCAACAGTTCAATAGCTTTTAAATTCTAAATTCTCTCTAATGTATTATAAAATATCAAATCAGGACAGTCGTCACCTTGTAGTTTCCCACCTCAAAACAAGCTGATTAGATTCATTTTCAACAACAAATGCACCTAGTATGTGTGAGTCAGGATGTGTGCATTAGTGCTTCCTATGATCTGATGGCTTTCTAACAAGGGTTATTTCCTGTTGAGATGGGGTTGAGCCTCCTTGAACATACAGTTGGATTAAGACATTTCAGAATATGGATTGTGAGACATACTGTAATTGTACAACTAGTAGTTGCATTTCTGTAAATGTCTCATTTATTTCAAATGACTTCTTCATGTGCCCTTACTGTTACCCAAGTGCTGTTACACCATGTGAGATGATTGTACCAAATTAGATTTTAAAACAAATAAAGAGACATGTGATGTGTGCTGTGCTGGCTAGTCTTGTCACAGTGAATCACTCTGCTTCAGTCTCGAAAATGAAAGACTGCACTAGGCTGATGAGAAAGCCACAGTAACCTCAAGGACTACCAATAGACAGTTAGAAGGAAAGTGTGTAAGCCAATCAGAGTAGAGAAACATCTTGTTCTGAGGATGACTCATTGATGAAGTGTATAATGCAGGCATGTGAATGATATGAAACACCTGAAACTGTTATAACTGGGAGGAGGCACTGGATACATCTTCAAAAGCCACTAGCCTGTTGGATCTCTTGCCAAGAGTCTTTATTAGAAATAAATGACTGCAATGACCCACAAATCTTTATAAACTGAATTCTTTCTCCATAGGGGAGCTAGAGAAAATGTTGGGGAAGAGACATCTATGACTGATATTGCAAAATTAAGGTGAAGCTTACCCTGCACAGAATTAAAATAAAACAAAATAGAACTATTAGTAAGCTGCTCAGCATTAAACTTTTGGAAATTAAATAAGTCTGCCAGTTTTAATAATTTCTGCAGTTTTTGAGATATTTTGTTGTTGATATCACTGCTACATTTATTTGAGAAATTCCAGTCTGGATTCTGCACTGGTCATAGTACAGAAACGGCACTAATTTGTGTTGTAAATGATATTCTGATATCCTCTGATAAAGGAAATTCCACTGTAATTATGTTGTTAAACTTAAGCTATTGACCATTCTATTTTACTGCACAGGTTAGAAAATGATGTTGGGCTTACAGGCACTGTGCTCGCTTGGTTTAGTTCTTATTTATCAAATTGATTCCAATTCATACAGAAATGTGCTGAAAGTACTTGATCATTATACACAGAAGTGAAATATGGTGTCCCTCAGGGCTCAGTACTTGGCCTTTACTGTTTTCACTTTATATGCTTCCACTGGGATCTATCATTAGAAAACATAAAGTTAATTTTCACTCATATGCAGATGACACCCAGTTATACCTTTTTTTAGATCAAATGAAGTTTCTCCAATGTTGTCATTAATTAGTTGTGTTAGTGAATTAAAGGAGTGGATGAATGAGAACTACTTGTCTTTAAACACCAATAAAACAGAAATGTTAATTATTGGAGGGAATGATGCTGATCACAACAATATTTCATCATTTAACTCAATTGGAATCACTATTAATTTTACTGAATCAGCCCGCAATCTAGGAGTTATCTTTGACTCTAGCATGTCATTTAAAGCTCATATTATAAAGCTGTCCAAATCATGTTTGTTCCATCCTAAAAATGTTGGGAAATTAAGGCGCTTTCTAAATAAACAGGATTCTGACAAATTAATTCATACATTCATTTCTAGTAGGATTGACTACTGCAATGTGGTGTTCACTGGATATTCAAACTGTTCTTTATACAGCTTCCAATTAATCCAAAATGTTGCTGCAAGAATTATTGCAAGAACAAGAAAATATGAGCACATAACTCTAGTTCTTAAATCCTTACACTGGCTCCCAGTTAAGTTTAGGGCAGATTTCAAATCCTCCTTTTAATATATAAAGCATTAAATGGCCAAAGTCCAGCTTACTTGTCTGAACATATCATGACTTAAAAACCAGAGCACATATTAAGATCTCAAGATGCCGGTCTGCTTATGATTCCAAGGATTAATAAAATAACAGTGGGAGGTCAAGTTTTTAGTTACAGGGTCCCTAAACTGTGGAATGGTCTGCCTGCCACTATAAGAGATGTCCCTTCAGTCTCAGCTTTTAAATTTCGGCTGAAGACTCACTACTTCAGTTTAGCATATCCTGACTAAAGCTGCTGATATACTGCATATGTGTTGTTAGTCATTAGCACTAAAACATGAGTAATATGATAGTTATAATTTGTTACCAACCCTCACCTATTCTGTTTCTCCTCTCGGTACTCAAATGTGGTGCTTGGTGCCACGGCCCACCTGCCAAGTTGTTTTGCCTGCCTAAGGTAAAGTCACCTCTGATGGAGGATCACAGGAATTGTGAAAGGACCAATGTAATGTGTATTGTATTGTTTTGACCCCCTTCTTTTTGACACCCACTGCACACCCAACCTACTTGGAAAGGGGTCTCTTTTTGAACTGCTTTTACCAAGGTTTCTTCCATTTTTTTCCCTACTAGGTTTTTTTTTTTTTTTGGAGTTTTTCCTTGTCTTCTTAGAGAGTCAAAGCTGGGGGGCTGTCAAGAGGCAGGACCTGTTAAAGCCCATTGCAACACTTCTTGTGCGATTTTGGGCTATACAAAAATAGATTTTATTGTATTGAATTGCTACCACCAGTTTTTTCTGTTGTTACGATGCTATTCATTTTTAGAACATATCTGTGTGTTTGCAGTCTGTACAGTGGCAAGAAAAAATATGTCAATTCTTTGGAAGTATTTGCATTTATGTATACATTTCTCTTAAAATGTAATCTGACCTTTATTTAAGTTGCAATAACAAAAAAACACAGTACTTTTAACTAATAACACACTAATTATTGTCTTGTTTTTGTACATATTGAATACAGTAATCCCTCCTCGATCGCGGGGGTTGCATTCCAGAACCCCCCGTGATAGGTGAAAATCCGCGAAGTAGAAACCATATGTTTGTATGGTTATTTTTATGTATTTTAAGCCCTTAGAAACTCTCCCACACTGTTTATAAATATTTTCCACACAGTTATACAGTAAACCCTTGTTTATCGCGGTTAATCCGCTCCAGACAGATAAATGAATTTCCACGAAGTAGGATTCTTTATTTATAAATCTAATATTTTCGCAGTTAGAGCATTGAAAACCTGTTTATGACCTTCCAAATGCGTTTTTTAACATTATTAGAGCCCTCTAGACATGAAATAACACCCTTTAGTCAAAAGTTTAAACTGTGTTCCATGACAAGACAGATGGCAGTTCCATCTCAAAATTAAAAAAATGCAAACATATCTTCCTCTTCAAAGGAGTGCCGTCAGGAGCAGAGAATGTCAGAGACAGAGAGTAAAGTAAACAATCAAAAATCAATAGGACTGTTGGGCTTTTATGTATGTGAAGCTCCGCGATAAAGCAGTCGTAATAAAGGGATCAATGTGAAGGTAGTCTTTCAGCATTTTTTACAGGAGCGTCCATATCTTCTAAGCAAACTGCCTCTGTGCAAACAGCTCCTCTGCTCACACCCCCTCGTCAGGAGCAGAGAATGTCAGAGAGAGTGAGAGACAGAGAAAGTAAACAATCAAAAATCAATACGTGCTGCTAGAGCTTTTAAGTTTGCGAAGCACCGTTCGGGAAGCATATCGTATATCATTGAGGAGTTTTATTTAATATGTAATTCGTGCTCTGATTGAGTAGCTTCTCGGCCACCCACCAATAGCGTCCCTTGTATAAAATCAACTGGGCAAACAAACTGAGGAAGCAGGTACCATAAATTAAAAGACCCATTGTCCGCAGAAATCCGCGAACCAGTGAAAAATCCGTGATATATATTTAGATATGCTTACATTTAAAATCAGCGATGGAGTGAAGCCGCGAAAGTCGAAGCGCGATATAGCGAGGGATCACTGTACATCATTCACATATTCACAATGTAGGTTGAAAAAAGTCTGCGAACCCCTAGGCTAACAGCAATTCTGGAGTCCAGCCAATGAAATTAGACTGGAAGTGTGGCATAGTTTGCTATTTGCATCTGCTAATGCATGAAGCATGCCATACAAGAAAGAGTTCTCAGAAGATGTGCGATCAAAAATTGGTTATTTGCATAAAACAGAAAAAGGTTATTAAGTTACTTTAACAGTTTAGATGTTCATCAGTCCACGGTTAAATATTTGGTGCATAAATGGAGATGATTTAGTACTATGGCTGATCTCCATAGAAGTAGGCAACAGCTAAGGTGACTTGAAAGGCAAAAATCAGAATGCTCAGTGAGGTAAAATAGAACCCCTGGGTTTCAGTTAAGGAATTGAAAGAATCATTGGAGCAAGTGAACATCACTGTTCATGATGTCCATGGCAGGACATAAAGGACGAAACTGCTGCTTTCCAAAAAACATTGTTGCATGTCTGATGTTTGCCAAAGACCATTTTGACACTCCACAATGGCATTGAGAAAACGTTTTGTGGCCCGATGAAAATGTTGAACTGTTCAGGAAGAATATACAACAGTACATATGGCATAAAAAGGGCACAGCATACCAACGTGAAAACATCATCCTAATGATGAAGTACAGTGGAGGAAACATCATGATTTGGAGATGATTTGCTACTTTGAGGCCCGAACAGCTTGCTATCATCGAGGAGAAAATGAATTTCCAAATTAATCAAGCTAACCTACAAGGTAAGAGTGGCTGTGTGAAAGTTGGGTGATGTAGCAGAATAACCCTACCCTAACTACGGAATGGCTTAAAAAAAAAGAAATTAAAAAGTGCTCCATTTAGAGTGGCCCAGTCTGAGTCCACACATTGACATCAAGATAGCCATGCACACCAGGCATAATAAGAATATGGCTAAGCTGAAGCAGTTCTGTATTGTGGAATTGTCCAAAATTCCTCTAGAATAATCTGCAGGTACTTGTGTGAGGTTATTGCTGCCAACAGAGGTTCAACCACTTAATGAATCCAAAGGTTCACTTACTTTTACAATGGCACACTGTGAATGTTTGATGAATGTGATCAATAAAGACATGAAAGACATAATTGTTTTTGTGCTATTAGCTTAAGCATATTGTGTTTGTATACATTTGTGACTTAGATGATCATATCACATTTTATGATCAATTAATGCACAAAAACAAGTAATTTCAAAGGGTTTACATCCTTTTTTTAGACTGCACTATATGTGTACATGTGATTACATGACAGCAGTGGCTGATTTAGGTATGAGCAGCATGGGGCACCCATACCAAAAAATTTGAAATGGTGAATACAGCCTAAGCCAGTCAGTCCATTAGGGATGTCATTTATGAAAGTTAATGGGCACATGCTCTGGCCTCTAAGTGTCCTTGTTAATTACACAGAGGGGTGCCAATTATGTAAAAGAAGGGGTGCACACTCCAGACACCGAAAGTGTAGTGTGCTCTAGATTGTAGTAGTGACACACTCAGAATAACATTTCAAATGTTGTTTATTGTTAACCCTGTTTTCTCAACTTCCCATACAGCGTGCCTTTGAAACAACACCCTTCCCTCCAGTAGCCATACGTCTCAAAAGACGCAGACCATAGCAATCAACATCCGAACATAAAGCAATGGACAAAAAGCATCATTGAACAATCATATACAACATTTTCCCCCCTCTCCCACCAATTGAATTAGGTGTGAAAAGTGGTTAGAAAGTCTTGGAAGCGGGCAGGCCTTGAACGCAGTCTTGGTGCTCGAGATATTGGGGTTCCACTGCTAGCAGTGGGTTGAGGATCCATATTCAGGCTGGCATATATGATCTCGGGATGATCTGTCTCCGTGATTATATTCGCTATGCTGATCTGCTCCCGATTCATTATACAGTACTCTACGACTGGGATCTGATCTGATGCTCATACTAACCTGGCTTATGGCTCCGGGCCGATCATGCATGAAATTAACAGGCGTTACTGTTTGTGGCTGAGTACTGGAACCTCCAAATCCTGCTACCTCCTCCTGCTATGCTTTTGCTGCTTTGCTATCGCCGTTCACCTCATCTACGCTACCACACCCGCCTGTCCTAATGGTTCCGCTATGCTGTGCTCCACCAGGTTTCACTTTCCATACAGAACCTCGCAGCTCTAGACAAGGAGGTGGGCTAGCGGTAATTATCAGAGCAGACTTAAATATCAAACGAATCCCAATTGACTGTCCACTGTCTTTTGAGTGCCTGGCTCTTAAACTAATAATGGAAACAGGTCCTGTCTCACTCATTGTTCTTTATTGTCCCCACAAATACAATGCATCCTTCTTATCTGATCTGATTGAACTTTTAACCCACCTAAGCTCTTACTCTCAGAGAATTATGCTTCTTGGTGATTTCAACATCCATATTGACATTACTACATCTAAACTGAGAAATGAATTCCTATCCTTACTGGACTGTTTTGACTTGACACAACATGTTGATTTTCTCACCCACTCTGGTGGTCATATATTGGATCTGATCTGCACTTCTGGACTATCTGTTGCCAATATTTACAGCACTGATTTGGGACTCTCTGACCATAAAGCAGTATTTTTTCACTGTCTCACTGCCTTTACCTCCTCTTACCGGTAAACGACAAATTTTTTACAGAAACCTTAAAAATATCTGTCCCTCTATCCTTTCTGGACCCATTTCTGATCTTTTACTGTCTGCACCTATTCCATCAACACTAGATAGTCTTGTAGACCACTATAACTCAGCCCTTCATTCAGCATTAGATAAAACAGCTCCTTTAAAACATAAGGAGGTTTCCTTTAAACGTTCAGCTCCTTAGTATAACTCAGAATTGCAATCTATGAAAGCAGCTGACCGACGCCTTGAGAGAATGTCACGTAAGACTGGCCTCACCGTGCACATCCAGGCGTTCTCTGACCACCAAAGAGCTTACAGAGAAGCACTAACTGCTGCTAAGAACACCCACTATGGCAGAATAATAGAAAGTGGCCACAATAACCCAAGGGTTTTGTTTTCTGTAGTTAATAAACTACTCGAACCTGCATCTGGCCCAACTACCTCTTCTACTGAAGTCTGTGAGGATTTCCTCCACTTTTTCCGTAACAAAATTAAAGATCTAAATAATTTAACTAACATAAATATATCATCTGTTTATATCTCTCCCTGTTTTCCCACTCCATCCAGCTCCTTCTCTAAGTTCTCACCAGTCACATCTGCTTTTGTTAATGACCTGCTTTGTAAAATGAGACCGACTACTTGTGTACTGGACCCCATCCCCAGCACACTACTTAAATCCTGCCTTCATGCCATAGTCCCGACTGTTACAACAATAATAAACTCATCTCTTGACACTGGCTCTGTGCCGCTCACTTTTAAAATCGCTTCTGTAACCCCAATGTTAAAAAAGTCTGGTCTTGATGCTGACAATCTTAACAATTTCCGGCCTATTTCCCACTTACCTTTCCTGTCAAAAGCTCTTGAGCGTGTTGTAGCCTCCCAGCTCACCAATTACTTAACCTCTAATAACTTGATGGAACCCTTTCAGTCTGGTTTCAGGGTGCAGCACAGCTGTGAAACTGCTCTGCTACAAGTAACCAATGATTTTCTTATGGCAGCAGACTTTGGACAAACCAGCATATTAATTCTGTTAGACCTCAGTGCAGCATTTGACACTGTCAGACATGACATTCTACTGTCCAGAATGGAGGACATGCTGGGTATCTCTGGCACTGCCCTACAGTGGTTCAAGTCCTATCTGACTGATAGGCAAGAGTTTGTTAGTCTTGGCAACAGCAGATCCAGCTCAGTGCCAGTCACACAAGGAGTTCCTTAGGGCTCTGTCCTCGGCCCTCTTCTCTTCTGTATTTATATGCTTCCCCTTGGCCATATTATTCGTAGCTATGGACTGGGCTATCATTTTTATGCAGATGATACTCAACTCTACTTCATTGTTAAAAGTGGAACTTCATCAGAGCTTTCTCAAATCACAACCTTGCTTAGTGAAATTAAAACCTGGATGGAGCAGAACTCTTTAAACTTAAACTGCAACAAAACTGAACTCCTGCAAATTGGGACTAAAATGCAACTTAATAAAATGAGCTCCTTCCCAATCAATCTTGGTGGTGATCTCATCAGACCTGCCTCCACTGCAAAGAATCTCGGTGTCAATTTTGATTCTTCCCTTTCTTACTCCGCCCACATAAATCACATTAAGAAACTTTCTTAGTTTCACCTCCGTAACATATCCCGTGTTCGCGCCTTCCTCTCCTTTTCTAATGCTGAGAAACTTGTCCATGCTTTTATCACATCCTGCATAGATTATTGTAACTCGCTGTTGGCAGGTGACCCTTCTAATCTTATATCACAGCTCCAGCTTATTCAAAACTCGGCTGCAAGAGTCCTTACTCAAACCAGCAGCGAGCACATCACACCCATCCTGCTTCGTTTTCACTGGCTCCCTGTGTCTTACAGAATCGAATATAAAATCCTATTAATAACCTACAAAGCCTTAAATAACCTCACGCCAA
Source organism: Polypterus bichir lapradei (assembly GCA_026402145.1). NCBI lineage: Eukaryota > Metazoa > Chordata > Cladistia > Polypteriformes > Polypteridae > Polypterus > Polypterus bichir. The sequence continues at coordinate 38,027,579 of JANRMT010062856.1, forward strand.
ACTACATCAGTGACCTTCTCCATCACTATGTGCCTGCCCGCCCACTAAGGTCCTCTGATTCTGGTAATCTTGTTGTGCCCCACACTAATCTACACTCCATGGGTGACAGGGCCTTCAGCTGTATAGCGCCCAGACTCTGGAATGACCTACCGAAATAAATTAGATCAGCTGACTCCATGAATTAAAAAACAACTCAAAACTCATCTGTTCAGGAAGGCTTTTAGCTCTACTTGACTTCATTCCCCTTCTCTCAGTTTACCTCTCTGTCAAGATGCTTATGTAACCTGTATGTGTGTGTGCTAGACCATCAATTCTGTTGTCCGTTAGGCTTTCTCTGAATTTACTGTCTTAATATTCTTTATTTATTTATTTGGTTTGTACAATGTTATACACTGTATACCCTGCCGTTTTCTCTTATTTTCTGTAAGTTCCTTGAGCATGGGAAAGGCGCTATATAAATAAAATGTATTATTATTATTATTATTATTATTATTATTATTATTATCTGAGGTAGGGTTACCCTTGATGATGCTATCAGATCCTGAAGGGGCTGGCACCTTGCGCAGCCTGATGGCATGCCACCGAGACCCATCCACTAACTGAAAGGTTGCAGGTCCAAGCTGGCTCTTAATCTGAAGGGGTGATGACCAGAAGGAGTGAAGCTTGCTAGAGCGGCATGGGCGGCAAACCCTAACCCAGTCCATCACCTTGAAATTGGGAATCCGTATTCTCTTCTTCCTGTTGAAATCATGCTGGGACTTTGCTTGTCGTTTTTGCACGACTGACTCAGCTGACTTGGTGGGTGAAAAAGTTGTAGGGGGACGAAGTCTATGCAAGGGTAGTTCCAGCTCATGGCCTAGCATAAGCTTGGCTGGGGAAACCCCAGTCATGACATGCTGAGCAGCTCTATAATGCAGCAGGGTCTGCAACAGTGCTTCATTAAAAGAGAAACCCTGCGACAGGTGAGCCCTGAGGCCATTTTTTAGGCTTTGATTAAAGCGTTCAACCCCTCCATTAGACTGGGGGTGATAAAAAGATGTTTTAATATGGCGTATACCCCGGTTTTGGACAAAATCAGTGAACACAGCAGATGTGAACTGTGGACCATTATCTGTTGTAATGCATTTTGGTATACATCAGCGAGCAAACAGTGTGTCCAGGAAACCGATGAGGGACTGAGCCCATGAGAATGACCTCTGGCCACTTTGCGTGACTGCCAAGAAGCGCTGGTGATATGGCACACCTTTTAATTCGCCACAGATATCCACTTGAATGTGTTGCCAAGGCTGATCAGGCCAGGCCAAGGGTTGGAGAGGAGGCATTGGTGGGGGCCCAGTCTTACCACTTATTAAACATGGTGCACAGTTGCGCACCAGCTCCTCTAAGTCACGGTCAATGCCAGGCCACCAGACTAGGTCCCTGCAGCATTGCTTTAGTTTCACTATTCCGAGGTGTCCCTGATGAGCCATGGCCAGGACCCAACCCCTGAGGCTGCTGGGCACAACTGTGTGATGTCCACGAGCTAGACAAGTCTCATTCCAACATGAAAGCTCATCTTTAAATCGGATGTAAGACTGGAGGTTAGGGGGCACTTCTAATGGCCAGCCATTAGCAACATACTGTCGTAGTACTGTGAAAACTGGATCCAATGCAGATTCTTTTGTAAGTTCCTGGAGTGATATCATATCTTGGAGTGGAGAGTGCAGCAAGTATTAGATCCTCCTCATGATCAATTTGCATAGTGGTAGGGGGAGGAAAAACAGGGCGTGAAAACAAACCAGCCACTACATTGTCCCGTCCTGGGGTAAACTGTAACTTAAAATTGTACCTCTGGAGATGCTCACCCCAGCAGTGCATGCGCAGCAGCCTGTGACCTTAACCAGCAGAGGACATCAAAGATGTTAGGGCCTGGTGATCAGTTCTTAAAGTAAATGGACGTCCGTACAGCTAGGTATGCCACTTTTCACAGGCCCATACACATGCGAGTGCCTCCCTCTCCCCTACTGAGTATTTTTGTTCAGCAGGGCTCAATGCACGGGAAGCAAAAGCCACAGGCTTCTCCACTCCATCTTGTATCTGTGAAAGATCTGCACCTACTGCTGAAGCAGATGCATCACAAGTTACAATAGTTCGGCTGTCCACATTAAAATGTGCCAAGACTGGTGAAGTAGTAAGCAACTCTTTAAGTTTGCAAAAGGCTTCTGCACAGTCCGCCGACCAACTCCAGGATGCCTCTTTTTTAAGTAGCTGCTGAAGGGGCGTAGTGAGCACAGAGTATTGTGGCATGAATCTCATGTAGTACCCTGTCATCCCCAGAAATGAGGCCAACTGTGAAGCTGAAGTAGGTGCTGGAACACGCTGAATGGCCTCCACATTCGACTGAAGGGGTGATAAACCTTGAGTTGACAAGCGGAACCCAATAAAGTCCACTTCATGTGCAGCAAACAGGCACTTATCTGCATTTAACGTAAGGTTGTGGTGGCTAAGAGCTGCAAAGGTTGCTTGCAGACGTTCATCATGGACAGCATTATCTGGCCCATGGACTACAATGTCATCCAAGTAAACAACCACCCCTGGAATTCCTGCCAGAACAGTGGACATTATTTTTTGGAAACAACTGGGAGCGGAGCACAAGCCAAATGGCATTCTGGTATAACGAAAAATTCCAACGTGGGTGGTGAATGCAGTCAAGTCCCTGCTGTCCTTGTGCAGAGGAACTTGAAGATAACCTTGATGAAGGTCGAGCTTTGAAAAAACCTTTGAGCCATGGAAGTGAGTGGTGAGCTCTTCGATGGTTGGTAAGGGATAACAATCAGGGATGATGGCCTGATTTACTGCCCTTAAATCCACACATAACCGCAGCCCTCCTGACTTTTTTTTTGCTATAACCAAATTCGATATCCAGGGGGAGGCATGGATGGGCTCTATAATGCCATCTGTCAGGAGAAGTTGTAGTTCTGTTGTGACAGCATCCCGCAGGGCTAGGGGCACACGCCGCAGTGGTTGAATAACAGGAGTGACACTTGTATTAAGCAGGGGCTTGTGCGTAAATGTGTTAAGATGTCCTAAGCCAGTGAAAAGGGTAGGCCATTTCTGATTCCACAGTGATGTCACATTCAGAATAGTTAACCCATCATTGTCCAGTAGTGTGAAACCTAGACAGGTGAAAAAGTCCAGGCCCAAAATATTGCTACCTTGTCTTGTGCTATGGAAAGGAAAATCAGAAACAGTGTTTTTGCCATACGTTACAGTGCAGCGCACAATACCCATCACATCAATTTTGGAACTGCCATATCCGTAGAGAGGAAGGTTAGGTGGCTGAAGTGGTAAGTGCGATAAGAATGTTGTATAGGTGGCCATGTTCACAAGTGACACTTTAGCTCCTGTGTCTAGCAGAAGAGGAATGCAAACATCATCCAGGTACATGGCACAGGAATGAAACCCGGGTAGAGAGGAACAGACTATGTGAATAACTGCAGGGGAAGACTCAGCCGAGCGTTGTTTTTGCTGTGTACAGTTACTATTTCCAGGGTCTGGCGCTGACCTACACCATTTTGCAAAATGATTGGGTTTTCGACACCGCCTACATATTTGTCCTCGTGCAGGGCATTCCATGGCACGAGACACATGTCTCGTAGAACCACAATTACCACAGCACTGGCAAGACTGAGCTGTATGAGGTCTCATCTGATGTACTGATGCCTGAGACTGACAGTCAGAGATGCACAGTTACACTTTGCACCCTGTGGCTCATTCACTGTCTGAACAGCAGTTAAGGGATTCACAGAAGGCATCTGTATTTCACTTATTTTATGTGCACATTGAGAAGCTGATTCTATTTGACACGCAATAGTCAACGCTTTACTGAGCGTCAAGTCATCATCCTCCAAAAGAAGCCTCTCACGCACCAGAGGAAAAGTAGTTTTTTCAATCAGTTGGTCTCTAATCATTTCATCACGAAGAAGGTCAAATTTACAAGACTCGGCTAAACCCTTTAAGTCAGCCACGTACTGCGAAATAGACTCACCAGCACGTTGTGTCCGCTGACGGAACTGTAGCCGTTTCAAAAGGAAGCTCTGCTTTTTAGGAAAGTGTCCGTCAAGGAGCCCAATTGCGGCTTCGTATGTGTCAGCGTCGCTGAGAGTCTGGAAGACGCGGAGTCCTTCTGAGCTGAGGCAATGCAGGAGAATAGCTCTTTTTCTAGCACTAGCAACTGTGTCCAAACCCACCGCAAGCAGGTACGTTTGAAATGAAAACTTCCATCTGTCCCACGGAACAGGCGCTTCGCCCGGCTGAGGCAAGAAAGGCTCGGGGGTGGCAGTGAAACAAACGGAACATTTTCAGCCATCCTCGTTCACCAATCGTAGTGTTCTCTAGATTGTAGTAGCGACACACTCAGAATAACATTTCAAATGTCATTTATTGTTAACCCTGTTTTCTCAACTTCCCATACAGCGTGCCTTTTAAACCACACCCTTCCCTCCAGCAGCCATACGTCTCAAAAGACGCAGACCATAGCAATCAACATCCGAACATAAAGCAATGGACAAAAAGCATCACTGAACAATCATATACAACAGAGAGGAAGCCCATTCCCCTGGTCGTCTAAGTTTACTAATATTGGTTGCTTGCTATCACCTAAGGCATGGTGTATAAGAAAGATAAGGGGCACGGACATTGAGGAGACAATTCCCCCAGTGATCAATGTCTAATACTAACTACTAACAATGGACACCTTCTGAATACGGCTCCAGATGGGCTTTGACTGGCACTGTATGACAGCCACTTTATAATACTGAGATTGATTAGTAATATGCACAAAATGTAAACCAAATAGTTCAAAATAACAAACTAAATAAATGATTTGGCCAGAAGATTTAGAGAATTTTCAAAAGGGACAAAACAAGAGAATTTAAACAGACAATGGTCTGTATCTAAAGAAGGACAAGAGCACAAGCTATGAAATCTGAACTCAGCTCAACTCAACTCAACTTTTATTGTCATTCATCCTAAATTTTGTTCCTTACAATCCCGGGTGTATAGGCAAAACAACATACATGTAACATACACCATGACATTACCAAAACCAGTGCAACAATACAATGTAACAAAACAAAAGATGCAGAACTATAAAGCTCGAACAATTCTCAGTATGCATAGTGTGATAGACAGCCCGAGCACAGACAGACAGACACCAGATGTCACTGCCACACACGTTTATTAAAGTATTTGTTCTCCACAAAAGCCTCACACAGCACACAGTGCTCCCACACCAAACACCTCTCAACACAGGCTTCTCCAATGTCCGTGAGCCGCCTTCCTTCCTCCTGTCCCGGGAGCTTCGTCCTGCTCCCACTCCCAACTCAAGCCCTCTGACTGTAGGAAGGAGGCCCCTTTTATTTCCCCCCAGATGTGCTACAGGTGCTTGATGACGTTCTTCTGACAGCACTTCCTGGTGTGGCGGAAGTGCTGCCCTTGCACCCAGAAGAACTCTGGGTGCCCCTGGAAGGTATTCCCTCCACCTTCCCAGGTTTGGCGGAAGTGTCGATCTTGCAGGCTCCACGATGCTTGGGGCACCCCCTGGCAGTGGCCACGGGCCCCATTGGGTTTGAGCCTCCTTGCTCCATCCCCGTGGTCCCCTCATCATCCAGGGTGGTTGCCCCCTCGTGACCCGGGGTATGTATAGATGACCTCCCGGTCCTTCCAGGTGTCCCAGCTGGGTCTCACCCCCAGCCTCCTGTGACAATAGTAAAGTGCAAAGTGTAAAGTGACAGTATATAATTTGGATAATGTTATAGGGATATGGTACTGGGTAAAATGTAGGAGTTCAGAAGTCCGATAGCTTGGAGAAAGAAGCTGTTATAGGACCTGGCTGTGCTGATCCTAATGTGGCGGTATCTTTAACCTGATGGCAGGAGGTCAAACAGTATGTGTGACCAATGAGAGATGTCTTTCACAAAGGACAGGCTCTACAGAGACAGCATGTCTGAAAAATGTCCTGGATCGAGGAGAAGGAGACCCCTATGATCCTCTCAGCTGTTCTCACTATGCACTGCAGAATCTTGCACTCATGGGCGTTGATGTTCCCAAACCACACAGTGACACAGTTTGTCAGAACACTCTGCACAGCTCCTCTGTAAAAGGTGATTACTGAAACTTCCATTTGGCTTTGAGCTTTTACTTTGAAAAGGCTGCCAGAGTTTTAGGTGAACTGCGAGGGGAAAACTGTTACATTTATATTGACAACATTATTGTATTTTCCCCCTCTCTGGATCATCTCCAAGACCTTGAAATGGTTTTTAAAAGACTTGAAGGACCTAACCTGTCCCTGATCTTAAAAAATGTGTCTTTCTTAAAAAGCAACTTAAATGTTTAGGTCATATAGTCTCTGAAGACGAAGCTGTGGATCCTGAAAAAGTTGAACCGGTTATTCACTATCCTGTACCTCAAGATCTTAAGTCACTATAAAGATTTCTAGGTATGGCTGGATGGTTTCACAAGTTTATACCCCACTTTGCAGACATTGCCACTCCACTAAATCACCTCAAAAAGAAAAGGGTTGAATGGAAATGGACTACAGAGTGTGAGAACAGCTTTCTTAAACTCAAGGAAGCATTGGCATCTCCACCAGTATTGTCTCAACCCGATCCCGGTGTTATGTTTCAGGTACAAACTGATGCTGGTGCCATTGGACTTGGGACCGTGCTAACCCAGAAAAAACAGTGCGAAGAAAAGGTAATTGCTTATGCTTCCAGAGCATTGAGAGGAACAGAAATAAATTACTCCACCTCGGAGAAAGAATGTTTGGCAGTTGTTTGGGCAGTGGAAAAATTTTAACTTTTTTGGAAGGAATAAAATTTCAGGTCATTACAGACCAAGCAGCCGTAACCGGAGCCTTCAACTGTCCTAAAACATCATCTCAACTTACTCGCTGGATATTGAGGCTACAACAATTTGACGTTTTTACCACCTACCAGAAAGGGGCATTAAACATTACCCCTAATACTCTATCATGTAGCCCTGTGGGTTCCTCATTTGTAGCACTTGTGACCTGTCCCGAGAGAGTATCTCTCCCTACCTCCCTGGATGAGGTGAGGAAGGCTGAGGAAGATGACGAAAACCTTTCTCCCTTGTTTAAGACAGCTGACAACCCCGATGTCCTTGCTTTTATTGACCACTGGCTGAAACAGAGGTGATTGCAACTCTTTCAGCTGTATTGTTGGGTCCTGCACAGAGTTGGTGGAGTGCCGTATGTCATAAGATTCAAACTTGGTGTGTTAGTAACTCAATTTGGGGATAGTTGATTGTCACAATGACTGACTTCAATACCAGTGGACAGAAATAAAGGAGATGTTGTGAGTTGAGAATACAGATGTGGCAAAAGGGTGTGAGGCCTACAAAAAGCTCTACAAAGCAGGCCAGGAACCTGCTCAAGTCAGTCAATCCCCAACTTCTACCTGCAACCTGTGACCTACACAGGACTAAAAGTAGAAACTTGACTTTAAAAGATCAAAATACACACATATTCCTTATGCAAAAGAGAATAATCATTAAAACCTCTGGCTTGCTGAGACAAGTTGTATCAGTGGTTTTTGATTTTTGCCATTTGTTTGGTCTGTTCTGTTGTTTCTGTTAGTTGTTGTCCTTTTACAGAATTATAAATTGTCCATTTATGGAATGTATGTGAATTTCCCCTTGGGGATTATCTATCTATCTATCTTATAATGCACTGGTGAGGCCTCATCTGGAGTACTGTGTACAGTTATGGTCTCCAGGCTACAAAAAGCATATAGCAGCGCTAGGAAACATACAGAGAAGAGCATCTTGGCTGATTCCAGGACTAAAGGGGATGAATTACGAAGAAAGATTAAAAGAGGTGAGCCTTTCAGTTCAAGTAAAAGAAGATTAAGAGGTGACATGATTGAAGTGTTTAAAATTATGAAGGGAATAAGTACAGATCGAGACTGTTATCTATACTAATAAACGGCAAAGCCCTCACTCACTGACTCACTGACTGACTGACTGACTGACTGACTGACTGACTCATCACTAATTCTCCAACTTCCCGTGTAGGTAGAAGGCTGAAATTTGGCAGGCGTATTCCTTACAGCTTCCTTACAAAAGTCGGGCAGGTTTCATTTCGAAATTCTACGCGTAATGGTCATAACTGGAAGCTGTTTTTCTCCATTTACTGTAATGGAGATGAGCGTGAAACCCGTGGGGGCGGAGTTTCGTGTGACATCATCACGCCTCCCACGTAATCGCGCAGTAGGTAGAAAACCAGGAAGAGGCCCAAAAAGCGCTGAAGAAAACATGCATTATATAATTGAGAAGGCAGCGAAACAATAAGAAGCGAGCGAGTGACATATACAACCATATTCATGAGTTCTGCTACTTCGGAAACAAAGCACGATGTAAACCTAAACTTTAAATTAAGTTCATAGACAAGCTGCCGCTAGCGTTTGTAATTTAGTGCCTGCCCATATAAGGCCGTCCGAATACTCGAATAATGAATACTTTATTCGCAATCAATGATTGTTTTGGTAAAGCCATACTCAGTGTATTCATTAGATGAACGGTAAAAAAGTAAGAGCGAACGGAGGGTGACTTATTGAGGCATGCAGGCAAAACCACAATAGCACGCGGGCTCGATGTACGAAAAAATATATCTTTTCAAGTTCTATTTAGTCCATATGTGTCAAACTCAAGGGCCACGGGTCACATCCAGCCCGGCGTGTAATTATATCCGGCCCGCGAGATCATTTTATATACTGCATTATTGTTATTAATGGCCCGGGTATATGAAGCGCTGGTAACACAATAAACTACAGATCCCATAATGCAGCGCTTCAGCTGCCTTGCCGAACACTTACCGCGTTAATCAAGTCTAGCTTATGAAGGTGCAAGTTATTGTGAAGCTAGCCCACACGATGCCGAAGAGAAAAGGTGATTCTGAACACAGAGCCTTTAAAAACCGATGGGAGGCTGAGTATATGTTTACTGACATTGCCGGTAAACCCGTGTGTCTCATTTGTGGAGCTAATGTGGGTGTAATTACAGAATTTAATCAAAGACGGCAAAATGAGACAAAAACATCAAGATAACCTGAAAGACCTGAATGCAATGCAGAAGATACAGAAAGCAGAACAATTAAATAAGAATCTGACACTTCAGCGGACGTTTTTACCCGTGCACAATCACAAAGTGATTTCAAGTGAAGCTGCTTTTATGGGAGACACAAATGCACCAGTGCAACTTGCCCCACTTTCCCTGTTGCCAACTAATGTTGAACCAAGTCGTCACTACGGTGTTCCCAAATACGCACTTTGCTGATAAACTGAGCGCACTGAGTTTGCACGGCGCTTTGGTGACTTTGAAGAACAAAAAAAGTCCGTCTACATGCGGCTCGAACCTTGTGCATGTTTGGTAGCACATATCTGTGTGAGAAGCTCTTCTCAGTGATAAAGACTAACAAAACAGCACACAGGAGTCGCCTCACTGATGAGCACCTGCAGTCCATCCTGAGAATCTCCACAACACAGAACCTCACACCAAACATAAACGAACTTGTTGCCAAAAAAAGATGCCAGGCGTCCAGCTCTAAAATGACATATGAGCAAAGACAACTGAATGATTTGATTTGTTATTGCTGAAAGGAACACATTTTATTTATATTTCCAGGTTTTGTTATGCAGCATGTTCATATTTGAATTTGTATAATTTTGACAGGATATATTTTTATGGAGAGCAAAATCTTTTGGGATATTTAAAATCTAAGTTTATTTTTTATATAAAATTACATGAGTAAAGAAATTTGAATGTTTGTTCTTTTAACGTTTACTTTTTTTCTAACTTTTATAATTTAGACAGGATATATTTTTATGGAGAGCAAAATATTATAAGTTGTTTAAGGTTTGAGTTGATTTATTCAGGAATAATATTCCTGTCTGTTTTTACCATTCCTACCAAAGATATTTCTGTCGACTAAATAAAAATTCCTTCTATTTAAAATTTAAATAGAACTTGAACAAATACGATAGTTCATAATATCCACGCAGACTTGCACGTAAGAGCGGGAGTTATCCGTTTTAACAAGCAGCGTATTGCACTGATGCGAAATAGCTGTGTGTGTATATATGTTGATATGTATGTTTATGTATATATATGTTTATATATGTGTGTGTGTATGTATATATATATGTATTTGTGTGTATATATGTGTGTGTATGTATGTATGTATGTGTGTATGTATATGTATGTGTATATATGTAGATATATATATATATATGTATATATATATGTGTGTGTGTATATATATGTGTATATGTATAGATATGTATATATATATGTTTATGTGTGTGTGTGTAAATATATATATATATTTATATATAT
>JANRMT010062856.1:38045027-38057170 GCA_026402145.1 Polypterus bichir lapradei
TGAGTGAGTGAGTGAGGGCTTTGCCGTTTATTAGTATAGATATATATATATATATATATATATAATATATATATATATATATATGACAGCAACACTCATCACTCACAACAGTGACAAAACAATTACATTGACAATCATGTTACGTTATTTTCAAAATGTTTCCTTTTCTTTTTCATTGCTTCTTTAACACACTACTTCTCCGCTGCGAAGCGCGGGTATTTTGCTAGTTTTAAAATAAGTACATCAAGAACAGTTGAACACAGTTGGAAACTTGTTATGGGTAAATGTTGCACAAATATTAGGAGGTGGATGGACTGGAGAGCTCTGTTGGGCTGAATGGCCTGTTCTTGTCTGGATTGTTCTAATGTTCTAAATTATGAATATTAACCCCAGTCCACAAAAAATTCTTTGTAAATGAAGATATTTATTATTTAAATTAAGAGGAAACACAAAAATGTCAAAAAAGGAGACAAAAGGGATATTTCTAAAAAACAAAGTCCCAAAATGAAATCCTGTAATTTAGTAGTAATAAATTTAAAAAATAGAAGAAAAATAACAAGAATGGGAATAATAATAAACTGCTACACAAACTCAAAAGTCCTCTCCAGCATTCCTTTTTTTTGACTTTATGTAAAGGAAGAGGGAGAACCCAATAACAGTGACACCAAGGTGGCCCCATCCATAAAGTACCAGGGGCCTCATGTATAAACGGTGCATACACACAGAAATGTTGTGTAAGAACGTTTCTACGTTCAAATCACGATGTATAAAATGTAAACTTGCCGTAAAGCCACGCACATTTCCACGGTACCTCATACCCTGTCATACGCAAGTTCTCTACTCAGTTTTGCAGACTGGCGGCACCCAGCGTCAAAGCAGTGCTACTGTTCCTGTGTGGTTATCCTTTCCTTTCCTGACGCGGCTTTATAAATAAATACACTGAAATTAATCGCATATTGTTTATTAGTGTAATGCATCTGATTGTTATTAACTTGTAACAATATAATGGTCCAGGGAATAGCCATAGTATTCCAAATACCATAACTGCTTTAGCATTGTTACTCTCACTGCCCCTTTTTTTTCTTCTTTCATCTGCTCCTGTTAAGGGTTGCCACAGCGGATCATCTTTTTCCATATTACTCTCACTGTACCACGCGGAGTATTTATATCACTGTATCTGAGTGGGGAATCACAGCAGCATCTGATCGGAAATAGAATTATCGGTATACAGCATCAAGCATACGCTGTCTCAGCCATGGCAAAATGTTTCAAAGCTTTTCCTATACGGACCTCGCGGTTCAGAAACAGTTTCATCCCAAGAACTATAAACACACTCAATTAATTGCTCCTTGTAGAACTATCTGTACTTATAAGTACAATCACCTCACTGTAAACTTGCACTACAGTTATAATATTGCACAACCTGAGCCACTTTATAAAGCGCGTATTTACATATGATGATGATATCATTTTTAAGATGAAATGCAGCAAAATATGTTTATTATATTATACAGATAAAACTTTAACTTCATTTAAATTAGCTATATTCTTCACTGGGACTGGCATGAAGGATAGAATAATTAAACATGTACTATGAAGATATTTCAATGTTTCTTGAACGTTTTGAAGAATCGGCGCTGTAAGCTTACAGATGGCTTAACGTCTATTACAGAGCTGATTGTGTGGCGATCGGTTACTTGAAGAAAGAAAAGCAAGGACTGCAGGGGCGGCCACGCCAATATATATTGAATATAAAACAGAAAGAGAAAATAACTACACAGCTAAAAATGCAGCGGCAAATTTCGACAAAAGTTAAACGCTTGTGTCATGAGCACGAGGTGGCTATACAGTGTCCGCAACGGACGTGGCTATCCACTATGCATAAGATACAATATTGACATTGGCGGGCAAAGTGGCCACCGATTCTTTTTCTTCTCAGGGCCGCCACGAGCCTAGAGCCGCCCCTGAGTACTGCTGCAATAAATTATTTCATCGAAGGTCATGCACAATCACTGCGCCTATCATCATGAAAATGATATCACGTATACATCTCAGTATTTTAGTTATTCAGAGAGCTGTAATATCACGAATGTAATGGATTCTGTGTCCAGTCGGAGGAAGAGAGCCTGTTTAAGAAGCACTAGTGATTCACACACATAGAGCACATAGAAGATCACATACAAAACGAAGCATTTAACATGCTACTTTAGTTACAATGTGATTTGAGAAACTGGTTAATTAAATGATTTTAAGATGAAGTTTATGATGTTCTATTTTAATGACAAAATAAACTACATGATTAAAGTGGAAATTTCGAGATTAAATTTGACATTTCGTGCTTTTTCCACACTGTGTAACTTTTTTTTCTCTGTACCCTAATAAGGTTTCATATGACACTCAGACAGTGGGCTACGAATCGCCTTTTCACAGCGACTTTGGTATCTGCTAACATCTTTTTTATTTCCGGCACTGTGCAACTTTGTGAACTTGAGCTTTCAAGTTTCTCCGACACGCTTTGTCACTCGATCAATTTACTTTTGTTGATTATACCACAGTTTAAATAACCAAATAGCATGTTTTTCCTTTGCCTCCACTTGGTATTTACTGAAATTCTTCTGTTTTCCCCCATGCTTTTCCCATTGTCTTTTCACAGAAGGCTGAACTTAAGGGCTATTTATATTGATTTGCATATTCAAAGAGGCGTAATTATGGGAGGAATTGGGTCGGGATAGCATGCGCGTGCACGAGCGTTATTTTTCACGCTGACCGGGATTTATGTGGCGGAAGAACGCGGTAGTTGGAGTACGCACAGATTCCTGCATCTAGATTTTTCTGTGCGTAAGCACATTTTGGCTTTTGTGCTTACATCATGTTATAGTGCGAATTCTACGCATGGCATTATGCATGAGGCCCCAGGAATGGAGTCACATTTAAGTACACAGTACATAAATGTTAAATAATAAACCAGCAAAACAGAAATTACAAAATGAAAAAAAATCACTAATTACAAAAACAATAGAACAGAAAATAAATGCAAACTTTGGAGAAAAACCTTTGTTGTAACACAACACAACAAATTTCATACTTAACAATGGGATCTTAGCTAGTTTTTGAAAATATTTGAAGGTTTTCAATAAAAATCATTTTATGTTTATCTCCTACGGTATTTGCACTCGTAATCAGAAGGTTGTCGGTTCAAATCCTGAAAACGACAAAAGTGACTCTACTTCATTGGGCCCTTGAGCAAGGCCCTTAACCTGCAATTGCTCCATCCAGGGTATGATGTTAATGTGTATCCAGCCCTACATATAGGCCCTCCAACCTGCAGGGAAAAACCTGGGGGTTGGTAGCAGAATTGGCACTCCAGCAACCATACAAAAAACCTCACACTGGTTCTGTTCCATCTGAACTTGTGTGGTGCTGAGTTGTCACCCATTCCATGACTACACTTGGGTCCCAATCTGGAGTCCAGAGTTGGTTCGTCATGGGGTGGGTGCAGCAATGCTCTGTATCAGCGCATGCTCCTAACCTCCTCCTCCTCCTCCTCCTATAGTATGTAATTTATAGAACAAGGTGACTATCAGGCAAGGCTTCTTTATGTCTAAGCCAGAGTTCAGAAAGCAGACTTAGCGCTTTGTTATCAACCTGTTTCCTAACAAGTAGGTGTTTGGTATACACCTTTAATCCTTTTCAGTGGAAATTCATTTTGGTCTGACTCATTTTTCTAGAGGGTGTTAATCCGTTCTGCAATCCATAGCTTACTTTTTGCACAGAGCTTGATTGTTTCTCCTGAGTAATCATTGACTCACAGAAACTCAGTGAGAAGTATGAGATTCTTTAAGAATGATAGAGAACTAACACACACAGAAAATGTTGCAAACAGGAAGATTTCTTTACAATATTGAACGTGAAAAGAATTTTAAAGTGTATTCTACTTTTATATAGACAAATGACTAACAATTGAAACTGCAATATCAATAGTCCTATCAGGTCCTCAACAAAAGACCTGCTAGAGTAAAGTCATAACTTTTCAGCTTGCTGAGACTAATGGAGTAACCCTTAGACTATCTCGGAGGTCGTTCCTTAGTCTAGGTATACTGTAGAGAGTAACAGACTGCTGAGAAAACCAAGGATGGGGAATAAAAATGGGCAACTTTCAACTATAGGCAGATGCTATTGCACCTGTTAGTCAGTTATTGCTATGTAACATGCTATATTTTACACAGCAATAAGTGAGCAACAGATATGCTTAGTAAAGTAGTTTTGATCCTTTTTTTAGATTCTTATTTTATGATCAAACAAAATATTTGCTCAAAATATTTGTTAAAGCCTTAATATATAACCACTACTAAAATGTGCATCTAGGTTGCCCCTCTTCTTTTTCAGCAACTGCTACCTATTAAGTGTTATTAAGACCAAAGCTTACACAGCAATAACTGACTAACAGATGCACCTCAGGAACCCAAATTCTAAAGTGCCAATGGAAAATGAAAGGGAACATTGACAGGTCAGAGAGGAATACAAACGTCTACTGCAGTATGAAGCAAAAGAAATAAAAAGAGTGGTTGACGATACTGAGTTCCATTTGTTGAATACATCAACCTACCAAAGAGAAACACTTTTCGTAAACCGCTAATGTTAAAAATAGAGAAACACTGGAGTTTTTTTTTTTTTTGGTTATCTTTGCCACACAAGCATAAATCCAGCCTGTAATAAGAGTGACTAAACAGAGGTTAAGAATGTAGTGTAAAAGATGCAAAAGAATGCAGCATAAAGGTTTGGGGTTTTCCAGCCCCGTATATTGTAGACGCTCCACAATAATCAAAAAATAAATGGTCAAACATATAAACAAAAACAGTTCATATCCGCGACGCCAAAGCCGGGTGGCCGTCCGTTCAAATATCCCGAGGTACTACTCGACGTCGTCGGCCTCTGTCATAGGCACCAGGGGGGGTGGTTTGGGCTTTGGTGGATTTGTTCTAGCCCTTTTGGCCTCTGCCAACTTGACCTTCGTGGCCTCCAGCTCCCGGTTAGTGGCTTCTTGCGCTTGCTGCTGGGCATGGAGCTGGGCGTTCATGCCCTGTAGCACTGTGTTCAGGTCCTGTCTCTCGGTCATCTCTGGACTTGTATCCTGCCGACTACGCCACTGTAAAAGATGCAAAAGAATGCAGCATAAAGGTTTGGGGTTTTCCGGCCCTGTATATTGTAGACGCTCCACAATAATCAAAAAATAAATGGTCGAACATATAAACAAAAACAGTTCATATCCGCGACGCTGAAGCATGGCGTCGGCGGCCATTTTATGAGGGAGGAGCCGGAAGTGGAGGAATGCTGGGAAGGAGCCGTGAGGGAGGATGGGATTGATGACGTCAGGACAAGATGGAGGAGGAAGGGCGGAAGTACCGTACTGCGGTCAAACTCGGCTTATGGTGGCGGAGCGTCTTTTTTCCTGTAAGAAAGCAAAGGGAGAGAGTTAGTACCCCGCCATTCCCTGCCGGCAAATACCTTTACAGGTGTGTTCAGATCCGTCCGCGGTCTCCTACTCGCGCGTGCGTGACAGTAGATAGTAACAACAGCCATCAGAATAAATACCTAGGACTGGGCTTGCTTGCACAGGAGACTAAATTTGAATCCCATGATCAGTAATATTAGCACCACTGAACAAAACAAACAATGCACTTCAGTATCATCCTCCATTGTTTTTGCTCATACTGCTTCAACTGGCAATAGAAATTTGACGTTTTAGAGCTTTGTTTTGTATAGTTTCACACTATTGCACTTACAACTCCATAAAAAGAAGTTTATATGGGTTTGAACATGTTTTTTCTGGGGAAAAACTAAAAATATAGTTCCTTTAGGCATATCCACAACAGAAACCAATCTTCTACCTTAGCTGCCCTCCAACTGCACTTCAGTCTTCCACGTGGCTCCACTTGCTCTTATCTGCTTCATGCACTGTCTGCCTTCATATTCACACCTCTTGCATTAGATCACATTTGAAGTCAGAGGTAATTCCATCTGCACTCACTTTCTTGAACCTTGTGAGCCAGTCCAAACCAGAATGCTTTCACTGGGTTGCCAGTGGCCACTTACCCATACCAATGGATTTTAATGACCCTAAAGTGCTTCAAATTAAGTGTTATATGGCTTCAACCCCTTTCCACAATCCACATCAGAATAAATTATGCTATGCTTTTACATATGGAGAAAAAGGATGCAAATGAGATGAAAATATATATGGTAATTGTGTAAGCTTTCACTTGTGGTGAAGCACAATTTGTTTTACAATTTTTTTGCAAAGCAAAACTCTTAAGTCTAATTTTGCACAAGCTGCTAAAAATACAGTGAAATTGTTCCTTGTATGTCCTGTCAACAAGCAACACATAGACACTTTCCAGTGGCATGATAAACAAGAATGCATTAAAATATGAAACTCTGTTTTATGTATTACAAAACACAAATCAGTTTCTCTCATGTACTCCTTACCCCTGTTTCCATATGAAGTGAAGCAAACATAAATCTAACAGGTAGGAGTCTGTGTGGAGTCTGCCAATTCTTTCTGTGTCTGTGTAGATATTTATCTAATATGCCAATTTCCTTACAGGCAACTCCCTTTGCCTTTTGTGTTCTGCATAGCTTTCTTTTGGTACAGAGTATTTTGAAAAAACTAAACTTTTTATTTTGTAACGATCCTGTGTTTGTCCATATGTATCTATCTTGGGATTGACTGTAAATCCCCCTCTAGTGGGCATTTTTGGAAATGTTTTCTGGACTCAATGTGCTTTGAGACTCCAGCTCATGACAGTTAGATGTTAGAACTGTCATTAAGAATTGTCAGGTGATGATGATTCCAGGGCCGATTAAATTCTTTGATAGGATTCAACAAAATATTCAAACACCATAAAACACTGCACAACCATGGACTCCTCTGAGCAACTGACTGGGGATCTGAAAATTAAAGTAACCTTAGGGAAGGACTAAAAAAATAAATAACAAAAGGCATCCAGTCAGCAATTTCTGCAGTCCAAAATGTCATTAAGAAATGACAGTTAAGGGGAAATGTGGAGGTCAAGACAAGATCTGGAAGACCAAGGAAACTGTAGGAAAGTAAAGCAAATCCATCATAAGACTAAAATGTACCTGGAGGCAGGTTTAGCTGAGAATAGAGTGGTGGGGAACTGGTCTACTGTATTAATGTGCAGCATTACTTACATGGCTTTCATGGAAGAGCGTGCAGAAGGAAACCTCACCTGAGATCTAATCACAAAAAGACATCATTTTAAGTATGCAAAACAGCATCTTTATAAGATAGAGGCATTTTGGAAACAAGTGCTGGGGACAGATGAAGTTACAATTGAACTCTTTGGCCTAAATCGCCAAAGGTTTATTTGGCAAAAGAAGGAACAGCTTTTGAAGAAAAGAAGTCCTTGCCAACTGTTAAATGCAGGGGGTGATATATTATGCATTAGTGTTGTGTGGCAAAGAATGCCACAAAAAACACTGTGTGAGTTCAGGGAAAAATGAATCCTACTAAATATCAACAGCTCATCAAGGCTGAAACTGAAAAAGTATAGCTTCTACAACAAGTCCACAATTCTAAACACACTTTGATAGTGTGTTTTCAAAGTACTGTAGATTAGAAAGTGTGATAACAAAAGTGTATCTGTTACTCATTTACTCTTACATAACAAGACCTAAACAAAGAATTCTTTTGGTCTTCATAGCACTTATAAAGCATCAGTAAATAAGTTATTCATCTCTGTGCAATGTGGCATATTGACATGATGGTAAAATGATATGTTAATATTAAGGATTCACAGGTCTTATACTAAATATGCAATGTCAAGAGGAATGTGTCTCAGTTAAAGCACCTCAGACCACTCCAAAATGAAGTTTTGTCAGTAGGTCTCATTGAGGAAATGAAGAAATACGTCACTGATGCGTTGTAAGTGTTATGAAGATCCAAAGAAGTATTTTTTAAGGTCTTGTTACATAATGATGAATGAGTAATTGATGTACACTTTGTAATCTACTATGATGTATCTCAAGAAACACAAGGTGTGGGCTTTCAAAAGGCCCTTGTAGTCCAGAGACCTGAACATCTGTAGGTAGATCTGAACTATGCTCTGCACGCATGGCAGCCTCAGAATATCTCAGAGATGGAAGCAAACGGCAAGGAAAAATTTCCTAAACAAGAATTCAAAGACTCTTAGCTGGCTACTGTCACACACATGTGCTTAGGAGGCAGTCAACAAGCCCTGAAGTGAATGAAACATTGTGAGACGAAGGGTTGATTTATGGAACGCCTCTCTAGTCCAAAAGAAGACAAATAATTCAATATTTTCACTACACCAACTTCCGGATTTCCAAGATGGCTGCCCACTGTTACTTCCACACTCAATCCCAGATGAAAATGTCACTTCTGGTCTCCTGCTGTTTACATCACTTCCAATTTCCAAAGTTGACATCACTTATGTCACACCAATAACAACATCACTTCTGGTTTCCCGTTGATGACATCACTTCTGTCTACCCATTACGATGTCATCTCCTGCCACCTCATTTCCTTCAGCCATCTGTTTTCTGTATAAAATGTCCATTTCCCTGTTTCCAATTGTCAATTGCTTTGTTGAAGTATTTTGATAATTGTTTTCCATCTATTTTTTTTGCTTTGTCCGCTGGACAATATACGGGGTCATTCCCCAACTCTTTGTTTGTGGTAGAAAGTCTCTTATTTCACCATACTACAAAAACATTTGCAAGCTGTAATTTTAGTCATAGGGGGTGTTAGTAAGTATTGAACCAGTAGGGAGCCCAAATGTTTGTAAATGCTACATTTACTCTTTGTGTTAGCTTATTTGCTGTCAAAGTTGCATTTACTTCCAATGTAAACAAAATATGTCATTTGGCCAAGTGGTATCAAAACTTTCAATGGAATTCAAAAAGAAACTAAGCTATGTAAGCCAGAAACTGAAACATCATAGAGAATGATTTTTTTGTGTGTGAATTATCAGTTTTTTGCTTCATTGTTGTGAAAACTGTTTTTACTCTGAATTTCAATAAAAGTTTGAAAATGAACTTACTTGGAGTGTGAAATCATTTCCGGCACCGCATCCAAGTGGCAGCCTTTTCCAGCAGCTCCATATATGACTTTATCTTTTTACCTTTTTATCTCTATTTTTCTCTATGTCTCTGATCACTTCTACCACTTTCTTTTATGTGGAATTGCTCCCTGGACACTTTTTACTATTTTTACTACTTGACATGGATTTTTACACTCCGAGAATCGCCTATTCAAGTAGTCAGCTTAAAGCACTGAGAAGAAATGCTCATGCCGGTGTGGTTCCTTATTTAACTGACAAGGTAAGAAGACGATATCAGGGCAGCTGAGCCGGCGCAAAGATAAAAGATAAGATTAAATCGATACAACTTGAGAGAAAATGGCGTTATAAACCGTCGGTGCCTTCTGTGATCCTGGGAAATGTGAACTCACTACCAAATAAGATGGACGAACAGTTTGTGCTGGTGAAAAATGTCAGAACCTACAGAGAATGCAGCTTGCTGTGTTTTAGTGAAACGTGGCTAACAACTTCCATCCCAGATGCTAACGTGGAGCTACCCGGGTTTAGCACAGTTAGAGCGGACAGAGACGCAAGTACCTGCGGGAAGAAGAAAGGAGTAGGACTCGCTCTCTATGTCAATACAAAGTGGTGCAACTCAGGACATGTAAACGTTAAAATCTCCAATTGCTGCAGGGACATCGAACTGTTGGCTGTAAGTCTGCGTCCCTATTACTTGCCCAGAGAGTTTGGACACGTGATTGTTGTTATTGTTTACATCCCCCCTCAAGCGAACGCGGAGATAGCGAGTGACATCATCCATTCCGCAGTTGCTAAGTTACAAACGCAGCACCCTGAGGCACTTGTGCTAATTGCTGGAGACTTTAACCATGTAACGCTGGACAAAACATTACCTGCCTTCTCCCAGTATGTGGATTGTAACACCAGGGGAAACAGGACTATCGACCTACTGTATGCAAACGTTAAAGACGCATACAGCGCCACCCCGCTGCCTGCGCTTGGGAAAGCAGATAATAACCTGGTTCTCCTACAGCCTCAATACAAACCAAGAGTGAGGGAGCTACCTACAACCACACGATCACTCAGGAAGTGGTCCCCTGAGGCAGAGCAGGCTCTGAGAGACTGCTTTGGAACTACAGACTGGGATATACTGCTGGGGTCACATAGTGAGAACATTGAAGAGGCTGTTGAATGCACAACTGATTACATCAACTTCTGTATGGACATTGTAGTTCCAGTAAGAACAGTACGCTGCTATGCTAACAACAAGCCATGGGTTACAAGTGACATCAAGGGCCTTTTGAACCAGAAGAAAAGGGCTTTTAAAGGTGGTGATCAGCATGAGCTCAAGCGCGTGCAGAAGGAACTCCGAGTCCAACTCAGGGCGGCGAAAGAGCAGTACAGGAGAAAGCTGGAGCAGAAGTTGCAGAACAACAGCATGAAGGAAGTGTGGGATGGGATGAAGATTATCACTGGCTGCAGCTCGAAGCGGGGTGCCGCCATCGAGACAGACGTGGAGAGAGCAAACCAAATGAACAACTTCTTTAATAGGTTTGATCACCCTAACCCACTATCACCTCAGAGTACTGCATCCTCCAACCATCCTTCTGCTGATACCAGCATAGGTGAGACATCCCCACCCACAATTACAGCAGCCCATGTGAGCAGAGAGTTGAAAAGACTTCGTGCCAGCAAAACAGCAGGTCCAGATGGTGTATCGCCACGACTGCTGAAGGCCTGTGCATTGGAACTGGGGAGTCCTCTACAGCGCATCTTCAACCTGAGCCTGGAACAGGGGAGAGTCCCAAGGCTTTGGAAAACATCTTGTATCACCCCTGTCCCAAAGGTATCACGTCCTAGTGAGCTGAATGACTTCTGGCCTGTTGCTCTGACGTCACATCTGATGAAGACCATGGAGCGGCTGCTGCTTCACCACCTAAGGCCACAGGTCCACCACGCCCTCGACCCTCTGCAGTTCGCATACCAGGAGAAGGTGGGAGTGGAGGATGCCATCATCTATATGCTACACCGATCCCTCTCCCACTTGGACAGAGGCAGTGGTGCTGTAAGAATTATGTTTTTGGACTTCTCTAGCCCCTTCAACACCATCCAACCTCTGCTCCTTAGAGACAAGCTGACTGAGATGGGAGTAGACTCACACCTGGTGGCATGGATTGTGGACTGTCTTACAGACAGACCTCAATATGTGCGTCTTGGGAACAGCAGGTCTGACATTTTGTTCAGCAATACAGGGGCACCGCAGGGGACTGTACTTTCTCCGGTCCTGTTCAATCTAAATACATCAGACTTCCAATATGACTCAGAGTCCTGTCACGTGCAAAAGTTCACTGATGACACTGCTATTGTGGGCTGCATCAGGATTGGGCAGGAGGAGGAGTACAGGAAGCTAATCAAAGACTTTGTTAAATGGTGCGACTCAAACCACTTACATCTTAACACCAGCAAAACCAAGGAGCTGGTGGTGGATTTTAGGAGGCCCAGGCCCCTCATGGACCCTGTGATCATCAGAGGTGACTGTGTGCAGAGGGTGCAGACCTATAAATATCTGGGAGTGCAGCTGGATGACAAATTGGACTGGACTGCCAATACTGATGCTCTATGTAAGAAAGGTCAGAGCAGACTATACTTTCTGAGAAGGTTGTCGTCCTTCAACATCTGCAGTAAGATGCTGCAGATGTTCTAACAGACGGTTGTGGCGAGTGCCCTCTTCTACGCGGTGGTGTGCTGGGGAGGCAGCATAAAGATGAAAGACGCCTCACGCCTGGACAAACTTGTTAAGAAGGCAGGCTCTATTGTAGGAGTAAAGTTGGACAGTTTAACATCTGTGGCAGAGCAACGGGTATTAAGCAAACTCCTGTCAATCATGAATAATCCACTGCATCCACTGAACAGTGTCATCTCCAGGCAGAGGAGTAGCTTCAGTGACAGACTTTTGTCATTGTCCTGCTCCACTGACAGACTGAGGAGATCGTTCCTCCCCCACACTATGCGACTCTTTAATTCCACCCGGGGGAGTAAATGCTAACATTTTTTTTTTTTTTT
>JANRMT010062856.1:38071138-38083850 GCA_026402145.1 Polypterus bichir lapradei
ACGCCGGGCCGGATGTGGCCCGCGGCCCTTGAGTTTGACACATATGGACTAAATAGAACTTGAAAAGATATATTTTTTCGAATGTGATTGCGCAATTCAGATCGAGTTGACGCGCACTACAGTACATCGAGCCCGCGTGCTATTGTGGTTTTGCCTGCGTGCCTAAATAAGTCACCCTCCCCTCGCTCTTACTTTTTTACCGTTCATCTAATGAATACACTGAGTATGGCTTTACCAAAACAATCATTGATGGTGAATAAAGTATCCATTATTCGAGTATGTAGATCGGGGTATATATATACATATATATATACCCGCGTATCGCAGCGGAGAAGTAGTGTGTTAAAGAAGTTATGAAAAAGAAAAGGGAACATTTTAAAAATAACGTAACATGATTCTCAATATACAGTAATTGTTTTGTGAGTGTTATTGAGTATTGCTGTCATCAAGGATTTGATTATCATTATTTCTTTCAATCAGGTTCGTATTTGTAGGATGTGTTGTGCTCAAGTTACATTCCGTGTTTGTCAATCGTAAAGATTCATCGATTCGTTTCTTACTGCATCAATAAACAGCTCGTCTTCTTCTTTATCTGAGACCTGACACACTGCATGCACGGGTTTTTTTTTACACTGTCTTCCTTTAGCGGGACATTGACTTTTTCCACTGTGTGCTTTGTTTCCGCAGTAGCTGCACTTATGAATATGCTTGTATGTATCAGACGCTTCATATTTTTTTTCTGCCTTTTCAATTGTGTAATTCGGTTTTTGTTCAGCGCTCTTTGGAACTGTTGCTTTTTGTCTGTGCACTGCGTCAGTTCACGTGAGCCTCTTGGTGTACATGCATCAAAGTTTCCCAGCTGTGCTGGTGCCATGTCGTGCTATGTCCACGGCTGTATTTAATGTTACCTAAGTCCCGGCACTTAAAACTTTCTCTCGCAGTTTCGCTGAGTTTGTGCCAAACACCACCCTGACCATCTCATCTTCCTCTGCATATTTAGCGGCACTGTTTCTATTGGATTGCCGCTGACAGACGGCCTTATTTGAGCAGGCACTAAATTACAAACGCCAGCGGCAGACTGTCTATGAACTTAATTTAAAGTTTAGGTTTACACCGTGCTTTGTTTCCGTAGTAGCAGCACTCATGAATATGGTTGTATATGTCACTTGCTCGCTTCTTATTGTTTCGCTACCTTCTCATTATATAATGCATGTTTTCTTCAGCGCTTTTTTGAGCTCTTCCTGGTTTTCTACATACTGCGTGATTACGTGGGAAGCGTGATGATGTCACACGAAACTCCGCCCCCCACGGCTTTCGAGCTCAGCTCCATTACAGTAAATGGAGAAAAACAGCTTCCAGTTATGACCATTACGCGTAGAATTTCTAAATGAAACCTGCCCAACTTTTGTAAGGAAGCTGTAAGGAATGATAGATAGGAAAATCGATTTTATTGCATTAAGTGATATGTGGCTTAGCTCTAATGGTGCGGCTCTTTTAATCGAATCTGCATCTCCAAATTACAGTTTAACTCATGCGGATCACCAAGGTAATAAAGGCGACGGTTTAGAAAATGTTTACTCTAGCCGGTTAAAATGTAAAGATATCGGCTTTGGTACATTTAAGTCCTTTGAGTAGCTTGCTGTTGTTATTCAAGGAGTTTCTCAGTCTCTAGTATTGTCCATGTATAGACCTCCTAAATACAATGTGTCTTTCTTTGAGGAATTCTCAGATTTAGTGTCATTAATATTTACGAACTATGACACGTTCCTAATAGTTGGCGACTCTAATTTTTATATCGATAACACTGCACAACAAAGTTTTCGCTTCTTGAATACTGTTGGGTGTTTCTTATAGATTTTTGGGTGCTGATCACGAATATCACATCAAAATTTACCCATTATGTACCATTTCAGTTTTGTCATGATTTTTTCTTATATTTGTATCCAAACATTTTCGCTCCCGTAAGTGATTTATCAACAACGGTTTGTGCAGCCTGGGCATGTCCAGGCATGGAATCAGGCCAGGTTGGAAGCTGTTCTGCGGAAGTTAACATCCTGGGCATGCCTGGGCATGTCTGAACGAGCTTGATGCTGTCTCAGCATGCTATAAAGGTGGCTTGCATACACCAATCCTGCTCATTTGGTTAGTATAGATAGTCAGTGTGTATGTATAGTATCAGTATAGTAAAGTATAGTATCTGTAGTAATATAACAGAAAGTAAGCTTGATGCTATAAATTTTGGTGTCGGGCATTATGTCTTGTCAATGTCGTAACAGCCGAGATACATTCTGCTATATCCGTGGCGAATATACACTTGTTCCTCAGAGACGTTGGATGACTGCTATTGTGAAGAAAGCTTATCATCTGTATTTCGGCTGCAAAATTGGTGATCAAAACAAGGAATGGGTGCCTCACATTTGCAGTGCGACATGTGCTGTCAGTCTGAGATCCTGGCTCAGAGGCACTTGAAAGACAATGCCGTTTGCTGTCCCAATGATATGGTGAGAACAGAAAGACCATGTGACGGACTGTTACTTCTGTTTGACTAATGTGTTTGGTTTCTCTGCCAAAAACAAGAAGTCATTTGAATATTCTACTCTGCCTTCAGCAATGAGACCCATGCCACATGACAACAGTTTTACAATTCCGAAACCAATAGAGGATTGGACCTTAGACAAACCAGATAAAGAAACTGCAATGCAGGGTACTAACAGTGACATTGACCTGGATTTTGAACTGTGCTCATCAGGCGATCCACATCTGATAACACAGTCCGAATTGAATGATTTGGTCAGAGATTTGGGTCTGTCAAAAACAAAAGCTGAGCTGCTGAGTTCGAGACTGCAGGAATGGTGTTGACTTTCACCAGGTATGAAAATTTCTGTGTTTTGAGACCGACATCATAATATAACCAATTTTTTTGCACAAGTCGACCTGTTTCTCTCGTGACATTGAAGGATTGTTCTCGGCCTTGGGTTATGATCACAACCCGGAAGAGTGGCGTCTCTTCATTGATTCATCAATATTAAGCCTGAAAACTGCTCTGCTAAACAATGGCAACCTTTATCCTTCAGTACCAGTTGGCTATGCAGCACACATGAAAGAAATGTATGAGAATATGATACTGTTGCTGATGCACGACCAGTATAGCAGGTACAACTTGAATATCTGTGGAGATCTTAAAGTCGTTGCTCTGTTACTAGGACTTCAGCTTGGCTATACAAAGTACTTTTGTTTCATCTGGTTATGGGACAGCCGTGCCAAAGAGTCGCACTATTCTCGACAGAACTGGCCACTCCATAAAAAGTTAGTTCCAGGACAGAAAAATGTGGCACTCGAATTGCTTGTCGACCCAGCAAAGATATTTTTGCCTCCTCTTCACATAAAACTGGGACTCATGCAGAATTTCGTGAAAGCACTGAACAAGGAAGGTTTTCGTTATTTAAGACAGATGTTCCCAAGAATAACTGACGCCAAGATCAAAGAGGGCATTTTTGTTGGCCCCCAGATCAGACATGTTATAAGTGACAAGCGGTTAGAAGATCTGTTAGTTTGGCCAGAAAAAATTGGCTAGAAAGCCTTCAAAGACATTGTTGACAATGTTCTGGGCAATTACAGAACCCCAAACTACATTCAGCTGGTAGACAAACTTCTATAAGCATAGAAAACAATGAAGTGCAACATGTCACTCAAGCTTCATTTCCTCCACTCACGCTTTTCTTCCCCGCAAATCTCAGTGCTGTCAGTGACGAACATGGTGAAAGGTTTCACTATGACATTGCTACGATGGAGAAACGATACCAGGGCAACTGGAATCAGTCAATGCTTGCTGACTACTGTTGGATATTGCAACGTGATGCACCAGACATTGAATACAAAAGAAAATCAGGAGCAAAGCACTTTTAATTCTGTTGAAGTTAATAGCTTACTAGGGGGCTTCGCCCCCTGCTCACTTCGCTCGCCATCCCCCATGTTTGGTTTTCCAGATGCATACTTGTAAGTTTTTTTTTCTTTAAATTGTTGCTATTTAATTAGTTTCACTTTTATTTCAGAACTTCTGTAAAAACAATATTTGGAATCTTTCGTGTCCCAATATGCTGAATCTTTTAAATGAGGTCTGTGAGACTTGTGTTTAATGACTTTGTACCATAATTTAGGATAGGTTTCTCTGTTTGGAATTTCAGCACAGACAAAACAATCCACATTATCAGCATTTTTTGCAAAGTAACCAATAAATGCATGTGAGTTAAACCCCATTTTTGAAATTCTATGACTTAAACTAATTTCCTTTTGTTTGCGTCAATGTGATCTGTACTATCTTTTTTTTGATACTGTGGCAACTGATGTAATAAAGTGTCACAAAAGTTCTACTTTAACAATCGCTGACTGCATAACCCCAAACACAACTTTCTAGCATACTCTCCAACCCCTCCTCCCATGGGTCTCGCCTCCCCCTTATCGCATCAATCAGCACCCAGCTATCAGTCTTCCATGCTGTACTCTGCCCTCTCACGATCGGACCTAACAGTCATTTAAAACAAAAAAGGCTTCAGCTTGGCTGGGACACTACAATACTTTAGAATTTTACTGCTTTCATATTCTGTACCTTTCTCTGCATGTGTATCACGCCTTGGGTCTCTTTTCTCTGCGCTGCTCTTTCTTCTTTGCTGAGAGCACAGGATCTGTGTGTGCCACGTGACTTTACATGACTGAATGTTTTGCTGGCTGTCCATGCTCTTATTTGATAAGAAGGGCGTGTCTTGGAAGAATCTTATGTTCCACGTCCCCGCGAGACTGCCCTGGGACACTCTCTTGGCACCAAGTCTCATGTTTATGGTCCCCGTGAGACGCTCCATGGCCAGTCTTTTTTGTCTTGCTGGTCTTTTAAATGTCTTCCGAGAACTTCCAAGAAGATCACGTATTGTCACCTTGCTTTTCCATTCCAGGATTTTTTTTTATATATAGAGAGATGTGAAACATAAACGTGACTAAATACGTTATTGTCAGTAAACATATAAATGTCTATTTCTCAGAGTTCCTACGTGATGCAGTAAAACTATATTTGTGCATACCCAGTAGGTACCTGTCACAATCACCAAAAACTTTTCAGGAAGCAAGACTTTTCAAAAGAATTGTTGTGCAGTGTCAGTGTGACCCGAAAGCAAAAGAATTCATGAACCTCCTGGACTCTTTTGATTTGAGCCAGCACGTTAGTCAGCCAACACACAAAGCATGGCACACATTGGATTTAGTAAATACTAAAGAACTAAAAGTTGATATGAGGCAGATCATTGATATTGGTTTATCAGACCATTTTCTCTTACTATTTAATATAGAAATAATCAAGTCAAGTTGGGGAACATCCAAAGGCGGGTATGTTGCCACGCACTCTGCCACCCCCCCCCCCCCCCACACAACAAAACACCTCAGGATCCCGGTTGACAAACCCCCAGGCAGACATGCGGTCCAGTCCCACCCACCAGAAATGACATTCCATATGCCACAGCCTGGTCCAGCCACTAGGGTTCCCAATAATGAGGATTCTATAAGCTCGATCTTAATTGGGAAATGGTGCCACATGGCCATAGTGCCGTAACTGACGCTCCCTCACAATGTAGGTAATGTGCCTCATTCGGGACTTCATGAGCAACTGCTCATTCGACGCAAAGTTAAATCAACGCTACCCAAAGATTTTTCGGAGAGACACAGTACCAAAGGAGTCCAGTCTTCGTCTCAGGTCACTGGATAGCATCCATGTCTCACAACCATATAGCAAGACAGGAAGCAGCAGGACTCAAAATACTTGGACCTTCGTCCTTTTGCATAGATATCAGGCATGCCACACACCCTTTTCCAGCGACCTCATGACACCCCATGCTCTCCCAATCCATCTGCTGATTCATAGAAACAGTCACCAGAGACATGAATGTCATTAACAAGGTAAGTAAACCTCTCAACAAGGTTGACACTCTCTCCACAGACAGACACACTGCTGATGGCTGTGCCCAAGAGGTCATTAATGGCCTGGATCTTGGTTTTTATCCAGGAAACTCGCAAGTCCAGACACTCAGACTCCTCGCTCAGTCACTAGAGAGCCCCATTCAGAGCCTCCATTGACTCCGTGAAGATCACAGCATCGTCAGCAAAGTCAAGATTCATGAATTTTTCTTCACCAACAGATGCCCCACAGCCCTGGACTCCACAATCTTGCCCAACACCTAGTCCATACAAGCATTGAACAGAGTAGGAGCAAGAACACACACCTGATGAACCCCAGAATTAACTGGGAAAAACACAGAGGTTCTGCCTCCACTCTGCACGGCACTCACAGTACCAGTATACAGGCTGCTCATGATATTGAGCAACCTCGAGGGAATCCTGCAAACCCTCAGTGCCAGGAAGTGGTTGATGGTAGACTTCTTAGAGGTAAAACCAGACTGTTCCGGTCACTGGCAGGTGAGCAAGTGATCACAGATCCTATTGAGGATGACCCTAGCAATGACCTTACCCGGCACCAAGAGCAATGTTATCCCCCTGTAGTTGCCGTAATCCAGGCGATCACCTTCCCTTTCCTGATGTGGATGACAAGTCCCGTTTTCCAGTCAGTTGGGATGATACCAGTCTCCCAAATGGAAGCAAAGATTGCCTTACCACCAACCTGGAGAAGTTCACCCCGGATACCACAGATCCCTGTAGCCTTTCCTCCCCTCAGCTGGTTCACCACCTGTGCAATCTCAGTGAGATCGGGTGATTCACAGCTATTTGTAGGATCAGCCTCAAGAATCAGGGACCAGAGATATCCAGCATCCTAGCTGGAGGATCAGCTTTGATCAGCTTCTCAAAGTAGCCAGTCCAGTGGGTCACAACTGCAGTGTTATCCGTAAGGACTGTTCCATCAGCTGCCCTGATTGTGAGTTTCTGAGGAACAGATTTAGATGTGCTTAATGCTTTGAATCCTCTGTAAGCAGGATGTGGGTCACTAGACCACAGATGGTGTGTCACTTGCTCACAGATTCCTCTAACAAACGCCTCTTTATCTGCCCTCAGAGTCCTCTCAGCTGTCCTTCTCAGTTCCAACTAAGGACCAGAGATGCCATTGAGTCATGCGTTGCAACTCCTCTCGATGATATCCAGGGTGCCGTGTGAGATGAAACACCTCCTTCTGAGAACACCGGTAACACCAACACAACCCTCAGCAACCTTCAGGGTCTT
Organism: Polypterus bichir lapradei; assembly: GCA_026402145.1. NCBI lineage: Eukaryota > Metazoa > Chordata > Cladistia > Polypteriformes > Polypteridae > Polypterus > Polypterus bichir. The sequence continues at coordinate 38,078,351 of JANRMT010062856.1, forward strand.
GTCACAGATGGTCTTCCACATCACATTAGGATCGGCAGTCACACCCATATCCATAAGTTCCTTACACAAACTCCGTGCATACTCATTAGAAACAGCCTGGTCTTGGAGTCTGGCCAAGTCCAGGCTCATTTTCCTAGTAGGTGGTAACCTACTGGACCTAAGCTGGATCTTCAACAACAAGTCTGTGGTAAGAATTCACAAACTGGGCACTTCTGTAGACCCTGCCGTTTTGCTAGAGCCTTCAGTGTCTACCCACGAGGATGTGATCGATCTCCTTCACCACACCACCAGTATTGGAGTACCAAGTCCAACGATACGGCTCAGGGCGCTGGAACCAGAATCCAGCAATTCGCAGCACCTGACCTTTTGCAAAGTCAAGGAACATGTAACCACTTTCACTACAGTCACCAGACCCATGGGGACCGAGACAATCCTCATAGCCAGCCCTGTCAGTGCCAGTGGCTTCATAGATGTCACCTATGACCAGAGGAGTGTCACCTCATGTGTACCTGTCAACCACCGAGTGAAGCTGCGAATAAAATTTCTCCCTCACTGAGACATCATTCACCGCGGTCGCAGCATACACCGAGACAACAGATAAGGCACCCAGGGAGTGCCGTAATCTGAGCCTCATAATACGCTTGTTAAAAGGAGTGACATTGGACACCATTGGAAGAAGGCAATCCGCTACAGCAACAGCTATTCCTCTAGTATAACAGCCATCAGACCGACCAGACCAATAAAAGATGTATCCATCTACAAAGATCTGGGCAGTCCCAGGTCTGCGCACCTCAGAGAGTGCCGCCACTGAAATGCGGAGTTTATGCAGCTCCTCTGACAGCAGAAGAAGATGATCATCATGCTGGAGAGACAAGACGTTAAATGCGCCTACCCGGATGGGCCGCCTCAAATTGGGACCTGAGTGCTGCCGTGCAGCGGGTGACACCTCAGCATCGCAGCAGTTCTGATCCCCAACAGACCTGACCCCATTGGCTCTCCAACAGTTTCGACTTTTCCGGGGTTGGGGCTCCCGAGGGCTTTCCCTTATCCTCTTCATAATGCAAGCAGCCTTCCTATGGGTGGCTGCAGCAGAGCTACTTCCACAGAAAGCAAAAAGTTTTTTTTACGGTGGCTGGAGTGCCAATACTACAAGTTGGAGGACTGCTTGCAGTTTACTGTCATACCCAGGACCATATAGAAATAATAATAGAAGAAATTAATTAGAAGCACATTTTTAAAAAATACTTCTTTGATTCCTCTGCCGCTTCAAAAGTTTACAATTATTTTAAGCAACCAGTCCGTTTGTAATGCTTACTACAATAGTGAGGATAATGCACTGTAAATAGTAAGGTGGAAAATTTAAATACTGACATAGTTGCTCCTGAAAAGACAGTTATAAAATCCTCCAGCAATGTCACACTATTGAAAGACCCAAAGAGTGCCTGATCTAAAGAAAACATTCCGGAGAGCTGATCATAAATGGGGAAAACTTAACTGATTATCCACTAGATATTGAAGGCTAAAATAACAGAATACAACATAGTTCGTCTTGAGAGGCGGTGCTATTTCTCTAAAATTATAAATAACAATGCTAGTAATTCGATTTTTTGTTTTATTCTCTACAGTTGATAATCTGCTAAACCAAAGTCACTCAAAGGAATGCCTACAATAAACTTCCAATGAAACTTGTGAGGCTTTTGCTATATTTTTTAATCACAACTTTAATGATATTAGAAATAATATAGTACCTCTCCCCAATACTAATCCTCTTAAACCCAGTACTCCATTTTAAACAAATTAAATTCTTTCACCAGGATAGATTTTCCTGATTTATATAAAATAATTTCTCACCTGAGACTCTCCACCTGCATCCTTGACTCAATACCAACAAGTTGTTTCAAAACAGTATCTGGTGTGCTAATTGATAGTGTTCTTGACTTAGTAAATGACCTATTTCTAACCTGCCTTTCTTAAATAAAATCCTAGAAAAGGCAGTCATTATGCAGCTAAATGATCACCTGAATAAACATTCTGTTCTTGAAAAGTTTCACTCAGGTTTTAGAACAAATCACATTACAGAAACTGCGCTAGTTAATGTAGTACAGTAAATGACTTGTGGGTAAATGCAGACAGAGGCCATTTATCTGTTCTCATCCTCTTAGATCTGAGTGCTGCATTTGATACAATTGATCATAATATTCTTAGAAATCGACTTAGTCAATAGTGGGCCTCTCTGGCAGTGTCTTAAATTGGTCTGAGTCTTACTTGGCAGGGAGAAAATACTTGGTCAGTTGTAGGTTACACATTGCCTGATGGGGCCTTAGCTGCCTCGAAAGCTTGCATTTGTAATCTATTTAGTTAGCCAATAAAAGTTGTCAGTTCACCCTACTTTCTCCTTTGTCAGCTGTGGTAATTATACTTCAATAACACATGATATTCTATATGGTTTTCCACAAGGATCTATCCTGGGTCCACTGCTCTTTTCAATTTGCATGCTTTCATTAGATAGATAGATAGATAGATAGATAGATAGATAGATAGATAGATAGATAGATAGATAGATAGATAGATCCCAAGGGGAAATTCACATACTCTAGCAGCAGCATACTGATAAAAACAATATTAAATTAAAGAGTGATAAAAATGCAGGTATACTGTAATTAGGTCAGATTATGTTAAGGCATAATGTGAACTACCACAGCTTTGCTGATGACACACAACTGTATTTATCAATAGCGCCCGATGACCCCGACACATAACAATCAGATTACTAGGACAGCATTTTTTCACTTAAAATAGCAAAGGTTAGATCTCTTATAACTTTACAAAATGCTGAGAAATAAGTTCACGCTTTTGTTTTCAGTCGGCTAGATTACTGTAACGCACTCCTCTTAGGACTACCCAAAAAAGACATTAATCGATTGCAGTGAGTGCAGAATGCAGCTGCCAGAATCTTCCATGTGAAGCCTGAAAGCCATGAGGACTGATTGAAGTTATTTATGTTACGTAGAATGCCTAGAGAGGGCTGGGTGGTCTCGTGGCCTGGGACCCCTGCAAAGTTTTTTTTTTTTTTTCTCGCTGTCTTTTTTTTTTTTTTTCTGTCCTCCCTGGCCATTGGACCTTACTTTATGTCAATTAAGCTGTCTTTTCTTCTCTTTCTTCATCCTGTAAAGCACTTTGAGGTACATCATTTGTATGAAAATGTGTTATATAAATAAATATCCTTGTTGTTTGTTCTGACATGGAGTGTGAATTGTGGGAACTTATAGGCGATTGCCATTCTAAACGATGTCCAATCAATTCAATTTGCCACACTCAAGTTCTGGACACATCTCAAGGAGAATTAAAGCAAACATGATCTGAAAACTTATATGAATGACAGATTTCTGTCTTTGATTTTTAATAAATTAATTAACAATACATTTTAATAAACTTTTCTGAAAACATGATTTCACTTTATCATTATGGGTTGTCGAGTGTCTACTCAAAACAAATGTCATTGTTAGAAGGGGTTATCAAATGAAGTAAATGGTCCTGAATTTTGCTACATTTTTTCATGAGGGTGCCTAAGAAGAAAAATGTCATATTTTCTTGTACAAGCAAGGTTTAGTATAAATTAATAAATACATACATCCATAAATAAATAAATAAATAAATAAATAAATAAAAATTCTAGCTCATCAGAGAGCAGCCTCAGCTACTGTACATTTAAGTGAGTACACATTTTCCAGTAGGTGGCACCAAATAGCTTTGCATTAGTACCACTTAAACTCCAGGCTCTATGCTGTGGAGTTACAATTCATCTGCTGCACTAAGGCACTTTTTTTAATGGTTGAGCGAAGTTTGTTTAACTTTGCATCTCCTAGAAATCAATTTGGAATCTGAAATGATTATGTGGATTTTGGGCAGCTGTTTTATGAGTTGACCATGGGCAGTTATGACAATAGAATCATAGGATCTTCTAATTATAACCATTCACTCAGCCTGATTTGAAAACAGGACTACCAGTAAATGTTGGAATCTTAGTCACTTGCACTGCAGCATCCTGCTTCAAGCATGACATAACAGCAGAGAAGAGAGAATTCTCGGATGTTTTGAAGTCCAGGGATCCTGCCTAATATACCACAGCTTCCTGGTTTGTGGGTTATGCGTGCCAAGGAGCTGACTCCCATGTGACTTGCTAAGCCTGTGTTAAGAAGGAAGGCTATGCTGGAATTTGTTGGTGAAGAAGAATGAAACACAGAGAAATATTCACATTGATAAGAAGGCATTTCAGCATCATTACTCTTAGTATATGGCCTTCTTAAGAGGACTGTGTGAAGCAGCTCACTGACTGATTTTGTTGACAAGATGCAACTGACTTTGTATGTGGATGCATGATGTTAATGCTTACAGTCATACTCACTATTCTTAGCTCACTTTTCAATATGTCATGGCATACACAGAACAGGCAAACTTCACATTGCTGTTGTTTGAAAGAGCACAGTGACAGAACTGCATTGAAAAAAGTAAGAACTTTGAGGGAGTGCTCAAAAAGATTTATCCTTTTTTTCCAACGCAGGGTCACAAGATGACAGAATATATACAAGTGAGAGTGCTATAAAACAAACATGATTGTCTTTATAACAATGCTGTCTGGGAAAGGAGCTGTATAAGAAAGGCTTTCTAGATTTGTAAGAGGGCTCACAAAGTACAGTGAGGAGCTATATATGAGAGTAAATCACAAAGTAAAGGCAATTTGAAAATTATGCGGTAACCACAATGGATAGAAGCTGATGTGATACAACACATTTATGTTGGCTTATGGGTAGTTTGAACACACACAGTGCAGCATTCTGTTGTTAGTCAAGTTGATGCCAAAGTTAATTAAACATGGCTGCTTTGCTGTAGGATTGCACCATTGTTGAATAGCATGCAATAGTGAACTTTCTTTAGACAGAGGGAGTGAAACCAAAGGATGTTGGCTCAGTACGGAAGTGAAAACACCACAACTCAACAAACAGTTTATGAATGGGTAGAAAGGTTTAAAGTGGGGAGACAAGTGTAACCAATGAAGCTCAATCTGGTCAACATCATGCTCTATCAATATCATGCTCTGAAGCTTCAACATGGTTAATGCCTTCATTAGAAAAGACTGATGAATCTCTGTGGGTTATTACATACTTTTCCCTGGCCCTTAGAGTTCTCTGACACCAATGCATGACACCTTGGTACATACACTGACTTTATGAGAGCGCATACCACCTTGTATTAGGATATCAATAAAATATTACCTGTCTATCTATCTTATTATAAAGTACATTAACATCTATCTATCTATCTATCTCTGCAGTGGGTTGGCACCCTGCCTGGGATTGGTTCCTGCCTTGTGCCCTGTGTTGGCTGGGATTGGCTCCAGCAGACTCCCGTGACCCTGTGTTCGGATTCAGCGGGTTGGAAGTTGGATGGATGGATATCTATCTATCTATCTATCTATCTATCTATCTATCTATCTATCTAT
>JANRMT010062856.1:38098083-38117610 GCA_026402145.1 Polypterus bichir lapradei
TAATAATAATAATAATAATAATAATAATAATAATAATAATAATAATAAATAGTAAGTAGTAATGCAGGATGGACAACACCAGGATACAGTATTTGGGATGGCAACTGGGTCGTCCCATTTAGTAACAGCAAAAAGCAAACAAAAATGTCCAAAAATCAATAGACAAGGTAAATTGCTGCTCTGGCAGTATTAATGCTACTCCCATGTAGCCTTCAATCTTAAACAATATAACATTTGGAAACTCCATCTCACGGTAGTCTCTTGGGGTCGACTGCCGACATGTCTCCGGCCAGCCTCTCAGCTGTAGGGAGAGAAGGAGTGGAGAAAGTCAGTGACAGTGCCCGCTCCAGCTGTGGTGGGCTAACACTTACTTTGTCTGAGCCTGTGAGGAGGTCCTCCAATTCACATGCGTGACAAATCTACTCTATATATATATAAAACCCTAAGCCTAAAAGTGCAATGATATTGTGCAATGATTTTATGTGACTTTTTATGTCACATTTTTTGTCACGCTTTAAATCAGGCTTATTTTAAAACTTACATATATATGTTTGGTATCATTCTTTTCAGAATTTATGAAACTTTAATGTGATGTTGTTAAATTTTCAGATTCCTATTCCGTTTTTAACCCTTAAACTGCCACATACTTGGGGGTTAATGCACCCCTGGACAACAAATACTTTTTTGCTGCACTTTTTAAGTAAACATCAAAATTCACAAAGAAAATGTGAAATTTTAATGGAACACATGTTTTTTGTCATGCAAAGAGCCTCACAATTACTGCAACACTGATCATTTTGCACACTGCCAATGAACTGTAAAAACTATCAAAAAAACTACTGCAGCAATTTGTTATTATATGTACAAGGTGCAACTGACACCATTGATGAAATTCAGTAAGCCTAGTCTAATGCAGAGGCTGAATCCCAGGGACAGTGAGGCTGCAGTGCTACAGGGGCCAGCAGTGGTCATGAGCTGGCTGCTCAACGAATATACAGCACTGACTGATCAGCTCCGGCGTGCTGGCAAATTGCACTGAGACACAGCTATAGCCAGTTGCAGCATTCAATGAATATATGTTGCCGAATATAATTGGCTTCAGTGTGCTTCCAAATTGCACTGGAAACCAACTTTAGCTGGTTGTGAGGTTCAACGAATGTACTTTGCCTGTGATTTAAGGGTTAAATTATAAACTAAAAAATATGAAGAACTCACGCCCCGCGAGACGAGACTTTGTGCCAAGACATTTAACCATGCCTGGGGCCAGAAATAAAAGACAAAGAGTAAGACAGCTGCTGTACAGGCTTTTAAATGTTTGAAGCGCCACATGAAATGCAGATCACGTGGCATGACAGCAGCAGCAACTCAGCAGCTGATTGAGCAAAGAGGAGGTAAAAAAAAAAACTATTTGTTTCCCATTGTATAACCGTTTAAGAGGGGGTTTTGGAGGAGTGACCGCATCTCCTTGGGGTGTGTTCAGCCCCAACTCTTCACAATGCGTGCGGCAGAGACGCGAGCAGTAGGCGAACCCCCAATAATGATCCAAACAGGCTATTTGGTTTATTTCAGATATATTTCTTCCCCTCATCCTGGAAGATGTCAATATAATTCACCAACATTTGGTTGATGCATTTGATTCAGATTGTGATTCACACTTAAACTGCCCACAGACCCTGTCCTGGGGTATTGATGGATGAAATAAGATGAACAAATCAAAATAAATCAAAATGACCCAGTGAAACATAAAAAAAAATGTAATTAAAAAATATATACAAGCCACAAAAAATAAATGACAACAATCACACACATCTAACACATACAGTATTCCAATACCATCTTCAGAAAATTTTAGACAGTAGACATCACTCAATGTTCACACAGTTTGTCACTTCTTAAGTGAAATGGCAGCATTTTCCCAGTCTCCAGACATGTTTAGGAAGAATAAAAAGAGTTTATACAGCTTATACAATCTTGATCCACCAAATTGTCTTGTTCATTTCTTGCTGTACGTCAGTCCAGGAATAGCCAGGCTGGAAACTCTTCAAGGATGCAACCTACAAAACAAAACGGGCTTCAATATCCAAGTGAGGAATTCTTCACTCTGGTCTTAAATAGTCCACACCTGTTACGTCCACCATAATATTAATGTTTTGTATTGCTTCTTCCCTCTTGCCTTTTCATGCTCTTTTTTTAACTGTAGGTTGGTGTCTATTACCATGACAAGCACATAGAAATTGTTGCAACTGGACATACTGCAAAAAAGTTATAATTACTTTACTCTATCCATAATGTTTGCTTTTTCCTTCCAATTCTTGTATTTTTGCTTTGGCAGAGAGGGGGTTCACAATGCGGATGACATGTCAGAGAGATAGAAGACAAACCAGTAAAATAGATTATATGTCAGCTGTGCAAAGGGACCTAAATTAAATATACATTGCATAAGGTATGTTTTGGTACAATTATAGTTTAGGTGTCATCATCATCATAGACTATTAATTAGGTGTTCAAATACTGTTCCATTTTTATAAGTAGCTCATAGCTATGTATACTGGCCGAATATTTCTCACTTTAACTATAAGCTTTTCTTCATGTTTATTCAATAAACTGTAACCGTTCATTAACATTTTCCTAAAAATTCTATTGTTTAGTCTATTTGCTATCAAAATGGTATTTAGCATTTCTATTCAAATGTCAAGAAATAAGTATTTTGTGCAGGGATGTGCATATTTTTGCATGGAATTATATTATTGTTTAGATACTACTGTAATTACTCTGCTTCTCAGCTGCTCCTTTAAACTTACCATTGTCTGCAGACTCTATTTGTCCATTTAGACCTAGTACTAGTTTTATGGCTGGGCATGAATAGATTTATAAACTTTGCCATTGACTCTTCACATCCCTATTAATATTTCTACGTTATCTACGTTCATGAATGCTTTGACTCTCAAATTAAAGTTAGCTGTGAGAGCTAGAAAGAAGATCACAAGTGTGGCAGAACCAGCAATAACTAAACAGTAAAGTCTATCCCAGTGAAAATGTGCACAACGCAGGAACTAGCCCTGGAGTGGATGCATACCAAATAGGACACAGCTCTTTCTTATCCTCTGTCATATTTTCTTATTTCTTTATATTTCCATCACACTTTCAAGATTGAAGTCCTTTCTTCCGATTAAATTACAATGTAAACACCTTCCTGGAAGTAATAACTGGCTGTGGTGGCTCTTTAAAAGGTACTATGTCGTACGTATATTAAGACATGTGCGTCATATCTCAAAGAGCTCTCAATGCCTGCTACAACTATTACTCTAAGGTTTTGTCTTGTCCCCAATTTTACTCTAATGTTCAACCCTTCAAGTAGCATCTACTATGACCTCTTGAGTTACTGGTGAATTCTAAAATGTTTATTTGCTCCCATAGCCTCAATGATAAACCCCTGGCATCTGGACATAAATCTCCAGACTCACGTTTTCATTCCAGTTGTATAATAAAGTTCTTCCCTGTATCCCTCTCGGAACTCGCCTTTCAGGATTGCCTGATTTATGGTCCTCAGCTGTTGCAAAGCTGTGAAATCTTTAAATATGTCTCTTCTTTTTTCCCTTTCCAGGATCTATTGCTGACTGAGGTTAGTGAATCTGTAGTATGGCTCTTGATCTTATCATATCAGTAGGCCTTTGAGTAAGCTGGTCATGTTTCTTTATCCTACTTCTATATCACTAAAAAGAGAAAAATAAAACATTTGATATAAAATAAATTAGACTGTATGCAGATAACAAGTCAAGTTATCCTGAGCGTCTGATTGTGGCCTGCATTTGCTGGAGTTAGCCATCATTAAAGTTGTACTAATCTAAAGTCTTTAAATTCACACCCTACTGTGGACAGTTGCAGGGTTCAGAAGATTTACATATACAGTAAGTGGAGTGCTGAACTGCTGACTAGATTACCAGACAGCAAAATTCACAATATGTTAAATTAGAAGGATCAACAAAATGAAAAATTATTAATCCACACAATGTCTATTTACCCAGTTTATGTCTTGCTAAACAAGGCTAGATAAGCAGCTAGAGAAGCAACTGTTTCTCTCTTCACTTCTTCATTCTTATTCCTGCCACTTTCATCAAAACTACGTGCCCCTGTCTGAAGCTAGTCCTTCAAACCATATGTTAGAGTTATTTGCAGGGTAAGTGGTGTGAACTGGTGTCCTGCTGGGTGAGTCTACCACCAGGTTGGTACAGAACATGAGAAAGTCCTACAAAAGGCTTACAAGCGTGCAGGGTGCTCTGGAAGAGCAATAAACATGGACATTAGTCCAAAGAGTTGCAGTCTGGTTAGAAGCTGCAGTACTTCTCTATAATTCTAAGGAAGCAAAACAACAAAGGTGACAACAGAATGTCTGACCATTTCCTTTGAGAAAAACATCAAGGCTACATAGGACTTGCAGCAGATGAAAATATTTCCAGGATAACATGAGGCAATAAATATTTGCATGTTGTCCTTTTAAAGGAGGGGAATGTCTGAAGGTGACACAACACTATTCTAGAACTGAATGACTTGCCTACTTAAAGTAGGCACCATTGAGACTACCTGTGAGACCTGGCCCTTTAAGAGTCCTAGTCTGTTGTTGCTATGGCCTATCCTCAGAAATGACAATGGGGCTTTGTTGGAGGTGATTCATGCAATGAGTATAAAGCTGTCTAACTACTAGAAGTGCACTGTGCCTATAGATGAGATGAAGAATCTAAGTGAGAGAGGAAGGGAAGTCAAAAGCAAGAGAGATAGCAGACGTGAGGCATTAAGTGCTTTATGTGGTACTTTCTGGAAGTTCATGACAAATTAAGATAGGCTAAGACAGGCTGCAAGATTTGTCTCTTTTTCTATGTATTTAAACTTCATGATTTCACTATGATCACCCCTCCTTGTAGTGTGAATCCCATTTACATTTACTGCCACAACAGCCCTTTCTCTCACAAAACATTCTGCTCCACAGTGGAACCTTTGATGCACTCTATCCCCTAGTTCTATATTATACATTAAGAAATCCATATTTCACCCTAAAAATAGCCCCAGAGCCTGCTACTCCATTCACTCATAGGCTTTTCTTTTTACCCCACATCATTTAATTATCCAGACATTCTACATAGTCACTTCTCTTACAATTCCAGAACATATTATTAAGTTTCCCCACAGTGATTCAATAATAAACACAAGGATTCTGGATGCAAACTTCTAGAATCTTTTCAGAACTTACCCTAATCATGAAGTTGACTTATAAGGGTTTCTTCCATATTTTTTCCCTACAAGTGCTTTTTTTTTTTTCTTTTTGAGTTTTTCCTTGTCTTCTTCGAGAGTCAAGGCTGGGGGCTGTCAAAAGGCAGCTTTTTGTGTGATTTTATTGTATTGTATTATCCATTTGCTTAATTTATGGACCTTATTTGTTAAGAATTTCACTTAATCTCACTAATATATCTCTCAAGCTCTGTTGGTTTGTGTCTACCATAAGCACCATAAATCAGAGGTGTACAGAAATGACAGAAGGTTATGGCAGACAGAGTAGCCCATAGGCAGAATCTTGAATGAGGCAAGTGGCCCATATTACAGAAAATGGAAGACTGATCACAAGGCAATCACCATTTGTATTACTGTATATTTTTCAAATACACCTTGTCCTTGCTTTGTGGTTGACAGACTGAGCTATTCCCTGTATTTAAATTTGTAGAAGTTACACAATGGGGAGGATCATTTAGTACAAGCTGTATAATAAAGGAGAAATTAACACTCAGATCAACTTCCTGCTAGAATATTGTCCAGTGAGCAACTTATGAACTGTAAGGGCGTAATCACTGAATGCCCACTGCGGTCTGCTGACTCTGCAGCCTACACTGTGCTTCATATTGTAAAGACTGTCTGGAATCTGTGTCTTTGCTCCAACCAGATGGCTTTGATCCCTTTACAGTAAACTCTGACTGAGCCTCCAATTATAGAAAGTGATTCCAGGCCCACTGTGAAGGGAATGCCGTCTGATCTGCTCTCTGAAAAATGCAATCCAGTCATTGCAATATTTATTTTATGCATTTAAAGCAAAGCAATTTCCAAAAAAAAAAAAGATGCTGCCGTGGCTAGTCTGGAAGCGCCTCGCAAACATACTTTGTCTGTAGGCTAGGGAAAAGCTGTAAAGTAATATGGCCTCTGGATAGATAGATAGATAGATAGATAGATAGATAGATAGATAGATAGATAGATAGATAGATAGATAGATAGATAGATAGAGTAATGAGCTGTATTGAATCCATGCAAAACAGGAACTTTTTTCACATAGTGCCTTTCATTGTGAACCTATCTAAAAGTCTTTTACATACACAACACGGTACTATTATTATATGGAACATGTTTATTCAGTCAGAGCACATGCAGGATAACTGATTCATTTGTTTCAATGATATTCTGTAAACATTTAGGACACATAATGTATTTATCAGTTCACCAATCTCATACATGAAGGGCTATGACACAACCAGAGCCATCTTATGGATTCAAAAGCAGAAATTTCTCTTTCCCTTGTAACAGGCAGGGACCAGAGAATGAGTGCAGAAAATTGCAAGTGGTATCCATGGTAAAGAAAACGTTTTTATGGAGACCAGAGGGGAGTATGTGTGCTTCCTTGAAATCAGTGGATAACTGAAAATAATGATTTTTTTTTTATTAACTGAAGGCTTTTTCAGGTAAAAGGTTTTACCTCACTCCCTTCTGGAAATACTCAAAGTGCACATACTGGAACCTTACTATCACTGTTCTATAAAGTAGTTATTTTGAAATTAGTTGAAAACCTGTTAAGGGCAGGTTTTGCACAAATGTTAGAAAGTTTTCCTTCATGCAAAGAGCCATTGATACATGAGATAAATGACCAAGTAGTGGTGTGGTGAGCAACTTGTTATTTTGAAAATCTAGGTGAACAGGATTGATAAGCTTGTTGGGCTGAATGGTGTGATATAGGCGCTGTGTAGCGCCCGACCCGGCACAGACTCACAGTGAGACACATATAATAGGAACACAAAAGGTTTCATTTTTCTTCTTCAGATGGAGGCACATCTTCCCCGTGAACCCTCCAGCCACAGCACAGTCCCAAAGCACTTAAGTCACAGACCACACTCTTCCTCTGGCACCACCAATCCTTCCAGGCAACCTTGTCCTCTTCCTCCCGATTCTGGCCCTGAGTGGTGGTTGCTGCTTCTTTTTATGGCCCTCCCGGAAGTGATCCTGGTGCTTGCTCACCTGTTGCCAATTGCACTCCCAGGTGGGGCCGAAGATTAGACCAGCTGGGCTCAGTGATCCATGCCACGCCCCATGGCGGCCACCCCAGATCCCCACAGGGTTGTGGAGAACTCCATCTCCCATGGAACCCTGCAGGAAAGTGAGGCACCATCGTCAACCTGGGAGGCTGCCACCAAGCGTCCCGGGGGAGGTACTGGGGAGCCCATGGCTGCTCCCCCAGAACATAAGCAGAAGGGGCATCCCAACCGGGCACGGGACTCGGCCGCCCACCACATTGGCTTGTTCTCGTCATAATTTTTCTAATGTTCTGTTCTTATATGGGCATGTACCCTGACTCTACTCTAAAACTACTGCTAAAACTGTAGTTTTAACTCTTCCACTGAAATTTCTATCCTTGACTGCAAATTACTATTAATCCCTTTCAAAAAAGTTTCTTTCCCTAATGAGCTCATATTTAGCTCCGTGTACCTACCACAAGGCCAATATATTTGATTCTTATCATCTGATGATCTTAATGAATTCTTGCTCATAAAAGCAATACTATGGAAAAGCAGAGGGATGTTGTCACCTGAGGGAACGTGCTGCCCCATAAATTTCTATATACTTAATTTCTATGTTCAGATCACTAGCATATGAGTGCCGCTTTTTCAGTTCTCCGAGAAATACTTATGTCTTAATTAGGCTTTATAGTTTTAGATCATCATAATTATGGAAAAATGACACATAGAAATTCATTATAAAAAAAAAAATCATATAGTAGATAATATCTGCAGCTGTTTAGGCAAGATTCTTATTTGTATAAATTAAAACTCTAATCTGTCAGCACAACGGTGAGGGATGGGCATTTTGCCTGAGAAGTCCTTTTGGCATATTGGGGAGGACTTTAGATGGATCCTTGTGTAGCTAGCCATAGTCCTTTGTGTGTATCTATTACCATTTGTAAGGATCAATGCACAATAGTGTACCAAATACCAAAAATACTGTACACCCCACTACTATTCGTCATGTTCTTGGAGTGCATGCATGTCTGCTTGGCACAAATTCACTTCTCATTAGAAAGCCCGACAATAAAAAAATGTGGTCTCATTAGAAAAAGCTTCCTGAAAGACTCTCTCCAGAAGTCTGTGTGATATGGCTACAGTACATGCTTCCTTAACTGGCTATTCCCTTATGTCTTATTGCCAGGCTTTCAAATCGTATGAATGTATACAGTAGCGCTATATAATGTATATGACATGCTTAATGGTTTCAAATTTGAAAAAAAAGGTGATTCACAAACATATTGAGCAATAGTTTATTTTTTCACAAAGAAAAGATAAAATTAAGCAAAAAAAAGAGACAAAACTTTGAGGTCTGCATTACAAGAAATCTTAAATAAAAACACAGATGGCAGCAGCCATCTAAGTTGTTAATATATAAATAAAAATACAGTAAGATTTCTATGTAACGATACCACAGTGGGAGGAAGAAACTGCAAAGGTATTTTGCAGGCCTGAAAATGTAAATTAATATATATCTTAAAAGATCACTAAATGTAAAGAAACTCTAATAATTAATAATATATTTTTAAAAAATAGCGTATATATACTATTACATGAGCATGTATTGGGAGCATCCAAATGGCGCTATAAAGGTAAGCACAATGACAACAACTTGGAAGGCATGATCGCTAACAGCCTCTCTCCTCTCACCAGAGGATATGTCCCATGACAACCACTGACAGCACTTTGGGTTTTGCCCTAGCAAGCTATTTAAAGAATAATGTTGACAGCAGTCAATGTTCATTTCTGAACCAGACACAGAACAGAATGGAGCTCCAAAATGGAGAGCAAATTTAAACTTTAACGTGAAAGAGAGAGACACTGAAGGATACACAACATCCTTTGTAAACATTCATTTGGAATTTCTTTTCTGATTGTAGATTAAACAGGGTCCTGTCTGGTCCCCAGTTCTTTGTTATCTCCCTGTTGTCATTTTTCTTACAGCACATTCTGCATACTCCTTAATTTTGTGCGTGATATTGGCATATTTATTATGGCTGTGTGATTTGTACTTGGATATTTACTTTTCCTGAAATCTACAAAATGTAAGTATAGATTATGTTAGAACTCATTGTAAACTCTTGGCTATATAAAAAACAGAGGAACATTTTTGGATAGCAACTTCTCTGTAATTATTTATTTAATTATTTTTAGTCGTCTAGAAAAAAACTTTTCATTAGATAAAAATGTATTTCATCTCACTATACTTTATTCACCCATCAGTACACACTTTGTCCATATCAGGGTTTTAAGGGGCTGGATTATATGCCAGTAGAAGTAGTGTTGGGAGGGGGGCTTCACAGGCTGACCCCCGATCTATTGCATCTAGCCCCTGGTGTTTTTGTTCATTATAAATATAATCTATTACACCTAGCCACTGTTATTTTTTTCCTTTAATTATTTGGTTGAATTTTTTTCTACAAGTAATGAACCCCAAACCTTTCCCCTGTGCTTCAATTTTATATATGTATAAGAAACAACAAGGGTATACAGGAGGAGACATTGATACTTGCAAATCCTAGAAATGTCCCCGGCCAGCACCACTGTATACAAAGCAGGAAATAACTTTTGTATGATGATGGTATAATACTTTATAATATTCATAATATATAAAATGTTAGACAGTAACCTATGGCCTTTTCTAGGCCTTCCAGTTGTCCCTCACATCCTACATTTGCTATTAACCTATTTCCATTATTGTCTCCTATCTTTCCTCAAGAACTTATTTTAAAATAACACCCATTCTACTAACTCTAAAAAATTTCACCCCACAAATTTCAGATGAAAAAAATCACTTTCCTCATGGCCCATACTTCATACTCCTAGAATTAGTAGTCGTTTTCTGGGCTTCTCCAAGGTTTGTTTGTATTTCCTGTAATATGGAAGCCCACACCAATAATGGACTCACAACTGTGTGGGGTTAGATGTGACTACAGGATGGGGTAGAAACCAGCTGGTTATAGAAAATGTTCTGGATGAATTCATGTCAAACATGAGGCCTTTTAGGGTTTAATGGTGGGGCATTTTCTCCTTTTTTTCTAAAATACTGCAGTGGTCTCTTCTGGACGGTACGATAAGTGAGGCTTTTGATTTGTAATTTTATACAGGTAACTCCAAATCATTTAAAGATGATTTAAAGCTTCTGCCAAATGATACTGTTTAAAACAACAGCATGAGCGGCACAGTGTTATGCTTTCAGCTAAGTTGAAATGTCAACATCAATGATCTCACACTTTTCTCTTTAGTCAAGTTCTTCTGCTTTCCAGTAAAATTTCAGCACATTATATAGATATGATTTCTCAAGATTGGTAATTGTCTTTAAATTGTCTTTCTCTTGTCTTTTCTAATTGTATCCATCAGTTTGATACAAAGACAGAAACGTAAATTACAAATCTAGAGTCACCTCAGTAGGCCTGATTACTGTTTTATAAATTAATAAAATGTTTAATGGCCTGTAGTTTTTAGGATTTTGCTCTTGGAATCCCAAGTTAGTCCATTTCTAAGAACAGAGCAGTCGCTTGTTAACATATCCTTCTCTTCTTTTGCTTGCATCACAGCAACATTGAAGTTAATAATGAAGAACCGCTGAATAATAAACATTTTATGAACTACTTTATTTGTCATTTATATGGAATATGTGGTGTTATGCATTAAATGTTTTCTTGTTATGCTGAAGGCAAATAAAAAATTCTATTTCCTTTTTTTGTATTCATTTTATCTATTTTACTAGATAGATAGATAGATAGATAGATAGATAGATAGATAGATAGATAGATAGAGCTTCTTCAGGATTGTTTAGGAATTTCCTGCAATATTGTCCACTAATTGTGTGTGTTTTTTTATAATTTAAATAATTTTTCTCAGTTCTCATGGTTACAGTCAGACTTTGTTTTTGTAATGAAATTATTCTTCATTTATTGTGGTACACTTTTAAATAATACACTTTCCTCTTTAACACGGTCCATATCTCACAAATGTATTCCAATCTGAGTATGTTTTTTCAAATGAATGGCCAGGTGGCCAAGGGATGGGCAAGTAGGAAAGAGATCAATAAATTCTGATAGAGAGAGAGAAATCCATGTCTTGGAATTTACAACATAAGTCATATTTGTGCAAAAAGAGACAGGAGGCAGTTTGCCATGCATATAGGCTGTGCACTCTGAGCTTTTGAAGCATCAGGATATGAGATAGAAAGGAGACCTGAAAGGAAACATGTTACAGTTCCCTAGGTGTCTAGTGTGCGATGCCACACTTGGCAGAGATGAATAACCCACCCACGAGTCTGGAAAAAAAAGAAGTAACAATATTTTATGGCTGCTATAGGAAATGCAGTCCCAGAAAAGAACACATGGGGACATGCAGTCCATTGTTCAAAATGCAAAGTATGCACTCTGGATTTGTGACACTTCAAAGGCTATGACAGGGTTGCTCTGGTTCCCAGCACCCCTCTAATGGAATAAACAGGTTCAGAAAGGATATGAATAAATTATATGTCCTTTCATATAATAATGACATGGTTTAATTCAGGACATTAGTTAAACCAAATGTTGTGTGGAGTCTGGATATTTAGTAATTGTGGATAGTATAAAGGGAGTGGTTTGATGGTTCCATAACATTTTTTTAATAACTTTGCCTACTTCTTTTTAAATCTGCATGCTTGTTTTACTTTTAAATTAGTATTTTTACTATTTTGTTCTTTCATTAAGTTTGATTTTTTATTAAATATTGAATGAAACATTCAGGAAATCTTTGCTACAGCCCTGAAAGTTTAGTCACTGCATTTCTCCAGATACATCCCACATTTCTAAGACATGTGAGACAAGTTGACAGCCCACTTGATGGACTGGTGCTCCATCCACAGCTTGTTCACACCTTGCTCCAGTACTGCCAGAATAGGCTCTGGCACCCCCAACTCTAAAACTTAGAATAAGTGATTTTAAAAAAAGAAGGAATGGGTTCAGTAAATAGGTAGAGAAATGGTACTGGCATGCAATCAGGGTTGTTATACGTATATATGTTATATAATAATTATTTTAAAAAATATGTTTAATAAACAGCTCTGGACTCAATTTAAAATCTGAACATTTATTTTACACATTTATAAAAAGCCTATCCCAGTAATCACCAACATGAACGGAGATGAAATCATTGACCATAAAAACATAATGTACACATTTAGAGACTAATATAAATCCTTATATTCTACTGAATTTAAAGAAGACAACACACAATCTAATGCATTTCTGGATACATTACAGATGCCACAAATAGATACTTTTAGTACGGAGGAACTGGATAAACCTTTGGCTCTATCAGAATTACTAGATGCTATAAAGTCACTTCAAGGCGGGAAAGCAGCAGGCCCTGATGGCTACCCTGTAGAATTTTATAAGAAATTCTCCACTCAGCTAGCTCCCCTCTTATTAGCAACATTTACAGAAGCTAGAGACAATCAAATTCTACCTCAAACTTTTTGCCAAGCATTAATCACTGTCTTTCCTAAACAAAATAAGGACTTACTACAATGTGCATCATACAGACCAATTTCACTATTGAATAATAATGTTAAAATACTCTCAAAAATCATAGCTAGAAGGATGGAGAAAGTGCTGCCTTTGATAATATCACAAGATCAAACTGGATTTATCAAGGGTTGACACTTATTTTCAATCTTCGACACCTGTTTAATGTAATATACTCACCAGTAAAGTCAAACACCCCAGAAATATTATTATCATTGGATGCAGAAAAAGAATTTGACATGGAAATACCTTTTCACTGCATTAGAGAAATTTGGGTTTGGCCCGAACATTTGTGCATGGATCAAACTACTGTATAACAATCCAGAAGCTTCAGTTTGTACTAACAACATTTGTTCAGACTACTTTAAACTAGAATGTGGTACCAGACAAGGATGCCCCTTGTCACCACTGCTATTTGCAATCGCCATTGAACCACTGGTGGTTCACTGTCAAAATGCTTATCAGATAAAGGGGATTATCAGAGAGGGACTGGAACAGAAAATTTCTCTATATGCAGATGATATGGTACTGTATATATCAGACCCACAAAATTCTGTGCCTGCAGTCTTAACAGAATAAAATTAATAAAATTAAAAAAATAAATAAATAAATAATAAAAAGCCTGCTTGTTAGCACAGTATGAGTGAGAATGGGTGTGTGCCCTGTAATAGACTGGTGCCCTGTGTAAGGGTTGGGTTCCTGCCTTGTGCTTGATGTTGCTGTGATAGGCACTGGTTCTTTATTGCAAACTGGATAAGCAAATTCAAAAAATTCAAGGATAAAAATGCAGACTATTTAAAATTAATATTTTTGTAATTTATTGCTGAAGGATTCTAGATTGTTCCTGAAAATGTAAGGAACATAAAATTCAAAGTTGCATCTCACTATTACTGACACAAAGCTAATCTCCATCCTAAATAAAAAAAATTCTTGTAATTTAAGCGAACTTGGGCATAACAGTGCCTTTAAATAACAAAGTGTTCATTACAGACGTTTGTATTCCAGCCGCAGAGAGATATTTTAGTTGTACCAACCACATCTTCAGCATAAATGCCAGCAAAATCATTCCTTTCATTTTCTGCTGCCACACGCAGCGCATGTTGAGGAGTCTGAGACACCTGGCCATGACCCAGAAAGCAATTGGTTTCGTGTGGAAGTAGAAATGCTAGCCCAGAATAAGGCTGTGGCCCACCACTGGTGCTTCTGCTGCCACATTGGAAGCTGGCCAGTTCTCAATAAGCAGGCTAAGCACATTCACATTATATTAAAGACTACTTAAAAATAGCCCTCACACACTTTGGCAGTTATTTTCCAAGAACTTGCTATGCAGATGTAACTTTAGATCTCATGGTGTTCTCTCATGGGAATGATTCACCCACAACATTAGTGACATTTGCAAAGGCTGTTGTACAGGCATTGCAGAAGAAAACGGTTTAGTGGTATAAAGATGAATATCATGGAATACTAAGGTTGAGGATTAGATAGATAGATAGATAGATAGATAGATAGATAGATAGATAGATAGATAGATAGATAGATAGATAGATAGCATCTGTCTTGAACAAGTGGTGTGCAGAAATCATCTTCATGCACATATGAATTTAGATTTTCAAAGTGATTACAGCAGTAATCCCTAAAAATTAAATCTCACAGTGACAGCAAAGAATCCTGTGAGAAAGGATCCTCTTTCAGTATTTGTTTAAATTATGCTTTTATCTTTTATAGTTTCCACAAGTTTTAATTTACATGGTGGTATAGTTCTAATGAAGACAAATGTAAAATTTCTCATTAATATGAATCTAGGCTTAATTACTAAATCTCATTTACTGACAAAGTCTGCTGACTTTTTACAATAATGTTTTTGTTAAGGCTTTGTAATTTTTAAACAGGATACTTTATCAAGTCTAGATAACTTTTATTTGAAGCTTCATACCATACTTATTTCTTGTTTACCTAGTTAGTGTACGGTGTGTCATTATGGCCACTGCTAAAATCCTATGTTTAAACCACTGCCTTGTCACTGTCTATATGTACAGATTGCACACTCACTCTCTGTCTGCATGGTTATTTTTGGGTATTTAAATATCTTTGTACATCTCAAAAATGTGAATGTTATATTGATACTGTATGTGATCCATAATTGGCTCACTGAGGCAATGTGAATTAATGTTCCCTACAATGGACTGGCAGGCTTATTTCCTACCTTGCCACCAATGCCTCTAAACTGAAACTTTATATTTGAGTGTGATTGCTTTGTGCCCACTTCTGAGGCATATTGGGTTGCAATAATCTACAACACAACAAAATGATTCAAAATATAACTAGTCAAGGGTTTCAGAAAAGTATCTTGAAAGGGTGAAAAAAAACATAAAGAAACATAAAATATTCTCAAAACTGCTTAATCCAAATTGGGGTGTAGGGTTTTAAAAAATGCGTATTTCAAAAGAATTCTTTGACATATACAATATAATTAAAAAATGAAAACTTTTTTAAAGCTCATTGAGTAAATACATCTTGTGTATCTAGCATTGAGTGCATGCAGATCCCAGGAGGATGACAGTCATCCCTGCAAGTGCAAGTTCACTACAGGTTTGTGTCAGCCTCTCCATGAACTTTGGCAATCAAGTGTCCTAGTTGGAGTGCAGCCGACCACAACATTGAAACTGAGATCTGTGAAAATGACACTTCTGTACTCTTCAGAAATAGATCAGAAATGCCATGAGCACAGCAAAGTCCAGCACTCAGAACAGAAACCATTTAAAGCAATCACATTCATTCTAACAGAGGAAGACTTGCCTTTGTCATCCACAGTAGTGTGGTTGATCCTAATAAGCAGCATGCATTTTATTCTGTGTCTTATTAGAATTCTTCCGCAACATCTGTCATTTACCTTTCTTATATTATGTATGGTGCTTCCCTTTGCAGACCCTTTCCTCCAAAAACTTATGCCCATCACAGGTAACAACTAATTTGTGTGTTGTGGACCTACAATCTAATAACTCTTCAAAATAGCCTGAAATGGACAGGGTTCCAGGCCATTGTGGGGTCAAAAACACACAGGCCAATTTAGCAATCTGCAATTCAACCAACTTGCATGTCTTTGTACTGTGGCAGGATACCAGAGCCCCAGAAGGGACCCCACATGCGGAAAACATTCAAAATGCAAACCCTGGTGTTCCTACTGTTAGGCAGCAGTGTTACCATCGTACTATTGTGCCACCCTCTTTATTTTATGTAACACCTTTTCAATCTTTCAGTCATGAGTGGATGAGCCTATGGTATCCTTAATAATGGATTATCTGTCAGGCAGACAGCAGTTTGTGAGACTCAAGGACTGTATTTCTGATACAGACATTAGCAACAATGGAGCACCACAAGGAACAGTCCTGTCTCCTTTTCTATTCACTCTATACACTGTACGACTACAAATATAACACCAGGTCATGTCACTTGCAGAAATTCATGGATGATTCTGCACTTATAGGGTGTATCGATAAAGGGGGTGAGACAGATCATATTATGTGATATCATCTACTGTTAAATTCTGCTTTGTACTTGTAAAATTTTTATTTTTATACTGTATTGAGGATTTGTTCTGTTTTGTGTATTGTATTGTATTGACCGCTTTCTTTTTGACACCCACTGCATGCCCAACCTACCTGGAAAAGGGGTCTCTCTTTGGACTGCCTTTCCTAAGGTTTCTTCCTTTTTTCCTTACAAAGGTTTTTTTTTGTGAGTTTTTCCTTGTCTTCTTAGAGAGTCAAGGCTGGGGGGCTGTCAAGAGGCAGGGCCTGTAAAAGCCCATTGCGGCACTTCTTGTGTGATTTTGGGCAATACAAAAATAAATTGTATTGTATTGTATTGTACAGAGGATAGGAGTCAGGTGGAGAACTTTGCTTTTTGATGCAAAGAGAATTGTTGTCACCTTAATATCAGCAAAATACAAGCAACTGGTCATTGACTTTTTCCATACCAAACAGCCTCTATGTCCAGTGACTATTTAAGCCGACAAATCTACAGCCGACAGGAACTTCTCAAGATCAAAATGTGCATTGAGGGGAGTGTTTCACCAGAGTTTTTCTGCTGCCACAACATTCCAACAGACATAGCGAGGAGTCCCGGTTCTCCGTGGATTATCATCCCCACGGGCAGGTGACGGACGTGGTGTAGAGATAGAAAACAAAAGCAAGGCTGCAGGGCCATCGTGTTAGCGAGGTTACGTAGGCAGCCTGTTAAACCACCGCTCCCAGTGTTTTCCTCACCAATGCCAGATCTCTCGTCAACAAAATCGATGAACTGAGGCTACAGGTAGCAACAAATAACGTTGTAAAGAACAGTTGTGTTCTGTTGGTCACAGAATCCTGGATTCACTCATTGATCCTGGACTCTGTTATCCAGCTAACTGGCCACACTACACAGCGCCATGATAGGACCAGTGACTCCGGTAAGAGCAGAGGAGGGGGGCTGTGTGTGTATGTAAATAACAACTGGTAGACAACTGTAGACAGTCACTGCTCCCCGAACCTGGAGTCTGTGACTGTTAGATGTAGACCCATATATTTCCCTAGAGAGTTTACTGTGGTCATGATTACCACTGTTTACATAGCACCAGACGCTACTGCAAACCCGGCTATCGAACTTTTACACCACAGTATTAGCAGTCAGCTGACCAAGCACCCTGATGCTGTGTATATCGATGCTGGGGACTTTAACCATGTGGATTTAAAACCTGTGCTCCCAAATTCCAACAGCACATCAAGTATGCCACCAGAGGAGCTAACTCATTTTATAAAGTCTACACAAGCATTAAATAGTGCTACAGGGCTACACCGCTACCACACCTGGGCCACTCTGACCACATGTCGCTGTATTTAATACCGGCATACATCCCACACAGGAAAACTGCCCCTAACAGCACAAGGACAGTTAAAACTTGGCCAAATGGAGCCTCTCAGCAGCTGCAGGACTGTTTCAGTAGGACCAGCTGGGACATCTTTGAACACCCAGACCTTGAAGTGTTTAGTGACAGCATACTGTGTTATATTAAGAACTGCACAGACATTGTCACAGTGGATTAATGTATCCGGGTCTACCCCAATCAGAAGCCCTTATGACCAGGGAAGTCCAGAGGGTTCTGAAAGAGAGGAACACTGCCTTTAGGTCTGGTGACAAGGTCCTCTACAGCACAGCCCATGCCAGCCTAAAAAGGGGCATCCAAGAGGCCAAGTCAGACTATAAAAGGAAGCTCGAGGAACACCTGGACAGCAACAACAGCAGGCAAGTGTGGATCGGTGTCCAGCATATGACCAACTACAGGACCAGTCCTGGAGCTGTGGGAGGTGATTTATCGCTGGCTGAGGAACTGAACCACTACTTTGCCCGGTTTGAAGTGGATCCACCAGAAACAGCCAGATCTCATCCAAAAACCAACAACAGCCCCATCTTCACAGTGGATGAGCATGAAGTGAGACGCACGCTGTGGGCTGTCAACCCACGGAAGGCAGCTGGACCTGACAGCATCTCAGGACGCATGCTGAAAGATTGTGCAGACCAACTGGCTGGGGTCTTCACCAAGATATTCAACTAGTCTTTGTCTCAGTCCACTGTGCCATCCTGCTTGAAATCCTCTGTCATAGTGCCTCTGGCCGAGACACAGACCATCACCAGTCTTAAAGACTACAGGCCAGTTGCACTGACCCCTGTGGTTATGAAGTGCTTCGAGAACCTCATCAGGAACCACATCATGTCATTCATTCCTCCCATGCTTGATCCGCACCAGTTTGCTTACAGAGCAAACAGGTCTACGGATGACGCTGTGACCACTGTTCTCTATGCTGTTCTGTCCCATCTGGACAGACTTCACAGACTTCAGCTCTGCCTTTAATACCATCTTACCCCACAGACTGGTGACTAAACTATTAGACATAGGACTTCCACACTCCACCTGCCTTTGGATCAAGGACTTCCTGAGTGATCGCAATCAGAGGGTTAGAGTTCTCCACACCCATCAGCCTCAGCACTGGCTCCCCACAGGGCTGTGTGCTGAGCCCCCTGCTCTATTGAACGGGGACTGTGTGGAGAGGGTCTCAGACTTCCACTTCTTGGGAGTCACCATTAAGGAGGACTTGACCTGGGGAACACACACTGCTGAGGTAGTGAAGAAGGCCCAAAAGAGACTCTACTTCCTGAGGGTTCCCAGGAAGAACAACATCCCTGAGAAATTGCTGGTGTCCTTTTACTGCTGCACAGTAGAGAGCATCCAGGTCTACTGTCTCACAGAGTAAAGAGGTCGCCCAGCGGATAGTCGGTTGTCCTCTCCCCTCACTAGAAGAACTACATAGTTCCTATTGTCTCAGGAACGTCAAGAAGATTTTTCAGGACCCATCACACACAGGACATGCATTGTTTGAACGCCTGCCTTCAGGCAGACGTTTCAGATCCATAAAGATTAAGATAAATAGACTGAGAGACAGTTTCTATCCTTCAGCCATCACCATGCTTAATGCTGCTAAGTGGTCAATCTGACCTAGTGCACCTTCATGTTTACAATATAATACACTCTTTTGTTTACAATACAGCTGTAATTCAACATTGAATAAGGGACAGTGTTCTGCTGTTATGGACTATTTTGGCACTTATTTTATTCCCCATTATATATATATATATATATATATATATATATATATATATATATATAT
>JANRMT010062856.1:38121321-38133753 GCA_026402145.1 Polypterus bichir lapradei
ATAGATAGATAGATAGATAGATAGATAGATAGATAGATAGATAGATACTTTATTAATCTCCAAGGGGAAATTCACATACTCCAGCAGCAGAAAATAAAAACAATATTGATTAAATAAAAATGCAGTACAAGTTAAAAAATGCAAGGTGGAGAGTGCGAGGCAGGTACAACAGACAATAACTTTGTATAATGTTAGCGTTTACCCCCCGGGTGGAATTGAAGAGTCGCATAGTGTGGGAGAGGATCGATCTCCTCAGTCTATCAGTGGAGCAGGACAGTGACAGCAGTCTGTTGCTGAAGCTGCTCCTCTGTCTGGAGATGATCCTGTTCAGTGGATGCAGTGGATTCTCTATGATTGACAGGAGCCTGCTCAGCGCCCGTCGCTCCACCACAGATGACAAACTGTTCAGCTCCGTGCCTACAATAGAGCCTGCCTTCCTCACCAGTTTGTCCAGGTGTAATCATCTTGCCTGAAGAAGGGGCCTGAGTTGCCTCGAAAGCTTGCATATTGTAATCTTTATAGTTAGCCAATAAAAGGTGTCATTTTGCTTGACTTTTAACTTTAAATTGTACTAAGCTAAGGGATTTTAAAAAGTGAAAGGCTTTATTATATATAAATTGTGGGCTTAATGAAAAATGTTCACCAGTCTGACCTTAAAAATACAAAATTCCAGAAACAATTTTCCGGTGCGATAGCTATGATGGGAGGTGATGTTAATGATCCCCAGGTGATTTCTTGGATTGTTTCCCTACTAGGCTATCATAATCAAAATGTAACTGCAAAGTCATAAATCTTTCTATTAGTCTTAGACAAAAACTATACTTGGTGTTCCCATAACTTTTCATTGATGCCTAAGCTAGACTACTGGTTTTGTATCAAATAATGTACTGACTTACTGCAGAGCACAGATTCTTCCTTCTCCCCTGACTAATAATAAAGGTGTTTATATTCATTTTCCAGCCAGAAATTCCACTAGTGATATGCAAAAAAAAGTACTAGGAAGTTAACTCTTGCTAATTTTTGTGGAGGAGAGTCATCTCACAGATCAATGTGCTATTTACAGAGGTACTGCTAAACAGTGATAACGATGTGGTTTCTAGCTGGGAATTGTTTAAATACAGATTTTGTACAATTGCAATGAAAACAGGAGCTGAGCTTGAAGCAAAACAAGATTAACATATAAGGAATCTATCGGTAGATTTGATTTGGGCTTTTTTTTTCAGACAAATGAGGAGAAAAAATCATGCGCTTTCATTACAATCTAAACTAGGTGAATATTATTGTTGCTTGGCTAAAGGGTCTTTCATAAGATCTAAGGCAAGATAGGCTAATAAGGAGAAAGAAACTCAATTTTCTTCTTTAACATTGAAAAGTACTACTTTCTTAGAGCTGGGTGGACATAAAATAAAAGATTATGATAAAAATCATTAAAACATATCACAGAGTTTCATACCAAATAATATTTTTCCAAAAAACAAATGATGAAACTGATATGTTTTCTAATAACATAGAAACGTTTACTTGTGAGAGGGTTAAACTATCTCTGATTGAGACTTTGATATAGGTAAAGATATAGCAGCTATCAAGAGACTAAAGTTTAATAACTCTTTAGAGGATGGTGTCTTAACTGTCTAATTTTACTAAATATGACCTGACACCCTTCTAGCGCAAGCTTTTTCATTTAATAATGCAAAACGAAACTGTGTTTTTCATGTAATGTTTCCCCAAAAACATAGACTATTTGGAATTAACATATGCATTTTATATAAACATAAGTCGTTATCTCTCGACACTTAGGTTAATGACAATGTTATTTTTATTTTAGATTTATTTGATGGCAGTATTTTACATTAACCCATATTTATATCAAAATATGTTTTCTTGGTAACTTATCCACAATTTATTTTAGGTTTAAATGATATTTCAGTGAACTTGTATTTATGTAAACATTATCATAAAATTGTCACAAGTCTTCCTGAACTATTTATTGCTACTCTAAATATTTTGGAACAAAAATGTAACAATAAATTTATCAGGATACCTGTCTCTTATTAAATCTAAATATAGTCTGTGAAGGTGATTATTAAAGTTTAAATTATTTGGAAGAAAACCTGGTTCATTGATAAGTCCTCTGTTACCAAAAACCTCTGCTACCAAAGGTTTGTGAAACCCAAATAAAATTCTTCATAAAATTTACCCAATTAATGCCGATATAAGTAAAGTGTTTCCTAATATAGATACTAACTAGCTGTGTTAAACAGCTTTGCCGGGGAAATTTTTTAAGTTAATGTGCCTTAGTTACAATGCTGTTGATTAAATGGATGTATCACAATGTAACTAAGTACTTTCTGTATATTATATTTTTATATTTTTTATCATGGTCTAATATTATTAATGTACAGTACTTTGATCTACTCACTGTTGATCATCCTGCATGCAGTCTTTGGTGGTGTTGGTGTGAAAGATATTCCAGCAGAAGTCCACATCAAAGAATATCACCAAATTAGAGTAGTCAGTAATGTTACAAAAGGTTATTTAAAGTTGATTAATTCAAAGGTAAGAACTGCTAAAAATCTCGACTCTCCATTAGCATCATACCCTAAAATTAGTACTGCCTCAGTATACAGTTTATTTGAATAAATGACTTCCAAAATAAAATACTAATTACTTTTACTCACTCAAAAGCACTGTTGTGTTCTCTTCTTATCACATTCTGAAAAACACCATATCAGTCATAGAAAAAATGGTGCTTCGTTCTGTTCAGTTGTGACTTGACTCTGTTCAGTTTGGTTAATTAGCAGTGTTTTTTTTTTCTTTTACCCTTTTTTATTTTCTCTTTTTTTATTTCATAAAGCACCTAATGCTGATCATTGATTGGTATTGCAAACTTAATGATGATATGTAGGTGGACAACGGTGTTGCCTTTTTCAAAAGCAAGGCTATGCACTAATGAAAAAGATATAGTGTAATCAGTTTATCTCATATTTATTGTCACATGATACACCCCCATTCCACCAAAGTGATCATAAGCACTGTGGATTTGTTTCAAACTGCACTCATTTTATGAAGGAAGAAAACCCCTCCGCTCTTTAAATGCTGTCTGTGAGTCATCAAGGAATTTTAAAAGGTATAACTGGGTCTCAAGGCAATAAAGTTTGAGAAAAAATGCTCTAAGATAAACACTGTAATCTGGCACAACAATGCAACTGATTTTCCAAGTGGTTGAGGAAAAAAAATGGTACCTTTGATGACATACCGCGTTTGTTGATGCTCTTATTTAAAGTATGTGAGTGCTGATAAAATTGTCTGGAGCAGCACACTAACTGATGACAACAGTATTCCCCACAGCATTTTCCACAAGGTTACCGATAAAATGAAGTAACATATATTAAATACTTTTCGCGATGGATTAGCTGCGCAAAATTTACTAAGCTCAGAGTCAAAGCATCTGGTAAGCACTTGCTAATCATGACTTCTTTGAGTTTCACTGACCTTTGCTCCTTTCACTTCACTTTTGCAGACATCCTTCATTTGTATAAACTGGCACATCTGATTTCTCCATGAGATTGCTGTCAGAGCTCTGGTGAAATGAAGGATGCAATACCCACGTCCCACTTACTAGACCATTATTAACAAAAACATAACAAATATTAATAAAAAACACGTGTCAGATAATTTTCTTTTTTCTACAACTTCATCAAATTTCAATCAAATCTGCCATGGCATATTTGAGATTATGGAGTATCGAGCTTTTCTGTTATGGGTTCTTTTCACCCCTAAATATTTACATATTGAAATGTCCTTTCTTAGTGGATATCTAATGCCTCAGATATTGTATATCATCCTGCTATATTTCAGCTTATTATTTCATATTTTCAGGATTTCACAGAAATTGGGTTATCTTTTAGAACTCATTCATAATTGTTTTCTTTTATAAGAATAAATCTATTAATTATACAACTTTATTTCTGATCAATTTTATAATATTATTTGGGAAATATTTCATTGATAAGTGTAAATGGATCAGATACAGCCCCTTATTTAACTTTTTCCTTACTCTATGTCTTGCATATGTAAATTCTCTTCAGGTAATTAAGAGCCCCAAAGCTCTTAAGTTGGTCAAAGCCTTCCAGTCTATTACACAGTGATTTATACCCTTATGAGAATACTATTGTTGATGTCTTTTTTGTTTTTTTGTGTCTTTTATTCTTCTTTATTATTTTAATAGTGCTGACAAGTTGCAAATACCTGGACATGAGTCACCACCACTATGTACTGGCACGCCATTATGTAAATGAGCAGCTTCAGAGCCAGATGCAGGGGATCCTATTAAAATGGCAAACCTGCAGTGTCACATTTGAACTCCCTCTAGTACTGCAACACCTGTTGGCCCTTTTAAAGACAAACAAAAGAACAATTTAAATAGAATCCACTAGCACTCACTACAATATATTAAATGTATTATTTGTATAATAATGTAGGTATTTAGATATGTTTTGTGTAGCATTGCAAGTAAAACTTTATTGTCCACATAGACAAAATCTTTCTACCTCTAAGACGATTCTAATCATATTCTACAGTTCAAACACCATCGATATTCCCTTCCCATGTTACAGTAAATGAAGTTCACTATAAAATAAATGTGTTCTAATTAAATTTCCTTGACAAGTGTGGAAAATAACTGAGCTTTCAACGGTCTTGTTATGATGTAGTTTACTTTTACCATGTGTCCACTGCACTTTGTTAGATACATGTTTGATAAGCGCTTGCAATGCCATTCATTTTCCAGCCGTTACCTAAGTCCAGTCTGTGCAGATACTAATGCAGTCCTCCCATTTCAGATCAGCCTCTTTGAGGTAATTGTCTATGATTTCTGAATATATGCAGCTCTGTTACAGACAAGTAAATTCTTCAAATGATCAACATCTGATGTATATTATCAGTTAAAATTCTTTGTTGCTGTTGGTTGCCTCATCCATCTAAAGTGTGAAATGTCTTTCTCTGATGTTGTCAGTAAGATGCTCTTCCATATCTTTTGACATGATGTAAATCTGCCTCATGATGGTATCATTTGACATAAGAATAACCTCCAGTTTGCTAGTTGTTACTTCATCAAGCACAGTGGAAACCATATCAGTATTAGCAGGGAGGATTAATCATACTGCTATAGTGTAGGGCTTCTTATATAAGGTGATTTGGTAGACTACTTTGTAGGAGGCAAGTTTAACATTTTTAGGCACAGATGTGTTTTTAATAAAATGGCTCTGCTGACCATGAAATGTTTCTAGTTTCTTTTTGAAGAAATCACAGGACTTGTACTCAGGATGTAAAGTATCCAGGTGGGATCTCAATTTGTTCGGCTTCAAATTCTCAGCAACTAACATTTTAAAACACACAATGCATAGTGGTCTCTTCAATGTACCAAATGTAGCACTGGTAAAGCTGAGGGAGAGATGTGCCTCATATTTTGTTATTTTTGTTTTGTAGCTATAACATTTGAGGCAGTCAGGATTAGTTTGGGATGGGTGTGGCGTTGGATATAGGTGGGTTTAGATGTTCGAGTGTTACCCAATAAGATGTGTTTTCTGACAGATGTGGGATGGAGCAGGAATAATGCTAGACTATTGGCAAATATTGAGACATACCGCTACATTCTTTTACAGAGGATGAGACTTACCTTGACAGGTGATGAAAAAAATATAAAGACTCTAAAATTGAATAAATTATTAAACATATCTTCCTTATTGGGTAACATTGGAATCCAACTACATCCTGCTGCAAGGTGTACTTATTGCTGGCAGCACATGTTCAGCTTTCATGGTGCCCTCCCTAGAGATTGTGCTTCCACCCCCTAGTTTGGGTATGTTGTATTACAAGATAATCACATAGATAAGAAGTCAATCTAGGTGCAAGGTAAATTGCAAGTAAAATACATCGTTTGAGGCAAATATTGTAACTGCTTTATAAAATAAATATACCTGAATGTATATCTCATAATGCCTGCATTATAAATTGCTTTCTCCATTGTGAATACCAACTTAAGGTGCTCAAGAGCACAAAAGGAGTCCAGCTGAACATCTCAACCACTACTAGTTCACAAAGTCTTTGGAGAGCACTGCAAGAAAATACATCTGAAGATTATGCAGACAGAGAGGTTAAAAGGTGGGAATTAGGCATCACAAATTAAATGTCATTATATAAATTCTTAAATGCAGTTGGTGAGTGTTTTTTCACTTTGCTCATATGGCATATTTAATTAGAGTAACCTCAGAAAAAAAGTTAAGGTGAAAACTATTTTTTATATAAATATTACATTAACATTAAGGATAACATAACCAATTCAGTAATATGAGTGATTTAAATTAAATTGCTGAAAAGAATTTTTAAAAACTTACATGCGTGCATCTTCTATAAGAAATGAGACCTCGGAACAACAGGATTAAAGGAGCTTCACTGAGAGAAAGTCAAAGAGTGAACAAAATAAAGTGATTGGAATTATATATTTTTTTAATCTAGGCTATTATTTCAATCATTTGTTTACTAAACCTACTTATCCAGTACAAGGTTGTAGGTAAGTCTAGACAAAGAGGTGTTCATGCATTCTAAACAAAATAAAATTATTATTATTGTGAAAACTCAACATCCCTGAATTTATGCAATCATCACCATCATCATCATCATCATTGTCATAAACAACATATTTTATTCAACTTCTGCTGGACACCCCCAGAAAGCCTTGGGCAGTATTTTGGACAATTTTAGTTATACATTTAAATTTTCTTTCGTCAACATATTTATCCCATTTAAAAGTATGAATATATTTTTTTAACATATGAATATGTAATCTTCATTTAAACAATTCTTATAGATAAAGTTTTATAATATAACAAACATCAAGCAACATTTACATTTTGTAGTCCATTGCATAATTTAAATAAATCAGTTTCAACAACCCACTTATCCAGGACATGGATGCAGGACAGCTGTAGTCTATCCCAATAATCATCAGCAGCAAGGCAGGAGCAAGAGCTGGACAGTGAGGCAGTTAATCACACGGTGAGTGGACACACACAATAGGGTCAATTTAGCAATGGCAATTCATTTATTCTGCATGTCTTCACACTGTGGTAGGAATCCGGAGCACCTGGAGGAAACTCCTTATTGCAAGTCAGCAGTACTTCTACTGTGCCACCATGCTACCTATAATTTAAATAAACATAAATGCAAACTTTGTATTTGGAAAAAGTAACAACATCCCTACATTTATCACTACATTAAATGCCTAAATATAGAACCAGGTACACCAGATGAAGTGCAAATGATTAGAATATCATTAGAGAGGATCTTGTCTGAAATGGTATTATTTAAACTTTAGACATTTAGATTTGTTCGCTCTTTATTATTGAAGTGTGTGTTTTCACCATGTCTAGATCGAAAGAGGCCTTCACAAATAAGGGTATAGATGCCTATGAGTCTGGGAATGGATTAATTGGAAATCAACCATTCCACTGCATGGAAGACCATTTACATCTAGAGAAGATTTCAAACAACTGTCAATTTGTCCAGGCCAGGCTGCTTCAGAAAGTTCAGCTAAAGAGCAGAATGCAAGAAAGAAGTCTCTATGAAGCCCAAAGTTTCATTATGGGACCTATGGGTAGTTCTTGACACTGTTGATGTCAAAGTGAGTGAGTCTACCATTAAAAAGAGGGTGCACAGATTAGATCTAAATGGGAGGTGTAATAGAAGGACATTTTTGCTGTTCAGAAAAATCATATTAGGGCACTACTAAAGTTTGTCCATGAACATCTAGGTAAACACTATGTCTTGCTCTGGGAAGATGATGCAAAGACAGAGCTATTTGGCCACAATACCAGAAGACATGTTTAGTGAAAACTAAAGATAGACATTTGAAAAGAAGAACCAAATACCAGCTGTAAAGCATATTGGTGAAGATTTTATGGTTTGGGGCTACTTTGCTGTGTCAGAGCCCAGACAGCTCACCATCACAGAGTCCACTGAGAATTCTTCATTGTACAAGAGGGTGCTTCAGGATAATGTGAGACCAACTGTCAGAAAGTTGACTGTGACTGTTGAATGACTGTAACAAAGCAGTAAATAACACATTCAATGGCTGAAAAGAAAGAACAGAGAGTTCTGAAAAAGCTGAATCAAAGCTCGGATCTGAATCCCTGTTAGTCTTATTTAAAATCAGAACTGATCTGGCTTGTCACTGATACTAGCTGTTAGAAGTTGGATGAATGAATTTTAAATGAATTTAAATTTAGCGACAAACTGCAGTGCAAGTAAACCCAGGTGCCAGCTTGTCATGACTGCACTTAAAACAAGAATGCAAACTTGGATGGAGTCGCAAAGAGGACCCAAAGGCTGCAATATGTCTGCAACGTCTCAAACAGTAAGAGATGCTCAGAACATAAAGCGGGGTGTGTTAAATACTCCTGTAATCAGTTACATGCAATGCAATCGCAATTAGAGCTGGTTTATACTTCACACTCAGAACGCATCATGGCTGCCACGTGTTCCCAGAGTTTATTTGAAACGTCCTCTGAGCACATCCTCAGAAATTAATGTGACGCGTGTGCGAGTTGCAGTACCAGCAAAAAGTCAGGGGGTGCGGTGTGATTAAAAGTTGGAATGTGACATCAGAGTCTCTGTTTACTATCTACATGTGATAGAGAGCCACTTTGCAGATCCTATAGGATCGATGTGCATGCTTCGATGTTTGATGAATGGTTTGAAGTGGTGAAGCAAAATGCTGACATACAAATGCATTCCTGGTGCCTTTATATTCAAGCATTGCATATTCCCCAACGTAATGACGCAATACATTTTAAAGGTCTCACATACCATCTTCTATGCCGTCTTTTTTTTGCACCTTCACAACAGCATCAGAATGTATTTAAGCCACAGAGAAAAAAAGTTAGGGACACAGTGAAAAGGTCTATTTTGTGATTAAAGTGGAAATTTTGGCTTAAATCTCGAAATGTCCACTTTAATCTCGTAGCTTATTTTAAACATTGAAGTAGACATTCGTAAACATCATCTTAAAACCAACCCAGTTGTTAATGGCTATGTGCTTCTGGGGCTTCCTTCTGAACTGATAGCAGCGGCAAGCAGCAATCGCTGCACAGAACACATAAAATTTATAACATTCCAGCTCTCTGCACATTTAGAATCCTTAGTTTTATACTTAATAAAGTATAATAATGAAATGCATTGAAGTATTGTGACGTACTATAATTAATGTTTTCTGTTTACTCTGTTTAGGGAAGGCTCCGCATTTTTATAACTACATAGAAAGACAGAAGGTGCGTGTGCAGGGGTAGGGAGGAGACAGGAAGGAATTGGGTGTGGGGGCAGGTGTGCCTAGCGACCCAGTACAGCTGGCTGAGGAAGTTTTATTGTTGTTCTGTTCAGTTCTTGTTTAATAAACTCAGCATCTTTGGAGCACCACGTTTTCCAGCACTTGTTTTGTGTCTCACCCTCCTTAGTCGCTACAGTATGTATATTACATTTTACAGATAAATTGTTAACTTCATTCAAATAATGAATACTAAAAAGCAAAATGACTAGAATAGATGAAGAACATGCCAGGCTTCCAAGCTAGGCTCTACATAGGAAAAGGCAGGCTCTGCATTCAGAACTAAACCTCTTGACAACTAAAGAAACTGAACAACTAATTTATAAATCCACACATAATTACTATGAACACGGAGAGAAAGCTAATAAGCTTTTAGCTCAACAAATTCACAAGCAAGAAGTCCGCAACACAATTCCAGTAATCACCAACACGAACGGAGACAAAATCATCGACCACAAAAATATAATGCACACATTTAGAGACTACTATAAATCCTTATATTCTACTGAGTTTAAAGAAGACAACACACAATCTAATGCATTTCTGGATACATTACAGATGCCACAAATAGACACTTTTAGTGCGGAGGAACTCGATAAACCTCTGGCGTTATCAGAATTACTAGATGCTATAAAGTCACTTCAAGGCGGGAAAGGAGCAGGCCCTGATGGCTACCCTGCAGTATTTTATAAGAAATTCTCCGCTCTGCTAGCTCATCTCCTATTAGCAGCATTTAAAGAAGCCAGAGATAATCAAACTCTTCCTCAAACTTTTCACCAAGCATTAATCACCGTTTTTCCAAAACAAAATAAGGACTTATTACAATGTGCATCATACAGACCAATTTCATTTTTGAATAATGACGTTAAAATACTCTCAAAAATCATAGCTAGAAGGATGGAGAAAGTGCTCCCTTCGGTAATATCACAAGATCAAACTGGATTTATCAAGGGTCGACACTTATCTTCAAATCTTCGACGCCTGTTTAAGGTAATATACTCACCAACTAAGTCAAACACCCCAGAAATATTATTATCATTGGATATAGAAAAAGCATTTGACATGATTGAATGGAAATACCTTTTTACTACATAGGAGAAATATGGGTTTGGCCCGAACATTTGTGCATGGACCAAACTACTGTATACCAATCCAGAAGCTTCAGTTTGTATCAACAGCATTTGTTCAGACTACTTTAAACTAGAACGTGGTACCAGACATGGATGCCCCTTGTCACCGCTACTGTTTGCAATCGCCATTAAACCACTGGCAATACACTGTCGAAATGCTGATCAGATAAAGGGGATTATAAGAGAAGGACTGGAACAGAAAGTTTCTCTATATGCAGATGATATGGTACTGTATATATCAGACCCACAAAATTCTGTGCCTGCAGTCTTAACAGCACTCACAGAATTTCAAAAGATCTCTGGTCTCAGAATTAATCTGAATAAAAGTGTACTCTTTCCAGTGAATTCTCAAGTATATAATATTACATTAGACATCCTACCTTTTATCATTGCAGAACAGTTTAAATACCTAGGGATAAATATCACAAGTAAACATAAAGCTCTTTATCAACAAAATTTCGCCGTCTGCATGGAAAAAATTAAGCAAGACTTGCATAGATGGTCAACCCTTCATCTCACTCTAGCTGGAAGAATTAACACTGTTAAGATGAATATTCTTCCTAAGCTCCTTTTTTCATTTCAAAACATCCCAATATACATCAATAAATCATTCTTTAAGCAATTAGATTTAACAATAACCTCATTTATTTGGCACTCAAAACATCCATGTATCCAAAGAGAGAGCCTACAAGGACAAAAGGCAGAAGGCGGCATGGCTCTACCTAACTTCCAGTTTTATTACTGGGCAGCAAACATACAAGCTATAAAAACCTGGACACAAATAGATGAACATACACAGGCTTGGTCCGCAATAGAAGTAAAATCCTGCAGTACTTCTTTATATTCCCTGCTCTGTGCCCCAATAAATGCAAGTTATCGGCAATATACTGATAATCCAATTGTGCTTCACTCACTCAGAATATGTAACGAATGTAGAAAGCATTTTAAGATGGAGAAGCTTTTATCTGTGGCACCTCTGCAAGAGAACCACCTCTTTCAACCTCCGCAAACATATGCAGTTTTTAATATCTGGAAAAAATTTGGGATTAACCTGCTTAGAGATCTATATATAGACAACGTCTTTGCATCCTATGAACAATTACAATCCAAATGTAACATTCCAGCTACACATTTCTTTCACTATCTTCAAATTAGGAACTTTGTAAAACAGAACCTTCCTGATTTTCCTCATCTTGCACCCCCATCCATGCTGGAAAAAATATTGCTCAATTTTAAGGACTATATAAAAATATAAAATTATTTTACAGTCCCTCCCTTTCAAAGATCCAAGAGGACACTGGGAAAAAGATCTCTCAATTAATATATCAGAAAAGGAGTGGAAAATAGCAATGCAGAGAATTAACTCGCGCTCCATATGCACAAAGCATATAATTATTCAACTCAAAATTATATATCGAGCACATCTGTCTCATCTAAAACTCTCCAAAATTTTTCCAGGGCAAGATCCAACCTGCGAATGCTGCAATCAAGTCCCAGCCTCACTGGGTCACATGTTTTGGGCATGCACCAAATTAACATCATTCTGGACCAAAATTTTTAATTACCTTTCAGACAGCATTGGTCTCACAATCCCTCCTAACCCATTAACAACTGTGTTTGGGGTTCTTCCAGATGGGTTTAAAGTGGAGAAGGACAAACAAACTGTGATTGCATTCACTACACTTTTGGCACACAGACTTATTTTGCTAAACTGGAAGAATCCTAACTCTCCTCTTTTAAGTCAGTGGGAAACCGATGTTTTATACTATTTGAAATTGGAAAAAATCAAATACTCAGTTACAGGATCTGTACAGATTTTTTTCAAAACATGGCAGGATCTAATCAGTAATATTTTAGAATAAGCTCTTAAAGCACAGAGGAAGCAATTATTTCTGTATTTCTTTTTCTTCTCCATTCATCTCT
>JANRMT010062856.1:38157508-38178929 GCA_026402145.1 Polypterus bichir lapradei
ATAGATAGATAGATAGATAGATAGATAGATAGATAGATAGATAGATAAAAACAAAACAATATTAATTAAAGAGTGATAAAAATACAGTGCAAGTTAAAAAATGCAAGGTGGAGCGTGCAAGGCAGGTATAACAGACAATAACATTGTATAATGTTAACGTTTACCAACCCAACCCGGGTGGAATTGAACAGTCAAATAGCGTGGGACAGAACAATCTCCTCAGTCTGTCAGTGGAGCAGGATAGTGACAGCATTCTGTTTCTGAAGCTGCTCCTCTGTCTGGAGATGATACTGTTATGTTACTGTTAATGCATTCAACTCTTTCAATCCAGGCTACAAAAATGTAGCTGGATGAAAAGATCATTAGCAAGTGATGATACCAGGCACATGCTTCACTATGTCTCACACTATTAAAAAAACATCACATTATTAGGATAAGATATTTCTGTATTATCTTGGATTTAGTCTTGGATTCATTATAAATTGTCCAAAGGCTGCACAAGCACAATTAGAAGCAAAGTTCTTCTTCCTTCTGTCAATCTTTCTTCTCCTCCACTCTTCTTCAGTGAGCTTTATCCTCCTCATCCCAACTCTGACTCACCAGATGAAGTCGAGCGAATACTTTTATCTTGGACATGGTTCAAATGGAAATCCCAAAAAGTAGGGATGATTGATCCCTACAGCAAACCCTTGGCAGCACCCAAGGCTGCCCTATGGGACTACAGTTCCCAGCATGCCTTGCAGGTGTCCGCACAGGTAGTGTCACCCAGGGCGGCTGCCACTTAGCATGTCGGAGGAGAATGTAGCTCTGCCAGGTTGTCTCCACCTGGCCGAGTATTGTTCCTGAGTCCAACCCTGCCAGAATGCCAGTGTACCCACTGTCACACTGGCATCTTCTGCCTGTCTCCTAGCTGTGACAGGATGATCTTCGCCCCTCTTTCTTGTGCCTTTGAAGGGCTGGCTTCCTGTCCAATTATGGAACTTTCCTCCATCCCAGCCGGGACACCTGCCCATGTGCACCGTCCATCACATCTTTAACTTTATTATTTCAATCTTACTTTACTGCTTCAAAGGGACTAGAGTGAATTTTACATATGGAAATGAAATTCTGTCAACCCTTAATCTACAGGGCTCAGATTTTAATTTTGCCAAGTCTTCTTAAAATTAGGGTGAAATATATTTTAAAGCTCACACTGCATCACTACCAGCAATATTCTTTTTCAAGCTTTAATCAAATGTGAAATCAACATTGACTTTTTTTTTTGCAGGATAAAAACTGAGTAGAAATAATTATAGTGGTAATCCATTAAAACAATCCCTTTCCATATTACAGTAATTCAAAATGCAGTTATAGTACTAATGAATGAACAAAAACACGTGACCATAGTGCTAGATCTGGGCAGCACAGTACTGCATGTGCTGCTGTATCACAACTCCAGAAGACTGTGAATGTGGAGTTTGTGGGTAATGCTTCATGTTTGCGTATCTTTTTCTACAGGTATTCTGGTTTTCCTTCTGCATTACAAGACATGCATGATAGACATGCATAAAATGTTAAAACAGGCTCTTGTTAACGTGAACATTTAAAATGAGACCTTCATTATCATACACTTAAAATGTTCTAGCTGCTACTGTTTTAATGTATTATTGTTTGTTGCATAGTAGAATGTCTAGCATATCAGTATAATTATGTTCATCAGTGCATAAATCAGCAGGTTGGGAGTTACTGAAATAGTGATGTGGTTGTTCCTTCATAAGAGGCTGAATTTTCTGGAAGATCTGTTGATTTACCAAATAATTTAAACATCTGTCCTCAACTATGCTCAGAAACTCTAAGTAGTGACCAACAATATATCCTGAATGGTACCAATATCAAAAATGCAGCTTCTCTTCTGGGGAGGCTAAGCATTATTCTTCCTGAAAGTCTAAGAAAACCTAAGAGCTATTTCTTTTACTGAGAGAGGGCAATTATACGTCTCTAACTCTTTACCAATGGTGAACTAGGTATAGCCCACTTGGAGCAAACTACAGTGCTGACCCAAGATGTAAAAGAAACAGTTTATCTAATAACTGCACCAGGAACACAAAAGAATCTCTCAGTATGAACTAGAAATTTCATATGCTGAGCGTTATGCCAACTCAATGTTACCCTAGATCAACAGTCGAAAACACTGATGTATATTTACTAGCTTTAATAGCTGATTCACACATTTCTTTATTTCATTCAATCTAATTCAGATTTTAGTCAAACAACTTCTACTGTATGACCTTTAAGTATGGCCACATGCCAGGGGAAAGAAAAAGAGTTACAGTTGTCATGAATTGTGTTGTTCAACATGTTTTATATATTGTCTTTAGCTCCCTTCTGAATTTTGAAATTCTGTTGTTTTTTTGTGTCATTCATTAATATTGTGGAATTTATTGATAATCTGGACTTTGCATTTAGTTATTAAGAATTATTTTGCATTATTTTCTTCACCATATTGTTTCTTCTTGGGCCCCACCATTTTGTACTGCTGTTGTCAAGATGCATAGCAGTTCCTACAGAGCTCCATTTACATCATCAGAGCTCAACTATGAAAATTAGCATTTTAGATGCATCAGCATCAAATTTTTGCAGATAACTAAATAAAAACTCTTTGTGCATGTGTATAGTAGTGCTATTTAGATTTCACAGTTCCTGACTTTTTTTCGTTTCTAATTTCAATTCTTGGCTTTTTGATTAGACAAAAGATATAGGTTGGTTTTTTGGTTATGATTAAACTTGTGGATCTTTTGCTACCTTCAAAATTTACACTACCATTCCTGTTGGAACTGCTGCTTACCTATCTAAATCTTTTTCAGTGCTGTTTTAAAATACTATTTTCAAAACTTACAGCTTAGTCCTACTATTTTCTCACATCAAACATCATTGTCTCATTTCAGTCACTCATTTTGCATGTTTTATATGAACTTCTTCCAGACATCCTTAATCCCATTACTACCAGTCACAATATGAATGTAAAAAGATAGATATTAAAACTTATTGTTAAACATCAGTGGAGACTAAAACTATAACATGGACTGAATATTTAGTTTGAAGCTGTCAACAACTACTCAGGACTGTATAACTGTATAAACTAAACAATTCTTTGCTGTGTTCACACCATTCACCATACAGGCAAGAGACATGCAAATATCTACCGTAAAGCCAAACTATGAGTGACTGACTTTGAATAACATTTTAGGCTTGATTTGGAAAAGCATACTTATTCTGCAGAACAATAGCAGTCATTGTGAATCTGATTTTTAAAAATATGGTCAAAAATATTCTGCTGCTACAAAAATCATTCTTTTTAGTTTTTTAGCACTTAGAACAGTTTTCGTTCTTAAAATTTTGCCATCCATTTTGGAACCTGTACATGTAGACATCCAATCTATCTTTCTGCAAATTAGCTTTTACCCAGTTTATGCATGAGTAAACCTTTCATTGACCCAAAATTCCTGAATATTCATCTTAATGCCCAGTTAGACAAGCAGGGATCACTCCAGAAATCAACATTTTCTCTTTAACAGGTTTCATTTGCAAAGGCAAGCAGTACTATCCTTTGCCACCAGGTGACAGTACAGTATGGTAGCATGTGTTAATAATTATCTCCATCTGAGGAGTAAAAAAGACAGCCTTCAAAAAGCCACAACAAATGTGAAACTAGGAGGTGTGAAATAAAGCTAACTGGAAGGAGAGGGAGATGCCAGGATATGGAGAACATATTGAAAAAACAACCTGGGAAAGAGTGTAAGAGAAGCACTTAGGGAGTAATGAATGAAACTTCCTTGACACAAATAGAAATCTCTCTATTATAAAAAAAAAATCCTGGGAGAGAAAGTCTAGGGAGACGAGACGTGATCTTCACGTCAAGATCACGGAAGACACTTCTAAGACCCGCAAGACGAAAGAGATTGGCCACGGACCATCTCATAATGACGCAGAACAAGAGATTCTTACAAGACACGCCCTACTTACAACCAATATCAAATAAGACCACAGGCAGCAAAACACTCAGTCATGTAAAGGCTTTGAGCACACACAGATCCCGGGCTCTCAGTGCATATAAAGCGTATAAGGACAAAACGTTATAGATGAAACATCGAAGACTAAGCAAAGAAGAAAGAGAAGCGCAAAGAAAAGAGACTCAAAGGCGTTGGAGAGAAAAAAAATGCAAAAAAGAAAAAGATTACTCTAGGTGCAAATTCAGAAATAAGGAAAGTAATAATCAGCCCAGAACAAGTGGAATTGAAAAAAAAGCACGTCCAATTGGGCTCAGGATTAAAAGACAAAGTAGAACTTCATAAAGACAAACGTTCACAAACGCTGGCGCTATACACATGCAGAGCAGGTTAGAAATTATGAAAGCAGTGGAATTTGAAAGGCACAAAAAAAAGTTGGTGTGATACAAATGAAGAGAAAGCTAATGAATATGAAAGCAGGAAAATTAGAAAGTATCAAAAAAAAAAGTAAATATCACAGTAGCACAAACAAACGGAAATTATTACTCGAAAAAAGGGAAAATAATCACAATGGACCAGGTGTCAATGAAAAAAAGCAGGACAAAGCAAGGTCAGAAATAAAAGACAAGTACAAAAACAAATTAAAACATCATAAAGAGGTTAAAAAACAAGGGGGCCAAAAACATGCAGAGCAGGTTAGAGATAATGAAAACAGTGGAATTCAAAAGACTCAAAAAATACGTAGGCGTGATAAACATGCAGAGCAAGATACAGAATATGAAAGCAGAAAAAAACAAAAGTGTCAAAAAAAGAAAGTAAAGACCGCATTAGCACAAACAAAGAGAAATTATTACTCGGAGAAATAACGAAAAGGCGAACAGAGATCGAATATATGGACATAGGTGATATGTTAGAAGTATGTAAATATTGTAAGGCTTTGAAGTCCAAGAATTTCAAAAATGGGGTTTACCTCACATGCATTTATTGGTTACTTTACAAAGTCATTAAACACATGTCTCTCTGACCTCATTAAAAAGATTCAGCACATTGGGACTTGAAAGATTCCAAATATTGTTTTTAACGAAGTTCTGAGTAGAGTGAGTACCTAATTATTCTTTACAAACCTTGTAGCTAGTTCCCGGCAACTGGCATAATGGGAATCCACATTTTCAAAAAGTTATCCATCCATTCATTATCCAATCTGCTATTTCCTAACTACAGGGTCACGGGGGTCTGCTGGAGCCAATCCCAGCCAACACCTGGTGCAAGGGAGGAAAAATACCCTGGGCAGGGTGCCAGCCCATCGCAGGGCACAAAAAGTTATCCATATGAATATTTAAATTTTAAGCTAAAAGTGAACAGATAAATACACATATAAACGTGATTGTCAGACAGACAGTGGAGTCTATTTGTCAAGGCATTCAGTTGTAAAATACAAAGCTGTTTACTTAATCCTCCATTACTGACTCACTAGGTAACTCTCAACAATCCACATATTCTGCAAGCATTCTAATTCTAGCAAACTGTAAATATTTGCACTGTACCTGTA
This sequence comes from Polypterus bichir lapradei, assembly GCA_026402145.1. Taxonomy (NCBI): domain Eukaryota; kingdom Metazoa; phylum Chordata; class Cladistia; order Polypteriformes; family Polypteridae; genus Polypterus; species Polypterus bichir. The sequence continues at coordinate 38,163,044 of JANRMT010062856.1, forward strand.
CAGTACCTTAGGAAGAGGATCATTATGGAAAGGCTAGTTTACCACAGATTAATAGTGGGCTGATAACTCATTCTGGGTAAGTCCCTGACTTGAGCTTTTTTCTTCTAAGACTGTCTCTGTGTTTTCCATTTTCTAAAACTAGGATAAATGGGAAACACAAAAAGAATGAGTCAAAATAATAAATGAACATCTGCAGTGAACTGGCACCCTTTCCAAATGTATGACCAGTGCTCTTTAAGATCTTTAAGATTTAATGGATTAAATAACAGATGGATGGATAAATTATACAATCATAAGGTCAGTATTGTGAAATTTACAGAGTGAATGAAAAAGGATATATAAGCAATTAAATAAATGGATAATAATTGTAATAGTTTACCTACTTTAGAATGCACATCAGTTTTCTAATTAGCCAAGATCAAGATCCAAGCCAGAGAAGCATAACGGAAACAGTGAAAACATTTCCTCTAGAAACCACTGTGACCAGTGACACACTGATGGGGCATTTGTTCATGGGACAACATATATATGGAGAGGTGTTCTGAACCATTTTTAATCTCCCTTCAAAGGCACAGGATAAAGATTTAGGTGACTAAAGCAGATGAAACAGAATTCTAATGGCCATGAAACTAATGAAATGTACAGTAAATACAATGGTATATAAGTACCTAGCTCTTTAAAAGAAATTAAAGCTTTGGAAAGCACTGACGAATGGAACTACCAGATGCCAGAACCTTATTGTGGCATTGGGTCTTCTACTATGACCCAGCCCTAATCACACAACCACTAAAATGGTACTTGGATTTTAAGGTCTAGAGGAAGTCAGCATTGTGTGACTTCATGTAATATATGTCATAAAAATAGTAACTCTCTAAATAAATATACTATGATCAGCTATAATTCTAGCTAGGGATGTCTTGCTTGCACCCAAACTTGTTGACATAGGATCCAATCCTTTTGAAAACTTAAAAGTTGGACTAAGTTGATTCAGTAAAAGTATGAATATTTATTGCTGGGTGAATAACTTGTTGTGCCACAACAGCACTTCACTTCAGTTCTTGGCTGAAAAAGTTTCTCAGTTGTTCATACACAAATAGTAGTATGTGCCCAATTTCAAGCAGGTCTGCCAAAGAATTTTTACACATGAAAAGTTTATCTTTCACTGAAGTAATCTATATGTGCTTGCCTATTCAGATGCCCATTACCAGTTATGGTGTCAAACTGATTACTCAACATGTGTCAAAGAGGAACAGATAATACATTATCAAATTGTGTTATGTTATAGCATGGCAGTGTTGAAACCCATATCATTCCCCATATAATTGTCAAAAACTTAAGAAACTATACTTTTATATCTGTGCCACATACCACATGGATCTGATCCTCCTGCATTTTTTATTTCTTGCCACAAGCCTAAGCACTCTGGAGTTAGTAGCACAAAGAAAGACTTGGGTTAAGCTGCAGGCTGTCAAGAGCACTGTCTTACACCCAATGCATCACACCCTGATCAATCTGCAGAGCACCTTCAGCACAACTGATTTTACCACAGTTCTTCAGGGAGCATTACTAGAGGTCTTTCTCATCAGCTACTATTAGATCTTACAACATAACCCCCACTAGACATTGTTTTTTCCTGCCATTTGTTATGTTAATTTAAAATACATTATAGATATGTTTGTTTTTCTTATTGTATAGTGAGTATTCTGAGTAATTATTGTGTGTTACGTGCTGTGGGAATGCAATTTGCCCTTAACATTAATAAAGTATCTATCCATTAACTTTTATGATGACTATATATGTTCTAACATTCATTGGTAATTTTTTATTTAAATGGGTGTGTTCTTAAATAAACAATAACACACCAAATACATATCATCAGTGAAGAAATGGGGATGAAATAAAGTTACCTGGTGCTAAAAGCTGGGCTTTGGGCTTTTGTTGAATCAGTTGACTACATCCATCACACCATCACGTAATCACTGGTTTAGAACGCTGAAAGATGTTTGCAGAGACCACGTTTTGACATGCCCTGCTTCCATGTCCCAAATGTAAATTGGCCAGGTAACAGTAAATCTAGATGTTTGTGTGTGTTAGTGTGTCCATGATATAGACAAGTAAATGAGTCTGACATGATTTTGACTTGTTACCCGTGATCCCAAAATAAAAAAAGAAAATAAACAAATTGAAGATACTAGAGGAATACAGAGGAATATAGAGATTTTCAGAATGTGCAAGCTTACCTAGTATTCCTCAGCTAAAGCATGGTGCAACTATAACATATAAAACAATACACAAAACAGAATTCTGGACAACCCATTACAGTCCTACAGTTGTGATTCACTAATTCAAGCAGCACCTATTTTCTTAATTTTATCTCACTAATTTCATCTTCACACCACACATACGGCTCCCTAGGTGGCATCTGGCATCCACAGTATATACTGACACCAAACTACAGATAAAAGGCTGTTTGGTGCCAATACTTTCATGAAATATTAAGCAATGTCCTGTACATGTCAGGGGCTGAGTTTTAATAATGAACTGAGTCAAAGGTCGGCATGCACTATTCACAACTGACACCCTTAAGTTCATTCTTTGAAGTGCTGTTGTTTATATCAAAATCAAATAAAGGTTCCCAAGATGCCCTTCATTTCTGATTCTAGGTGAAACATATTTTTGTTTCCATTTCTTTTTTCAGCCTCAAGTGTTCAAGAGTGCAGGAGTCAGCTGGTACTTTTTGACTTTTTAATGTTTCCTCTTTTAATCTGTTCAGGATTTAAATACAGCAACTTAATTAGAAGAAGTAGGACTCAATTTGTTAATGTGGCAGAAACTTATCTGAACATTTTTACAACCCAAGTGATGTGGGTAGACAGTAAACCCCTTCTTTAACTGATGAATTTAAAAAAAAACATGTTGTTTGCCACATTATCTATTCAAAAATTTATCAAAGAATCTGTTTTTGAGTATGTTGGGGAAACCCCAAAATAGAAGACAGTTTCAGAGAAGAAAATTAAAAAAGAGTTGGTGGATGTGTGTATATATGAAGGCTAAACATTTGTATCAGTTTGTTTGAGGGAAAATACATTGAAATATAGCTTCCTAGAGGACAGAATAAAACTGCTTGCCCTCAAAGGGAGAAAAACAAAATAACACGCAAGGGTGATTTCTCTAAAATTGCTGTTTTTGCTTCAAGTTTGATTTGGTGCCTACTTTCATTGGTAAATCACTCATATGTTTTATCTAGTTCAAAATTAAAAATCTATTATGATTTCTGGTTCATAAAAATTAGTATCAACAATTAATATTTATAATATGTGCTGCAAGACAGTCAAGCACCACTATACCTTACATAAAAGTTTTGTTTGTTTCAGCAGAAACTAACACAAATCGACTGTGATAAAGTGTCAGGCTGTGTACTGTACATTAGGAGAATGTGTTTATTTAATTTTTCATTTTGTCAAATTAGTTTGTAATTAATGTAGCCCACTGACCTAGCAGGTTGAGTATCTGTCTCACAGTGTCAGTGTTCCTGGCCAAAACTATGGGAGAGTATAACCCCTACAGATTGCAGGTTTTTATCTTGTTTGCCTGAACTCCCTCTTGTTTCTTTCACCAATCTGAATACAATCACCTCAGCACCCCTGATCTATAATATATGTGCAAAGTTTCCCAGCATGGAAGACTTCTTCCAAATGAATCCCTTTGTTAGTTGACTTAGCTGAAGTTCAAATGTAAACAAACCCAACTAGAATGAATAATTATATTATTACAAACCCACTCCAAGTCCAATTTGGGGTATCTCTTCCAGAAGGACTGGACAAAAGTTAGGAATCAACCCTGGAGGAACTGCAGGGCACACTCACACACACACATACACAGCAGTAAAATTAGGAATTACCAATTAACCCGCTATGCACATTTCTGTGGATGTGTGAGTAACATAAGGGTACCCAGAGAAAAATTGATACAGACATGATAAGAGCATGCAAGCTCCATACAAACAATGACCGAACATGGAAAATGAATCCAGAACACTGGATATGTGAAGAGTCAGCACCAATCACGGTACCAATCTGAATGAATTATTATTATTATTATCTATCCTAACTACAGGGTCACGGGGGTCTGCTGGAGACAATCCCAGCCAACACAGGGCACAAGGCAGGAAACAAATCCCGGACAGGGCACGCACACACACACCAAGTATATACTAGGGACAATTTAGAATAGTCAATGCACCTAACCTGCATGTCTCTGGACTGTGGGAGAAAACCGGAGTACCCAGAGGAAACCCACACAGACACGGGGAAAACATGCAAACTCCATGCAGGGAGGGCCTGAGAATCGAACCCAGGTCTCCTAACTGCGAGGCAGCAGCGCTACCCACTGTGCCACCGTGCCGCCTATTATTATTATTATTATTATTATTATTATTATTATTATTAATATTATTATTATTATTATTAACTACCTATTGCAACTATACATGCAAATAATCTATATTAATAGATCTTCTTTGTTCCTTATTTGTTTGACATGTTTTCCAATTTATTTGGTTTTCTCCTACTCTCTGCTCTTCATTTTCATGTATAATCCCATGAGCTTCCTCATCTGTTTCTTTCTTGTAACAACCTTTATCTGAACTCTGTCTGTCCTTCCTTTCTTTGGCACAAGTTATTAGAGCAATTAAATCACCACAATGTGACAGATTTACTTAGTGATAGTCACATGTTAGAGATTTTTTTCTAAACAAAAATACAAAATGTATAATGTTTGAAATATATAAATGTATATTTAATTAATCCTTCACTATGCCAGACAGATAGATAGATAGATAGATAGATAGATAGATAGATAGATAGATAGATATCCACAATTCTTGATAATTTACTCCATGTGTCTATGGTATTTTGTTTGTAGAAATACTTCTTAAATTTTGTGCAAAATGTACCCTTAATAAGTTTCCAACCATGTTCCCATGTTCTTCTTGCAGAATTTATGTTAAAATAACAGCTGGGATCCAATGTACTAATTCCTTTTATCATTTTAAGCACTTTGATTACCTTTTAATCCGTTTCCTTGTGCAGCTAAAAACTGCAAATGATGAATAGTTTTTTGTAACCAAGGTGGTCAACAAACCCACCAAAAAGTCCATTCCTCAAGCTTTAATGCCAATTACCTAAAAAAAATTGTGCTGTACTTTTTTGTCATGCACATACTTTCCACGGCAAAGTCCCTTATGATGACATGTACCTGTGAACCCATTTATATTACATTGTTTAAAAGGCCAAAATTTTTAAATATAATATTATCTTAAATAAAGCACAAAACATCATTTGTTGGTTTACTGTATAAATAGTGGAATAGCTGCACCCTCACTTTTGTTCAACCAAACTGGGAAATGCAAGTTTAAGGATTCCTCCCTCATTTTGCAGAGAATATATACATTAGGATGTGAAAAAAATATTGTCCCAAAGTTTATTAATATTAGTGTGTGAGTTTGTGCCTTGATCAAGCACCTCCCTTCATCTCAATAACTGGGGTCAATGTGTTCAGCGAGTGCAATGCATCAACCTATACTACTCCTTAAAAAGCTAAGTCTTCTTGGGATAGACACAAATAATAACTAGGTTTTGATATCTGATATTAAAAAATGATTGTTACCACAGGAGTGTATAATGCTCTAGTACAGTGGTTAGCACTTCTTTTTCAAATCTAGGTCTGAAGGTCATTGTGAGTGGAGGCCATACATTATCCCATGCCTAATTAGATTTTCTATGGGTGGACTATAGTCTCTAACATCCTGAACATATGCACGAGTCTGAACATTTTTAATTGATTAAGGACTGCAGCCATTGCTGCCAGGATTGACTTCGCCATTTTAATTTGTTATAGTGGATGTGTGTACACATTTAATGTATGTGCTTACTGCATTTGTGCATATGTTAACAGTGGCCCTTATGTAGATTTTCTCAATTTTGTTAGGTGTTCCTAAATTTTCTTTCAACACTCTACGTTGGATTGGCCATTAACATGGGGTTAGGTCCATTCTTCTCTCACTGTCTTCTGTCACTTCACACCTTTCTCTGCCTCACTCCCTTAATCTATTTTCCTCCATGTACAGTACATTACCTGTACAAGTGAATAAAATTACAAAATGCATTATAGCTGAACATAGCAAATAGCATCCATTCTTCCTAGAATATGCTCCACATTCTTGAAACCCCGAATGTAAAAAGGTTGGGTTTTTTTACAAGTTTATATTCAAGAACATTATTGACTGTTATATTAGCTGAGTAATATATATAAAGTAATATAAATGTTCATGAGATGGAATACATTTCAATCCAACCTAATTATTTTATAAAGAACCATGAAAACAAATGGATGGATACAATATATTTAACATCAAAATAAAAAAGTAAAACCAGTTTATTTCTAGCAATGCTATTTTCCTAATCAGATCAGGTACAGTATAATTTGCTGAGGAATGGTAAATAGAAGTCCTTAAAGATAACTGACTGAATAATTTTCAGAGCATCCACATTCCTTTTAGGAGAAACAGAAATCACCAAAGCCAGATAACATTCGAGTAATATCATCCTTCTATACATATAACTATTTCCCTTTTCAGGTGAGAGGTCTAGTTGGTGAACTTTTACGGTAATATCTCTAATGAGTCTTGCACAATTGTTATGGACTGGCATCTCATGCAGAGTTGGTCCCTGGCTTGCATCTGAAACTGCTTAGATGAGCTTCATCCTCTATAACCTAAATTAGATTAAATGGGGTTGTTAATAGGTGGATGAACTGCATACAGTTAAGTATATGAAATCCATAAACGGATGCAAATTACAGTAGTGAGGAATCATGATAATGGGCACTCCACCCCTCAGGGGTATAATGAGTACACAGAAAAGACAATTGTTATGTGTTAAGATACAACCAGAAACACCCTTTGGGTATTTAACTTAAGTAAGATGCAGAGCAACAAAGTCTTCATCAATAGCTGTACAAACAGTGAGTCATTAAGTTTGTGCTTCTGAGTAAATTTAACAATGGGCCTTTTTTCAGGGTGTGTTGACAATGCTGCGTAATACCTCTACAAGGTGAAATAAACTACTATATTACAAATGTAACACAACTTACAACAAGGCGTATTTGAAAAAAGTCGCACTAGTCAAACCATAGTATCAGATACTATCGTAACGTAAAACGTTGCTAATATCAGTAATCATCAAGTCTGTCTTAAGGAGACGTAATAGTTATACTGCAGGAGTTGTGTCACGAGACAATCGTTACGGACCGGTCAATTCGATCCGTTGTATTGCTGAGGTATTTGCTGTTACTACAGTACAGCCCCGTGTGCCTTCGTGGAGCTCCAACAGCTGCATCCTCTCCCCTCACGTGCCCCCGCCCCAAGCTTTCCATGTACCCGCCTACTTTTCTCGGAATCCAAAACTCCGGTGAAGACATATCCATCCGCCGCACTATATGCCTATCCATAGAGCGCCTTTTCAGCGGGACAGTGTGGTCACTTCGGATGCGTAAGAGCGCAAAACAATAGTCGTTCCGAGCTGTCTAATTTAGTGCTAAAATTCAGGATGGGTTCAATCTCAGAACGAATGTTCAATTTTGGCGCGAGTTTTACGTGGAAGAATACAGAGACCGCAGTTGCAGTATAATTAGGGAGCTTGAAGTGGCACACCCACTCAGTGCGGATGGAAGCGGCGTTAAGAGAGGAGGTGGGATTTTATGCTGCAGCTGGAGACGGAGTCCTGATCAGCAGGTGAGTAAACCGGCAATGTCGTTAGAAACTCCGCCACATGGACACAGTTGGAAAGCTGGCGTATTATGGGTGTGTGCTCCAAATTAACCGTATTACCCGCAGTTTTTTTTCCTAAAGATTGCCGTTCAAGTGCTTGGACCAGACTCGCATGCGTGGCTTTGTGATGAAATGATTTTAGAAAGTTAGACCTCTTCGATGTTTGAGTTTTTTTGCATGTATTCGCATTATATTTAAATGGTATGTATTTTAAACGCAGCTGATTCTCAAAAAACGCAGTCAGTTTTATTGTAAATGTTGACATAAGTAATATATATTCTTTCGGCGGCTAGTTGTTGCTGTTGTGTGTGGAATTTTTTTTTTTCTTTGGTTATTTCACTATCGACTAAATTGTACTTAAGTCGTCATTCATTTAAAGGTTCTGGTATTAGTAGCGATGGCTTGGAAGATTCACTTTTGCCGGCGACCGCTCCTCCCCGGCCCCACCCCCTCATTAATTTGCCGGCTGCATTACTCTTGGCCAGCGTGCAACTGTAAAAACGTGCGCCTTAAGAGAAAAGTGAGTATGGAGAGGGAAAGGTGGGCTTCTGAACGAATTTTGGGCTTTGTAGTGGGGAAGTGGAATTGGGTGGGGGTGAAGAGCTGAAAAAATGTCCAGAGCTAAAACCAGTGGAAATGTGTATTTAGTAAATTTAACCAGCTTTCCCCGTTTTTAAGGAAATAAAACGGAGTTCAGGACGTGTTCTCGCAGTTGAACTGTGGTGGTGGTGGTAGAGGTTTACGGTTGCGTATTCTGACTTGAGCTATAGATATTGCATCATAACCCTTGACATTTTTCCGCAGTTTTAGCAAATTTAAGTTAAGACAATTGGAAACGTACCTAGTTGCCATAAAACTTAAATGGTGCGAGTTTCTTTGAATTTTTGGTATTCTGCAGCGCTTCCACTAGAATACATACATGCTCTAGTCTAAGTACACCTGCCACGAAGTTAGTGAACACCGTGCGTAGTACAGTTATGCAAATGTACCTATTTTGGGAGTACATGGTTTTAAATCGGCGTTAAACGAAGTCACATTTATCATCGTTAATGGTCAGTTTAAGATTTTTGCAAACATCTGGAGCTGGTACGCTTACATGCCATCGGCCTGTGAGGTTTTGCGAGGGGTGGCGCAAGCGTTTCCGCTCGAACTTGATCCGCTTGGAGGAGGGCGCGTTACTCGCCAATGGGCGGGTTTGGTTAAATCATATTTTGCAGGAACCTCCCAACAGGCGTAGCCAAGGGGATGTAAACATAGATATAAGCCGGGTTCTTCCGCGCTAGCGCTGCAAAATTGCTGCCTTAAAGGACCTGCGTCAGCGCAGAGTTCCTTTTTTTTTTTTTTTTTTTTTTTTTTTTTTTTTCTTTTTTACTGAACACGTATATCGTCGATAATCCAAACATTAAGTCTCGGTCTGTGTTTGTTTTTACAGATTTGCCACCATGCCGCAAAGCTTTTCCCCGTGCCGAGATATGGACTATGATAATGAACCTTTACTTTTTGATGAGGAGATTTGTCAGTATCTCCTCAAAGACTTGGATATGATCAAGTCGTCTCCCCCGTCACCCCTTCACAAGCATGATCCTGCAAATGGCCTTTCTGACCTCCTTCCGTCTGAACAGTTTGAGTTTTTTTCCAATCTGCTGTTTGAGGACCGAGATATGAAGGACAGCTTTGCTTGGGGCAGTGACTTCATAGATCTGCATGGGAGCAAGGATCGACATGCCAGCACTGCCCTGTCTGAAGACTGCGTATGGCACAGTGAAAGTGACAAAAGTACAGATGAGCAACCCTCTTCAGTCCTGTCTTCTAGCCCCCTTGCTTCCAACATTGAGGGGGATATCTTTGACCTGGCCGCAACTAGTCTAGATTGTCACCATGCTGGCACGGACTACACACAGTATGAAGAGGACCTTCAGGAGAGTTTGGAGCCAAGTTCCTCTGAGGATGATAGTTCCCTGTCTGCAGGAACAACTTCTAGCAGTGATTCAGGTCAGTTTTGAGAAAATGGTTTTCATTTGCTACTGCTGGTAGAATGTCTGCACACCGTGACTTAAATTTTGTTAATGTAAAAAGTGTAGTGTGAGCAGTCTTCAATTGAATGGATATTGCTGTTCTGTTCAAAGTGTCAATCTTTTTAAGAAACATTATGAATGTGATACTAACCTTTTGTGTGTGGCTTGATGTACTTGAGCTTTCTTGAGTCAATTTTCAATGCCTTTTGATTCTATTTCCAGATGGAGAAATAGATGTTGTCACCGTTGAAAAGAGCAACCCTGTCAGAAGCACCTGTACTGCTGCATCCAGTAGGTTATCTACTAGGTTTCAGACCCAGAAAGCCATGAAGCGACGCCACCTAGAAATTCAGCTACAACACAATTATGCTGCACCTTGCCCCTCCCTCAAGAAAAATGAGCCACAGCATCACAAGAGACAAAAAATTGACTCCTCCCGGACCTTCCTGGCGAGCAAAAGCCGCATCTCAAGTACCAAATCATCAGACCTTGAAGAGGAGGAAAGGCGGCGGACACACAATGTCATGGAGAGACAAAGGAGAAATGAACTTAAAAACTGCTTCCTTCGGCTAAGGGACAATGTCCCTGAACTGTCCAATAATGACAAAGCATCCAAAGTAAATATATTAAAAAAGGCCCGGGAGTGCATCCGAAGCCTTGAGACGAACAATCAGAAACTGTCAAAAAAAAGAGACAAGCTTCAAAACAGACAGGAGCAACTGAAGAACCGGCTAGAACAGCTGCAGAGGCTGGCATAAAGTGGCATCACTCCAGGTGGTGAGTGGATAGAGAGACCGAACTAGGTCTTGTGGCTAAGTAAAGACATTTTGGCCCAAGTAATGCAGTTCACTGAGGCCTGAGAGTTTAATTTCTTGGAGTTCATCTTGAAATTTGAGAAACCTATATTGTTGTTCCATACCTCTTCTAGCAGAGAACATTATTCATTTTTTCCTCATTTATACAAAACCAAGGATTGAAAGAACTGTAAATAAATGGTCTTTGATCAGAAAGACTTTATCAGTTATGTTCCTGTAAGGAGTTTGCTTTGACTGGAACCATGCATGCCACCTAAAGTTCTAAGATATAAGGGGCACAGTGACACTGCTTTTCTTTGATAAAAAGAACTTAAGAATTCTTTGCTTTTAAGTTTTCTCCCCCAATACCCCACCCCCAAGAAAATCTTTGGGATAGATGAGGATGCAGTGTTTTTCCACAGCACTTTGGGCTATATTTTGAATTTGTGTTGTCCTGGGTCGTGCATGTCCAAAGTGCATGTCTGTCCTGTCTTTCCACGTTTCTTTTTTTCCTCTTGACAGTTTTGGGAATAAGGGAGACCGAAGTTTAGAATCTCTTGGACTGTTCATTCCAAGCTGCACAAGGATTATTGCAATTTTTTATTTTATATAAACATGTTTGGGGTGAGCTGTGTTTAGAAAAACTCTTCTACCTCATCTAGTTAAGCAGTCTTGGATAATTGTTTTTGAAAAGTCAGCTTTCTACTGCCTACAAACAGTAATAAAGTTTAACTATACATTTATTTGTATAAGAGCAATTTTATTTTCATACCAAATCAATGTAGATTTTTTTTTAAATGTGTTGTATTGTTTGAAAATTTTCAGAAATTAAATTATTTTCCCATGTAATGTATGCTTTGTGTGTGGGTTTTTTGTTTATATATTTTCCCTTTTTATTAAAAGGAATTTGTACAGTGGTATGTAGGCAGTTTTAATCAGGGCTGGATATAAGTTGAATGTCCATTGAAGTCTTTCCCTTGGTATACTGTAATGCTGAACATTTTAAGGAGTTGAAGCCAGCTAGGTGATGGTTTAATATCTTGCAAAAACTTGACTATCGGCTTTCTATTCTTGGCACATCAGTATGAATTAATTGGACATTCTCAGCATTTAAATTTTAAAAGGCAGATACCACATTAGTTTTTAATTACATGTAACTGATTATTTAAGTCTTTCATTGCATCTTAGAACTAATTGTTGCCTCATTACTTCCATTAGGCTGTGGTACAAAGCTGCCTCTTCCATCTTACAGGTGTAACCTTTTCCTTCTGATCATTCATTTTTAGTCAGACATTCAAATAAGTTGAAGCGTTTCAACTTTTGTCAGTCTTAATTGTACCATTCTGGGGAAGTTTTTTGTGGTGACTATCGGCTTACTAAGTGAAAGTGTATGATATTTACATCTTTTGGAGTAGGGTGGAGGTGATGAACATTCTTTACATTTCATTTGGGTAGGGGGATGTGCAGCTAGGCATAGAAGAATCTGAAATGCTTACATTAGTTCCTGGAAAAAATGGACAGGTGTTTAATGGACAATTCAGAATGTTTTGGTGGTCCATTCTCTCTAAATTAACAAATTGAGCAGGAAGCTTTTATAGGCATTTGTCAAATGTTTGTACTTCAAAATTACTCTACTGAAAATTGTTGAGCCCCAGAATGGTGGCAGGTTAACATCTTATGGTTTCTCCACCCAAAAGGCCTTGTTGGATACTTCAACCCCCATCCAGGATTCAAAGTAATTTATAATTTTAATCTGCAAGGAGGTAATAAATGCAGGGGTTTGCCAGTTTTCTGTATGGAGTACAACTTGTTACCTCTTCATCAAACTGCATTCTTCCTGTGTCAGAAGTGTGACCTGTAACAAACTATTGTTTATAGCAAGGATGACCTCTCTTTAAAATAGAGCTTGAGGGTTCTCCAGGAACTTGAGTCATCCATTTGTATTACACTGGTTCTGAAATGTACTGTTAACCACAGTGCAGTTGCTTGACCAGATTTTAATCATCACTGGCATTTAAATACCATTCTATAGTGCTGGCATAGACCCCAGCCTCACTCATGAATCTCCAATTGTCAAAATTTTCATGACAAATCTCTTTCCACTATCTAAGATGCAATCACAGCAGTTGAATCTCAGGTAACCACCATTATTCTTGGTATTCATTTCGCTGATATGGAAGGATCCCACAAAATGATGCAGTCAAGAACAGATGATGGCCCCAGGCTGTCACTGCTGTTAGCACCCCTTTTGTAATTAATTGCAAAGTTATTTTAACCATGTCTAGCATCCCCATCTTCCATATGTTTTCCTCTACTTGTTTCATGACAGTCTTGACCCCTTATATGCCATTTATACATAGCAAATTTTCCCTTTTACAAATAAGTGGATTACAATTCAACAAGATGGAAGCCTCATGGATTATACTTGGTATTGCCCTTAGTCCTTAATTACATTCTTCCATAACCTATCAGTTTTAACTGCTGTGGAATCCCATGCAGACACGCCACTAGCACTTGCAGTTCCTACTTAACCCTTCACTGGTGTCCAAATAGCACTGATTATTGATTTCTTTCTAATTTTCCATTCTCTCCTATTACAATAGTTGACTCTCTGCACATCTTTGGATTACACTGGGATTTCTGGGTCACAGTCCCAGTAAGTGCCTTTCATCGTGACATTAAAGACTTGTGCATATGCTAGGTAGCCCATGTCAGAGTGTTGAGCTCATCTGCGTTCTAATGTACCTCTGTTGTCCAGGTGCTCTGTTACCAAAGCAAAGTCCTTCAGACATCTACTTCGTTATTTTTTTTTGCTCAGACAGGAACTTGAGGCCTACTTTGAGCTGCTTCTTCAACTCTTTAAAGTGAATGAGTTATCTGGCATCCAATCCTGGGTGGATTTTGCCTTCTTACTTTCTTTTGGTTATCATTCTAACTGCTATGTTTTCAGAAAGATATTGTGGTAGAATGGATGAGGCCTTGCCTAGAACCCTTTCCAATCTTGGTTCACATGTAAAGACCTTGTGGCAATGTCATGTAAACTACTTTATTGTGAATAGAAGTTCTTTGTATAGTGCGCTGGAGAAGAGTTTCTTCTGAAAGGCACTATATTAAGTCGATTGAAAATATCCATACCCCTTGCACTTCAGAACATGTAATCCACCTGAAGCTAAGCATCTTTGGGCCCAGCCAATATTGTACTTGGATGGGACATCAACCGTGAAAGCTTGGGATGCTGCAGGAAGAGGTGTTGGAGAAACCATCATGGGGTCCTTATTCTGTGTTGGTGTGTGCATCCAAATGCCCCAGTGCAGTGATGGGGACCCTGTGCTGTAAAAATTGATGACACCCTTTAAATGAGATCTAAAACTGAGGTCCTGGCTAACTTCATCTTATGTCTCGTGTAATGAATGAGGACTAAACATAAGGAATGGCTCAAACAGTTGAACTTGTGGAAGACAAGTTAGGTGGTGGTGGTGGGGGTGTGAATATAAATAGTGGCTTTAAATTCCTGAAATTTATAAATAAGATAAACTGCTCAAGGTTATACCTTTTAGGGCAACTGATAAAACTGAGGAGAGGCAGATGTAGGATAAGGTCTTGATGTAGAGAGCTGTTAGTGTCTGGAATTTATGGCCAAGCCAAGATGGTAGACTTGCTAGCCCAGATCTCAACCCAGCAAGTTACTTAAATCTTGCAATCCAGTTGCCCAAATCTGTTTTTGTATATCACGTTGGCATGTGTTTTGGATATAAAAAAACACTATAAAAGAGTAGTGGACAACAATGTTCGACATTTTAAAGATCAGAATTGTTGCTATTACTTGTCTGACACCTTTATTCAAGGCTACTTACAATATTTTAAAGATAGAATTGGTTACATTTCTTTTGTTTTTGCAATTGGAGCACAAACAGGTGAAATAATTTGCTCATGGTTAGACACTGTCAGCAGCAGGATTTGAACCTACAGCCTCAGGGTTTTGAAGCCCAATGCCTTAACCACTACAACACACTGCCTGTATCATATTCACTTAAATGGCAGGCTGGGCCTAACACAAGTCCAGCATTTAACCAATTTACATCAGGTTGGTGCTGCGTCAGTGGGTTGAACAGCAGATATCCTACCCTTGAAGAACTGATCTGAGGGAGGTTTGGGTGATGATCATTTCTAGGAATTGCAAGTATCAGGGTTGTGATCCCTACTGGGGTTTTCGGTCTGATTTCTTGGACTTGAGATGTCTGGAATAGACTCCTTACACCTTAATTAAGTTTAGGAATGTGGCCCCCTGCCATGCAGCACACTACAACACACAGTCTTTTAATCATACTAGGCCAATAATGTGTGACCAGTTCTCATAAAACAATATAACACACTTTGGGAGTACCTGCAAACTCTGCACAAATAGTGGATAGATTGAGGTTTGAACCCAGGATTCTAGAGCTGTAGAACACCCTAATTTTGAAACAAAAGAGTGTAAGAGTATTTCTCCACTCCATGTGTAAGCCGAACTCAAATTCACAACACCAATACAGTATAATGGAGCTGCAAGAAGCAAACGGCCTGTAGCCTACACAGATAAGTGAGGTGTTGGTGCATTCATTTGGTTCCTGCTGCCTTCTCCTCACTCCAGAGTCGGCTTAGTCTCGAAATAGTCCTAACTGTTGATCCCCATCAAGGTGGCCAAATACTAGACAGTATTCTGCATGGTCACTTCAGAGTTTAAATCAAGAACACTATGTGCTAGGAATGATAAAAAAGAGGGCATTCCAAGTTGTTTTACACAAGTCAATGATAAAACATTTCTCTTCAAAATAAAAGCATTGGGTGCTCTTTGTGTAGTTTAATTACAACACATAGCATCAGGCAGCCAGATTGGACATGACCCAGCTCTAACTGTAGTACTGATCTACAGGATATTGTCAGAAATGCCTGATTACATAGTGCCAGGAATCCTGATGAAATTTTATATAATGTAATAAAGAGAAATGTCTTTGAAAATGGACGTCATTTATATATTAAAGGACTTGGTAAACTCGTTGAAGGCTATACAGTCATGTGAAAAAGTAAGTACAACCCATGAAACATGAACATATCAAGATCTGATCTACATTTAAACAGTATCTCTTATACAGTGGTGTGAAAAACTATTTGCCCCCTTCCTGATTTCTTATTCTTTTGCATGTTTGTCACACAAAATGTTTTTGATCATCAAACACATGTAACCATTAGTCAAATATAACACAAGTAAA
>JANRMT010062856.1:38179329-38193903 GCA_026402145.1 Polypterus bichir lapradei
ATGTGTTTGATGATCAGAAACATTTTGTGTGACAAACATGCAAAAGAATAAGAAATCAGGAAGGGGGCAAATAGTTTTTCACACCACTGTATATATTTCTCTTCTGGTTTGTCCTGCTTCCACTTCAAAACCGGTTCCGCCCACACACAGCCGAAACGGCATTTCTCAATTCCTATTCGTCCTCTTCCAAACCCTTAATTTTAAAACAGGGAGCCAGTGAAGTTGAGCGAGTAAGTGTAATATGTTCAGTGGATTTAGAACAGCAGGTTGTTATCCTGGCAGCAGAATTTTGAATAAGTTGTAAGCAATGGATAAGTTTTTGTGGGATGCCAGTTAGAATAGCATTACAGTAATCTATACGTGAGGTGATACTTCATATCAATACTTTAGTACTGTATTGCATAAGAACAGGACGAAATCTAGAAACGTATCGGACATGGAAGAAGGCAGTCCAAGAAATGTTACTTATATGGGAGAAATTATTTAATAATAATAATTATTATTATTATTTAATAATTGCCACTATTAGTGTATACATGTATATAAATAATAGCATGTGCGGTGGGCTGGCGCCCTGCCTGGGGTTTGTTTCCTGCCTTGTGTCCTGTGTTGGCTGGGATTGGCTCCAGCAGACCCCCGTGACCCTGTAGTTAGGATATAGCGGGTTGGATAATGGGTGGATGGATGAATAATTGCATGTAAACGATTCTCCAAAATCTGTTGTATGTAAACGATTCTGTTTTAAACGTTATTGTTTTTTCATCAGAAAACCCAGTTTCCATGTCTACCTGTATTAGTTTAAATGGCACTTTTGCCACTCGCAATAGGGTATTTCTTTCTTCTTGATTTCTGAATTCCTTTCTCACCGTTTTCCGTTCCTATTCTTACACCACCGTATGCTACGGCAGGCGTCGGCTAGTTTTTAGATAAAGGAAATGTAATTGATAAAAGCCATGAACACTGAACTTCTTAATCATTTATTCAAAAGTAAGTCCACCCCTGGCTCTGATAGCTGGTTTTGCCCCCTCAAGCAGGCATTTCTAAAGATAAGACTAATGCACTTTGTCATCAAACATGCCAAAAGATACTTGTTGGTCCTGTGATTACAATTCTGGGGTTCTTAGAGAATTCTTTCTGATCTTATGCTGAACTTGCTGATACAGCCTGGCCTGGAATAGTTGGTATTTACTTGATACCTTTTCTACTTGTAGATGACCTTGCTGTTAGTGAAATGGCTGTTTTTCAGTGTTTGGATATTTTTTACAATCCTTTCCCAAACTCAAATACACATCTATAACCTTTCTGAAGGCCTCATAGAGCTATTATGTGATGGTGATAGCATACACACACACACACACACACACACACACACTTCAACAACAGAGAGCAAAGCAAACTAAATGTCATTTGTCATTTTCTAACCTGCTCAATCCAGATTGGGATTGCTGAAGTTGGGTTTAGAGATGGCTGGAGCCTATCCATAGCCTAGCACAGGGAGCAAGGCAACTAACCAAGTACAGGGCGCCAGTCCATTGCAGGATGAACACACACACACACCAGGGCCAACCTAACATTGCTAGTTCACCTAACCTGCATGTCTTTGGACAGTGGGAGGAAACTCACACAGACACAGGGAGAACAGGCAGACTGGAGCTCTGGTCTAATAATTGGGAGGCAGCAGCACTACCATTGCACCACCGTGCCATCCTCAAACTAAGCATCTGTGGTTTAAATATGACAAAATCCCCTCTTATGATGTTTTAATCCTATTTGAGTTAGTGATGAATGTAGGGGTGGATTTACTTTTTTCCACAAGAGAAGTATGTATTTATGTTTATTTAAATTATACTATGGACTACAAATTGTAAATGTGGCATGATGTTTATTGTTTTATATCATTTTTATCTATTGATACTGATTAAATAAAGATCAAATATTGATATGTCCACTTATGTTAAAAAAGAAAAATAAACATTTAATGGGGTGTACTTAGTCACATGACTCTTAGTAGAAGTTCTGAAATTAAAATATTCTTTAAAAGTGTAAATGTTTATTATGTAGGTAAGCCCAGGCTAGAATTTTTTCTACAGAGGCATTCCCAATCAAGCTGAAAATTGTAAATGTTATAGTTCAGGGTAGCCTGGTGGTGCAGTGGTTAGAGCTGCTGCCACATAGTGTTCTGCCAGTTATTGTTGGTGTGAAGTGTGGGGTTTCCTTCCACATCCCAAAATATGCACATTTTAGGTTATTTGGTTAGTTCAAATTGGTCCAGCGTGGCTGTGTGCACTAATGGGCCCTGTCATGGTCCGTGTGTTTCCTGACTTGTCACCAGTGTGGCTCAATGCTATAATGCTGCTGCAGTAATGTGCCTGTTTCTCTGTGAACTTTGTAGCAAGCCACTGTACCTTAGTCTGATTTAAAAAGCAGCATGACTTGTTATTCAGTTAAGTGTACCACCGGGAGCCTGTGCCCTAAACGTATCTGGGATGTATGGTCTGTGATGGACAAGCTTTTATTATGGGGTGGATTCTTCCTTGTGCTGAAAGCTGCTGAGGAAAGCCCTAGCTTCTCAAGACCAGAATTTAGATTATTTGTTTTCAGTTAATGACGGAGAGGAGAGGAGAGGTTGGGAGCATGTGCTGATAGCGCGTTGCCACACCCACCACACAACAACCACTTAGATTAGGACCCGAATGCAGCAGGTGACACCTCAGCACCACACTGAAACAGTGTGAGGTTTCTTTATGGTGGTTGAGAATGGATGATTTAGTTTAGGGCTGGTATGGTTGTTCAAGGATTTGTGTTACTGCTTTTGGTTCTAAGCTTAGTCCCTGTCTATGTGGACTTTGTATGTCCTAACTGTGTTTAGATTGATTTCCAAGTATTCTCACTCCCTTCCATGTCCTAAACATGTTATTTTAGGTAAACTAGTCACTAATAATTGGCTCGGCCTGAAGGAGTAAATGTGTGATTGTGGTTTGTTTGTTTCTTTAGGTTTGGCCCCCTCATTATTTTCAGTACCCAGACAGGACACTTGGCCAAAGTATCAGAGGGGGAGAGACAAGTCTTCAGTTCCAAAGCGTCACCACATATGAAAGGGCTGTGGTTTGTGGGTTAATTTCATTTTAGCAGAGGATTAAATGTGACAATATTTTATTTTTTTTTTTTTTTTTTGTCCACCTGGCCATTGGACATTACTTTATTCTTTGCTAATTAGTATTGCCTAATCATTTTCTAATATTTTTCTTTTTTCATCTTGTAAAGCACTTTGAGCTACATAATTTGTATGAAAAGGTGCTATATAAATAAACGTTGTTGTTGTTGTAAACTCACACCCACTGTGGCCCTGAAAGGACTGAGCTGAGTTGGATGTCTGGTTTGAGAATTAAACAGACCTGGCTTTAATTTAGTTATATAGTTTCTTTCTGATTGGATGTTTGGATCTCTACAGATAATTTAGAAATACCAAAATATCACAAAACAATGAAAATGTTGCCCTTTGCCATGTGTGTGGTATTCTGATAATACAGTATGGCAAACATCCACTCTGCTCTGAAACACTGATTAGACTCACTTATCAGTATCCACCTTAATAAAAGGACAAGTGTCTGTGTGTGTCTATGTGAAAAAATCGGGAGTGGTCTCCTCTAGACTTTCTTATATACTTAGATATGGGGATAGATTTTTGAGGAGTAAACCGCAAGACAATGATTATATTTTTATATTATGTACATTAATGAACCATC
The DNA here is from genome assembly GCA_026402145.1 of Polypterus bichir lapradei. NCBI lineage: Eukaryota > Metazoa > Chordata > Cladistia > Polypteriformes > Polypteridae > Polypterus > Polypterus bichir. The sequence goes on from JANRMT010062856.1 coordinate 38,183,076, forward strand.
AACAACAAATCAAATTAATAATATATTGAACAATTATTATAAAATTAAAGTTGAATAAATCGGACTCAGCAGCTGCATGAATAAAAGGTAAAGTACCACATACTGTTAGTGGAAATAGCCCAAAAGTTGATAGAAATCTATGTTTTGTACCTAATACTTGTATGCAAAATTTGGTTGACCTAAGTGAAATATACACACACGCACACATACAGACAAACACATAGACATAACTCCAAAAATTGTCAGACTCAGGGAGGTCTAAAACATTGAGATTCATCAAAATCTTGAAATGGAATTTTTGGAGGATTCCAATACTTTCCCAATACTTTGTATACAAGAAAGTAAAAATGTAGAAACAGGCAAAACATGTACAAGAACAGTAAAAAAAAATCAAAATAACAAATAAGGATCTAAAAAGTACAGAATTGGTCTTATCGGCCTATTCTGGTGTCCAGCGCTATATACCAGCAGCAGCAGTGTGGGAGTGACATTCTTGCACTCATGCCATGTGAGCAAGGTTTATAGCTGTAATTCTAATGGCTGATAACACTGCAAATTGTGCAATGGATGAGTGAAAATAATGACAAATTGACAGGCTTATTGGAAAAAAAAGTACCAAATACAGTGGAACCTCAGTTCATGACCATAATTCATTCCAAAACTCTGGTTGTAAACCGATTTGGTCGTGAACCGAAGTAATTTCCCCCATAGGATTGTATGTAAATACAATTAATCCGTTCCAGACCGTACAAACTGTATGTAAATATATTTTTTTAAAGATTTTTAAGCACAAATATAGTTGATTAAACCATAGAATGCACAGTGTAATAGTAAACTAAATGTAAAAACATTGAATAACACTGAGAAAACCTTAAACAGAGAAAACTAACATTGCAAGAGTTCACGCTATAGCGCTACGAACCGCTCACTAAAAACACTTTTTTTTAAATGAGTTTTAAACACAGGGAAAAAAATGAACATTTGAAAAAACTAATTTAAAAAACCACCAAGTGTGCAACATTGCAACAATGCACGCTACGAAACGATAGCTGTAAACAGAAGTGAAGTGGAGTTTAAAATCCAATAGAAAAAAGTCTTCATTAAATACAACGAGGTTAAAACAATGCTCGGATCTGTCTCTTTAAAAGAAAGCCCGGTGTATTCTTTAACTGCCTTCTCGGCCTTATGCGTCCAGCCGTCTCTCTCGCTCGTACGCGCATGTGTGTGTGTGTGTGTGTCTCTCTGTCTCTCTCTCGCTTGCGTGTGTGTCTCTCTCTCTCTCTCTCTCTCATGTGTGTGTCTCTCTTGTGCACCTGTGTGTGTGTGTGTCGCGCTCTCTCTCTCTCACTTGCTAGCTGCACAGGGAATGCGCAGGGAGAGACTGAACACGTGCGGAAATCATCAGCGCGCACAAACCAAAAGGGAAACTGGCTTGTTTGTATACCGAGTGTGTGGTCATGAACAGATGCAAAAGTTTGGCAAATGTTTTGGTCATAAACCAATTTGTACATGTTCTGAGACGTTCGTGAACCGAGGTTCCACTGTACAACTAAGGTAAAGGTGCTAAACCAGACCAGTGCATTAGTGACGACCAGTGCATTTTCCCAACAAAACACTTCGACTATAAGAATGGTCAGTTTGATGAGTAACACCAAGAGGAAGAGGCAAAATGGACAGCTCTATCTGAAAAGGAAAACAACGCCATGAGGGAAAGGGATTGGATGCATATTAGTATACCAGACCAAATGGACACCCTATTGTGATGAATGGTCCTTGGAACAGGTCAACTTTGTAAATAAATAATTGTGCCTCGAAGTGCAGGCTTGAATAGGGTGTGGGTGTATGAACGCACTTCTCTCTGGAGTTGTTTAGGGTGCTTGATTGATCACGTGCACATACATGCCAAAGTGAGTGGACAAAAAGAGGGAAAAGACAAGAGAGAAGAGAGAGAAAAAAAAGAGAGAAGGCATGTTGCTGACCGTCAAGAGGGGGCTAAAGGTTGCTCCTGCTGAGCAGCCAGGGAGTAGGAGCAACCGCAAATATTGATGGCAGCGGGAGTCGAAGGAGTACAGGCTTGGTAGTGCCATGTGGAACACCATGGGATTGGGGGCAGGGACATGAGCAGGGCTGAGAGTTATCTGTGCCTGTTGGATGATGTCTCTCTGTGCTGTGAGACCCAAGTAGGATAAGCCAGAGAGATGTCGGTTTTAAAGGGATGCACCTGAGCTTGTCAATTTTTAGACAAGATGGTATCCTGCTGACATTTAATCCTCATTTTAATGGATTATTTATTGGATTTTTAACCTTCACGAGCACTTTGGTTTATTGGATTATTTATTTATTGTGAGAGGTTGAAATGCACTGCACTATTTATTTGAACACTTTTTGTGTTTTGAAAGACTTTAAATAAAAGCATTCTTCACTTTTATATCTGCCCCCTGGTTGGATATTTGTGTCCTCATTTCCAAGCTCAACTCAGTTACGACTACAGATGAACTGGGTTCAAGAGACTCCTGGATGGAACAGGTAGAGTGGAGCCAACTAGGACCGTTAAAACAATGTATCAAATAAACATGAGGTCCAGGTTGATTACTTGGATTTCACCCATCTTTGATGGTAGCACAGCTAGTTAAATAATACAACCTTTTAAAATCTGCTAATTCTATTTGCACTTAATTCTATTAGCAATATTCAGAAGGCCACATACAACCTTCAAAGAAGCACCAATCTAGCCCATAATAGGGCTCACTCACACACCCACCAACCTACAGTGGGCTAATTTAGTTAACTAAGCATGAATGTCTTTAGAACGTGGGAGAGGATTCCACTTCAGACTGGAGAAAAAGATTTGAAGATAAGAGTCCATAAAGGCAGCACTGCGAAGTCCACCTCACTATTAATCTTTCAAACTTTTTCTTAACAGCAACAACATCTTAGATATTGGATGCAATTTTATCCACTTACACCTTTATAGTATAATGTATAAAACAGCCCTGACTATTATCGTTGAGAATCACAATTTTACTCAATTCACAAGTGAAATATCAGTTGGGGTTAACAGGAAGAAATACTACTTTGACAGGAAATTTGAATCCTCAGATTAAATCAGGGCACCTGATATTTTAATACTATGTGAAAATTTGCATTATGATTTTTATGCAGTTGGTGATATCTGTCTGATGCACCCTGATTATTTGGACCTTTCGATATTCCATTTTCTGTGTCCACTTATTTCTTATCACAGCCCTGCACGGTTCTGGATGAAAAAAATCCTGGTTATAGGCTTATTAAAGCTTAGGTTCAGTTTTGTTAGATTTATAAAAACCTAAGAAATCTGACAAACAAGAGTAGTAGTAGTAGTAGTTTATTTATGTAGTGCCCTTCACAGACAAAAGGTTACAGAGCACTGAACAGCAAATTCAACAGTTAAAACAAAACAAACAAAACCAATAAAAACAATAAATAAACCAGGAACTATTCAGCACTGATTAAAAGCTTGTTTAAAAAGAAATTTTTTTAGTTGTTTTTTAAAAGAATCAAACGAATTGACTCCTCGCAGACCACAAGGCATGCTATTCCATAGTCTTGGTGCCACAGACTGAAAGGCACGATCCCCACGGGTTTTTAGCCGAGTGCATGGGACAACGAGAAGGCCCTGCTGCCCAGATCTGAGAGCCCGACAAGTTGTATGGCATTGGAGCAGGCTGGTTAGGTACTCAGGAGCTTGTCCATGCAAAGCTCTGAAAGTAAGTACCAAAACTTTAAAATGAATTCTATAAAACACTGGGAGCCAGTACAGTGTGTACAGAATGGGAGTGATATGATCATTCCGGCTAGCGCAAGTTAGGAGCCTGGCAGCTGCATTTTGAACAAACTGAAGATGTGAGAGAGAAGACTTGCTCAAACCTGTAAAAACAGCATTACAGTAATCAAGCTGTGAGGAAATAACAGAATGAACAAGCATCTCCAATTCTGATTTTGAAACAGCATTTTTTAGTTTTGGGAGATTTCTTAAATGAAAGAAACATGAGCGGCTGACTGACCTTACATATTCATCAGGTGTCAGGGACTGGTCAAAAATAACCCCATGGTTACATAGACTCGACTTAACAGGAGAGACAGAAGATAATTTTAAACTGATCTCAGAATGAAGAACAGGAGGAGCAACAATTAGTACCTCAGTTTTTCCTGAATTCAACTGCAGGTAATTACTACTGAGCCAGTCGTTAACCTGAGACAGACAATCAACCAATGTGACCAAAGTATTAATTTGGTTAGGCTTAAATGAAAAATAAAACTGTATATCATCTGCATATAGATGATACGAGATGTCCTTAAAAGAGTTAAGAATTTGTGATATGGGAAGAATATATAAATAGAAAAGTACCTATCCAACAACCAAGCCCTGTGGCACTCAAAATGTCAAAGGAGCAGCGTAAGATGAAAAGCCAGCTGCACCGAATGAAAAACTCCTATTTGACAAATAAGAGGAGAACCAGTCCAAAGCAGAGCCAGAGACACCTAACAGCTTTGGTAAGATCTAACAGTACAAGCACAGAGCACCTGCCTGCATCAGCAGCAATTAAAAGATCATTAAAAACTTTTAGAAGAGCTATTTCTGTAGAATGTCGCCTCATTGAAAAGAATTAAAGAACCGCTGCTTTTCTAAGAAGGCACAAAGTTGCTGCTCAACCACCTTTTCCAAAACTTTGGCAATAAAAGGCAGTTTTGAAATTGGCCTGTAATTACTCAAAATAGAGGGATCAGAATTAGATTTTTTCAACAGCAGTTGAATTACAGCATGTTTAAAATACGATGGAACTACACCAGATCTCAAGGAGCAATTTATGATATTCAAAAGGCATTGGCCTATGCAACTCAAAGATTTTAACATTAATGATGTTGGCAACAGGTCAGTAGGACATGGTGAAGGTTTCATCTTTCTGAGCAAGTCAGAAAGATCAAGAAGTGAAACTTCTGAGAACACAAAAGACTCAGAACATGAGTGAATGAGAGTACTAGGTAAGACAGCTGGAACAATATTAGCCTGAACAACATTAACCTTGCCAATAAAAAATGTAAGAAAATTATTACAATCACTGTCAGAAAAATCCTGAGTAATAGATTGAGATGGATAAATAATATTGTGAATAGTATCAAATAGCACTTGGGGATTACGCTTGTGAGTCTGAATAAAATTAGAAAAATAAGCTGTTCTACTGTAGCATCCCTAACCAAAGAATTAAAAGAAGCAAGTAAATCCTTTAAGTATGAATGATGAACTTCCAGATTAGTAGACTTCCATAGGCACTTCGCTTTTCGGCAGGAATGCCTAAGATTACAAATGGAGTCATTCATCCAAGGAACTGAGTGGGTAACAGAACGCTGCCAGATTTTAAGAGGTGCAATCTTTATCAAAATATCAGTACAATGGTCATTAAAACATTGAACTGCTAACTCAACATTATCAATATTACTGCTGGCATCAGATGCCACAAACAAATCAACAAACTGATTAATCACTGGCTCATTAATGAAACAAGTACGCCTAGAGTTAACACAAGGTGACAACTCTAAATTTGAAGACAAGTCAAACAAAACACACTTATGATCACTAAAGGTTACATTACAAATTGTAACATCATTCAAGCTAACTCCATAAGAAAAATCTAAATCCAATGTATAAATTGAAATACAATATATTTGGGTTACACGCCCAATTCTATCAGATTAGTAAAATCAGAATCGCGCTGCCAAGTCTCCGTCAGGAACATGAAATCCAATTTATTACTAGTAAAAAAAGTAATTCAAAATAAATGACTTGTTTGTGATAGAACGTGCATTAATCAGTGCTACCTTAGCTGGTAGAGTCATAGAAACAGCGGCCGTCAAATTAGCATTTTCTGGAAAACGAGGGATAGCGCGGAGCAGTACTTCCTCGGCGAACTCGGACAGGGAGCGGGAAGCTACATGTCAGGTAATCCTGGCAGAACAGGTCTCAAGCACGCCGGCCTGCTCGGATAATCCTCAGATAAAGATGGAAGATCCACATCAGAAACACAGCGCCGTAGACGCCGAAACCTCGCATGCACACCTGCCCTTTTTCCACGTTTCCACCGACGGGACCGCAGGTTGACTCGGGTGCCATTAACCAACAGTGGGAAAAAGCCGCTGAACAACGTAGCATTCACAAGCGGCGGAGGAAAAAAGGTATAGTTGTAATGCTGAGAGAAAGTTTCTAATGTTGATCAATGAAATGCGATCGTACGCTAACACGGCTGGAAAACCGTGTACTAGTGTCACAAAATAAACAAAAATATCCCACAACCGCAATGAGCGGGGCAAGGCAAAGGCATAGCCTAACAGAGGCGCCATTACATTCTTCCATTCAGAAGGATGGAAGGACCATTCAGTCCTTCTAGCCCATTTGTTTAACTTTTGGATAAGATGCCCCAACATGTCATTCAGCCCCTTCTTAAAGGTTGTCTTGCTAGTCTGTTCCAAAGTCCCAGAACTCTTACGATGAAGAAGTGCTTCCGGATTCAGTCTTAAATGCTCTTCCCCTTAATTTTCACTGATGTCCACAAGTACGTGTTTCACCCTTAAGCTGAAAGAACGTTGCTGGATCTACTTTATCAATGCTTTGGATGATTTTGAAAACCTGGACTTTCTTCTGCTCAGCGCTAAACAGGTTTGAGGTATGTTCTGGGACACATTTGGTCGCTCCTTGCTGCTGCTACACCTTTTTTGTAACGTGGTGACCAGAATTACAAACAATACTCAAGATGTGGTCTCACCTGTGCATTATATAATCTCAGCATAACGTCCCTCATTTTTACCATATAATCTAAAATTTTATTTGCCTTCTGCACATTGTTTATGATGAAAATGTTGTGATAAAATTAACTCCTAAATTATTTTCAGAGGTTGTCTCCTGTAGGACATTGTCTCCTATCTTGTATTTATAATTGACATTCTCATTCCCCACATGAAGCATTAAGCACTTTTCTACATTACCTGCATTTTCCAAGTGCTTGCAGAGTTCTGAATTTTGTCCAGGTGTTTTTGAGTTTTTGCTGCCCTGTCAATGTCTGCCATTCTTCCAATTTTAGTGTCATCTGTGAATTTCACATCTTTACAGACTTTACCAGAATCAATGTCATTAATATAAATCAGACCCCTGAGGACCTTTACTAACAAGTGTGGATCATTCTTCTCTTATCTGTACTCTTTGTTATTCTGTCAGTTAACTAACTTGAGATCCAATTATACAATTAAAACCTACAAACTAATAACTGTTAGTAAGTGTTAACTGTTCTAAAAATTTGCAGTAGTGTCCTGATGCTCCACAACATACATTCTGCTTTTTTAAGATAGTAAAAATTTGGAAAAATTTGGAAAAATTTAAATGAATCTAAACAAAGTTAAGGCAGCATGGTGGATGAATGGTTTCTGGCTCTTTGAACCAATACCCAGGAATTAGAGCCTGTTTAGAGTTTCCACTTTCAGTCCATTCACAGACTTCTCCAAAGTCCCAAAAGTTGTGTTAATATGAGGATCTAAACTGACTCAGTATAAATGTATAAATCTGGTGTTCTGTGCTGTTTAGGATTAGATTAGATTAGGTAACCTTTCCCTAAGTGAAATTTAGATGCATACAGCAGCACAAATATATAAAACAAATATACAGACACATGGGACAAATTTTACAAGATAGATAAATTTAATAAACAAATGTACATTGGGGAGAAATAGCAAAATTAATTTAAAGATTATAAGCATTTAGTTAGGGATGTCAGGTGTATGCACTGAATTGCCTGATAGCAGCAAGCAGAAAAGACCCATAGATGCACTCTAAACACAATGAGGATGAATGGGCTGGTGACTAAAAGTGCTCCAACAGAACACCTACTGGAGGGTATTTTTCATGATGGCATCCAGTTTTGCTACTATCCTCCTTTACATAACACCTTCCAGAACGCACAGGGTTCTCACTGTGATAGAGCAGGCCTGTCTGATAAGTTTGTTCAGGCACTGTGTCTTTTGAAATAAAGTTTCTTTTCCCCACCCTGACTATCATGGACTGATAGAACATTCCCAGCAGCTTATCATAAGACCCGAGTCTCCTTAGGAAGTATAGTTTACTCTGGTATTTCTTGTTCAGTGACACTGTGCTGTCAGTCCAGACCAGTTTGCTGTTTATGTGAACCCCCAAGTACTTGAGGCTCTGTACCCCTTCCACATCCTTCCCCTGGATGGTGACTGCTCTGAGAGATTCTTTGGCATGCTAGAAGTCCACCATCATTTTGACATGCTGATGTTGAGCTGCAGGTGGTTCTATCTGCATCACAAGAAAAAGTCTTCTATAGGCCTGTACTCCAAGTCATATCCATTATTAATGCAGGCTAAGATGGAAGAGCCATCTGAGAAGTCTGTAAGTGGTAAACACTTGTATTGCAATAGATGTCAGTTGTGTAGAGAATAATCAGGAGGGAGACAGGACAGTTCCGTCTGGTGGACCAGTATTGCACACCACCATTTCTGACACACAGTACCTTAGCCTCACAAACTACTCTGTGTTGGTTAGGTAGTCCATGATCCCGGAGACTGCAAGATGCATAGTCCTGAGCCTTGTCCCCGGTCGTTGAGGCATAATGGTGTTAAAGGCACTAGAAGAATCAATACTAATATATAATTAGAATAAGTGGGTTTGAAAGATGGAAAGATTTCTAAAAGAAAGGATAAATAAATCCACCTGTTGTTATTATTATATTATTATATTGTTGTTATGTTGTCAATGCACACCAAAGCAATATATTCTTCCCACTCATCCATCCACATTGATAAAACCATTTCTCACAACAGGTATCACCACTGATATGCATTTCTCAGGCTGACATGAGCACAGGATTTAAATAACACTGATTTGCATACTTGAGATGACCACTGGTGTTTATGTGCAGAGCTCTGGGATGGAAGACAAATGGCCTTATATACAGCGGGGAAAATAAGTATTGAATGAGACATGGAATAAGTATTGAACACGCTTACTGAAATTTATTTAATATTTAGTAGAAAAGCCTTTGTTTGTTAATGACAGCTTCAAGATGTCTCCTGCATGGAGAAACTAGTTGCATGCATTGTTCACATGTGATTTTGGCTTATTCTTCCACACAAACTGTCCTCAAATCTTGAAGGTTCTGTGGGTGTCTTTTATGAACTCTGATCTTCGGTTCTTTCCATAGATTTTCAATTGGATTCAAGTTGAGTGATTGACTGGGCCATAGCAGCTTTATTTTCTTTCTTTGAAACCAATTGAGAGTTTCCTTGGCTCTCTTGGTGTGTTTGGGATCAGTGTCTTGCTGAAATGTCCACCCTAGTTTCATCTTCAGCATCCTGGTAGATGGCACCAGATTCTTATCAAGAATGTCCTGGTACATTTCTCCATTCATCCTTCCTTCGATTATATGTTGTTGGTATGGTGTTTTTGGGGTGATGTGCAGTGCCATTTCTCCTCCAAACATGGTGTATGCAATGACATCCTAAGAGTTCAATTTTGGTCTCATCTGATCAGACTATATTCTCCCAGTATTTCATTGGCTTGTCCAAATGTTGTGCAGCAAACTTTAAACAAGCTTCAACATGCTTTTTTTTCAGTAGTGGAGTCTTGCGTGATGAGAGTGCACAGAGGCCATGGCGGTTGAGTGCATTACTTATTGTTTTCTTTTAAACAACTGTACCTGCTAATTCCAGGTCTTTCTGAAGCTCTCTGTGAGTGGTCCTTGGTTATTGGACCACTGTTCTGATTATTCTTTTGACTCCTCTGTCAGAAATCGTACGAGGAGCATCTTTTCATGGCCGATTTATGGAGAAATTATGTTCTTTCCACTTCCAGATTATGGCCCCAACAGTGTTTACTGGAACATTCAGAAGTTTAGAAATATGTCTGTCACCAATGCCATCAGTATGTTTTGCAATAATAAGGTTGCGAAGATCATGAGAGAACTCTTTGCTTTTACCCATCATGAGATGCTTCTTGTGTGACACCTCAGTAATGAGAAACCTTTTTATAGGCCATCAATTAGGACTAAACCAGCTGATATTAATTTGCACTGATAGGAGGCTATCGGGATTGCTTTCTAAATACTGACAAATTTCAGTTGGTTTCTTGGCTTTCCATGCCTTTTTGCACCTCCTTTTTTTCATGTGTTCAATACTTTTTCCCTGCGTCATTCCACTTTATTACACATAACTTAATTTATTGACTTATTTGTTTTGATTTCTTTGTATACGTGGATTACTTGGGTTGTTACCAACATCTGGTGTAAATTTCATGTCAGTAGTCCCATTAGAAATATATTTACTGTGAAAAACGTTGACACATTCAATACTTATTTTCCCCACTGTAATTTATTATTTAGTGACCATAATGGATGGGTCTTAGTTTAATCATTAAGTCTAAATAAAGGGCCAGGACCCTAAGAATAACTTTTTTGGTAAATCATCATTAAGGGCCACTAGGCTGTTTTCTAGTTGCCCATCTCCAGCTGCGTTCAGCTGAACAAGGGATTTTGAGCACAAAGCTTCAAGGTTAATTTTTTTTTTATTTTTAAATAGACCACCTTTAAAAAACTTGCTTAAGTCCTGCTGGGAATGGATTTGTTTTCAATCTACTCCTACAGATCTTCACATTGGATCTGGGAAATGTGCCCTTCCAGGCCAATTCCCTTTGATGGAAAGGCAGGGTCATCGTCACAGTAAAAAAAGGTCAGAGTACAATTAATGGAATGTAATCTGTTTGCCTTTGGGGGGGGGGGGGGGGGTGTTG
>JANRMT010062856.1:38194003-38221228 GCA_026402145.1 Polypterus bichir lapradei
GAAAGGCAGGGTCATCGTCACAGTAAAAAAAGGTCAGAGTACAATTACTGGCCTCCCATCCGCCTGCCTTCGCCCGCGCGCGCCGCGGCGTTGAGTGCTTCAGAACAGAACAGACCCCTGGAAATGAACCTTGAAACAGATTTTAGGAATTCAGATTCCAAGGGTCAGAGTTCATTCTATATCCACTTTCTCAATACGAAACAGCTTCTTGGGTGAACTCTGACCCCAGCCCCCCACCCCAGGCACTTTTGAAAAAGCAAAAAAAAAGACTTTTTTTTATCAAGAGCTGCAAACCTGAGTTGATCTGACATGGGGGTAAACCGAAGTCCTACACTTAAATAACAATAGTGCTTTCACAAAAATAAAAAATCTGAAGTAAATAAACAATGGAATGGATGCATTATCATCAGGATGACTGGGAGACAGGTGCTCTCATTTAACTGAAAATATTTTCTTTCACCTTTTAGAGATAAATAAATGTGGCTATCTTCTGCTCCCCTACTAATTGTAAAACAATTGCCAAGTGTGAGCTTTTCTTTTAGATTGAGCCAGGGCTTCTTAGATTAGGATTCATGTTCTTGTAACGACATAAAAAATATGTCTTATCTATATAGTGCTTTTTAAGGCAGACTGAAAAATCTACTTTTAATATGGATACCTGCATTAGAGTTGAGGATGCCATCAGTGAAGGCAGCCCCTTAAAATAAAGAAAGCATACACTTCTGCAGATTTTGTCTGATGTGCGTGTAAGGTAATTCTTGACTATTACATGGAGCAGATGGATGCAACCAAAGAGACATTATCACCTGACCTGTACTAAGGATCTATATGTTATGTGTATGACATTGAATGTTAAGGTTCATTACAATGATTTCTGAAATTTGCCTCGTTGGTTTTTTGTACTGTGTAGGTGTGATTTATTTAAACTGGATGGCAATGCTCAGCTTGCAGCAAGCAGCATTACTTTGAGATGATGTGTATAAAAACAGGTGAAGCTTTACAGTGAAATCCTATTATACTGGACAATGAGTGAGCTTGAGCTGGGCAGCTTCAAAACTGAGGGCATTTGGGCTTCTTCAAGTGGCTTGAGAAATGAAGAAAATGGACACGGCAGGGCAACTTTGCTCTGACATTTTTAAAATGAATGCAGTTGGATCCACAAACTTATCCGAGGCATCAAGGACTGAATGCAGGTGCACAGTTTCCCAAGGTAGCTTTACATGTTTGTAACAGTTTAAAATAAAATGACATAGATTTGCTTGCAATGAGCAGCTTTCCTTTAATTTGTCTACAGTAGAAATGGAGATAGTTAAAATGCTTCCACTGTGTAGCTTTATGTTAGGATAGAATATATAAAAATAGGTATAGTTGTTGTGTGTCCACTAAGTATATATATGTTAAAAAATGTAGAAGTGGATGTACCTGAAAATTCTGCAGCTTTACTGTAAAGGAGATTAAACTGGGCACAGTTGGGAATCCTGTACTTGGATGCTTTGTTAAAAGATATGCACAAGTGGTTGCAGTGGATCTTCTTACCTGCTGGCTTTTCTATTAAAAAATGAGGGTTTATAGAGAACTGGATTAAGTCTGAGAATGTTTAGCTATACAGTAGCTTCTCCTGGGCTTCTTGCAATGGGCACTTTTACTGTAAAATGTATAAAGGTGGGGGCTCTTTCACTTGACAAATGTATTGCAAGATATACAAACTTGCTTTGCAGACTTATAAAAAATATTCTGTACATAGAATCGGGTACTGCTGGGTTTTCTGCCCTTGGCATCTTTATTCATAAATATACAGAAGTCAGTTTTGTTGGGCTTTTTGCATAAGGAAGCTTCGTGATAAAATATATAGAACTGCATGTTTGTTGTTCTTGTGCGGTTTTATTGTAAGATATACAAAAGTGGTTACTGCTGGGCTTCTTTCCCTTGGCAGCTTTATTCTAATCCAGGGGTGTCGAACTCCAGGCCTGGTGGGCCACAGTGGCTGCAGGTTTTCATTCTAACCCTTTTCCTAATCAGTGCCCAGTTTTCACTGCTAATTAACTTCTTTTCCCTCCATTTTCATAGCCCTGTTTTTAAGGATTCAGTCCTCTGAATTGATTCTTCTCTTCATTAAATGACAGCCAAACAGAAATGAGATGTGAAACGAGCCAACAGATGACCAGCTAAACTAGGATTTCAAACTCCAACCAATTTCATTCCAACCAATCTCTTAATGAGAAGCTGATTCTTGCTGTTAATTAAACCCATTATTTAATTCCACAGCTTGTTGCTGCTCTCATTCTGCCACACAAGACATTTCCAAATCTGTTGATTTTTCTTTTTTTTCTAAGGACACCATTAAAATGTTTGGGTGACCTGACAGATCAACCTTACTGAGACCTTCACCATTCTTTATTTTCTGATATTGTGTGATGAGCACAGGTGAGCTAGTCAGGTGGCAGCTTGTTTTGTGTTTCATTATTGTTTGGCTGCTAATTAAGGAAATACATACAACTAAGGGGCCTGAGTCAAGTTAATTAAAACAAAGTCAAAGGAAGTTAATTAGCAGCAAAAATGGCTCACTATGGTGAAGAATGTTAGAACGAAAACATGCAGCCACTGTGGCCCTCCAGGATTGGAGTTCGACATCTGTGTTCTAATCTGTACTGAGCTGGGTGCTGCTGGGCTTCTGGTGACAAGCAGCTTTATTCTAAGGCATACAGGACTGTAAGCTAGTGGCTTCTTTCTCTTAGCATCCTTATTATAAAATATACAGACCCGGATGCTGCTGGGCTTCTTGACCTTGCAAGTGTTGCTATAAAGTATACAGAAGTAGCTGCTGCTGGACATACCTTTGCAAGCTTTATTGTAACATATACAAATGTAAATGCTGCTGGGCTTCATTTCATTGACAGGTTTATTACAATAAACACAGAACTAGACATTCACATCTTCTTCCCCTTAGTATCCTATTATAAAATATACAGAACTACTTTCCATTGGATGGTTTATAATACAATCTGCAGAATTGATGCTGATGGCCTTTTCCATTTGGCGGTATTATTATAAGTATATAGAGCTTGATGCTGCAGGGTGTCTGGCATTAGGCAGTTTTATTATGAAGTATACAGAAGTGGGTGCAGTTGGGCTTCATTCCCTTGTCTGGTTTATTATAATAAATACAGAACTAGATGCTCATAGCTTCTTTTCATTAGCATCCTATTATAAGATATACATAACTACTGCTGGCTTCTTTCCCTAGGTGGCTTTATTATATTGGATCTTTTGGGTTTCATGCACTAGCAGCTCAATTATAAAACATACAGAAGTGAGTGCTGGTGGGCTTCTTAGACTAGGCAGCATCTTTATAAAATAAAAGAACTGGGTACAGGTGGCCTTTTTTCCCTTGGCACTTTAATTATAAAATATACATAAAAGGATGCATATGAGTTACTTGTGGCAGGCTGCTTTATTATAAAATAACAGAGTTGGAGGCTGTTGGGCTTCATGCACTAGCTAGTGTCATTATAAATAAGAAGTAGCTATGGATGGTCTTTTTTCCTTCAGCAGAAGTGGGTGCTTCTGGACTTCATGCACTAGGTAGCATGATTATAATATATACAAAGTTGGATCCTTCTGTGTTTCTTGCACTACGTAGCTTCACTATAAAATATAAGAAGTGGGTACTGATTTTCTTCTTGCAATAGGCAGCTTCATTATAAAATATGCAGACATGGGTGAGCTTCTTCCCCTTGGCAGTTTTATTATAAAATATTCAAAGCTGGCTGCTGCTAGTCTTCATGCACTAGCTAGTGTCATTATAAATAAAAGAAGTGGGTACTGGTGGGCAGTGGTGTAGCTAGGGGCGGGCAGCACATTTTGGTGGCGCCATTATTGGCCCAAAGGCTCAGTACAATTCATGTGTGAGCAGCTGGGTTCGGAAAAATATCACTCATGAATGAAAAAAGTAAAATTCTCTAATTTTTACCCACAAATGCTTTAAAAATAATTTTCAGACTGTCCTTCAGTGATGGCATCAGATACAGCAGTTGAAATTTATGAGGCAATAACAAAAATAAACATAAACATTACACCGATAATAATTTCTAGGAAGATAAACAACTAATTTACAATTCATAATTTCGTTTTGTTATCAATACGAAAGCGTTCCTACTCTGCACAGAAAACATCCCCACCTATCACTTGTACACTACACTGGTTCTGGTTTTCGCCGCGTAATTATATTAAACTAATAATTAGCACACGGCTTATTAGTGCGTCTATATTATATTCTTGTCTGGTTGATGCTTATAAATAATTATATGTGAAAAATTATTGCTGTTTCTCTATGTATATGAATAAATCTATGCAAAATGTCTCTTAATTTTTCTGTATACATCATTTTAATTTTCTAATTAAATAGGTTAACATATTCAGATATGTTGGAGGGCGTCAAATTGAAGCCCCGCCCCGAGGGGCACGAACTCTAGCTACACCACTGCTGGTGGACTTCATTTCCTTGGAAGTTTTATTATAAAATATACAGAAATGGGTGGTGGTGAGTTTCTTGCATTAGACAGTTTCATTATGAAATATACAGAAGTGGGTGTTGGAGAGCTACTTTCCCTTGACAACTCTGTCTTAAGATACTCAAAACTAGTTGCTACTAGACTTCTTACAGTTGGTAGCTTTACAATCAGAAAGAAAGAAGTGGTTGAAGCTCATTGTTTTCCACCTTATAGATTTGCCCGAAGACGACCATTGAATGTGTCTGGTCAGTGTTGACCCAGTATACCGAAAACTTGAAGCAGATTGCATACAATTGGCAGATTTTCTTGAAAAACCTCTGAACATGAAGCAGCTGGATAGCTGGATGGTCTCTACTGGTTTGAGTTACGTTAGGATTTATGAATCTGGTCATGGCCAGATGGCTGTTAGTGGGCAGCTTTGCTTTGAAAAGTAGAAAGCTGGGGAGCTTGCATTGGGCTGCTACTCTTGAAAAACAAAAAAAGAAATGAAAAAGCTGCATGCAGTGTGCCAAAACATTGTGGTGATTTTTTTCTCAAAAGCTGTAAATCAATGAAATATAATGAGAAAAAGCTTTGATGAAGCTAAAGATTTTAGCTGGAAAGAAGAAGGATGCTTTTTATTTTTAATTTTTTCCATCAGAGCAGTTTCCTTTTTATAATGGAAAATGTTACTTTCCATAAGAACACAATGTTCTAATGTATGATAGATACTGTTAAAAATATCACTCAGCCATGCTACTCAGAGTGCCTACTGTGTGGAGAAAAACATACTGACACATTTAATAATCCGGTAGCTGATTGAACTAACAAGTCAGCAGAGTGTGAGTATTGTCTGTGCATATGCAAAAGGCCCTAAGGAATTTCAAAATGTAATTTGCCCGGGTTTTCTAAGAGGCATGCCCCCCCAACCCCATCCCCCCCACACACACACACACCATCACCCCCGCCCCCCGGTCTCCCCAATGCATGTGCTCTGTTCTGAACATTCCTAAGAAGAAGTAGCGTCTTCCGAGAATATCTTTTGTCAAGTGGCTTCTTGTGGCTTGTGGGCCCCTTTCACACAAATGTGTGGGGAAAAGGGGAGGGAATGTTAGGGGACGGGCCTCCAGGGAATCAGGGATTGAAATCCAAGCTCTCAGATGCTTGTAGATATATTGCTGGGATTGCTGTATGAAAATGAAACAAACAGGTTTCTATCACCCTCGGGGGGTCGCAAGGAAGGCCCCATCAGGTATAGGGAAATGAGAAGTACCTTCTGAAAACAGATGTTTGACACGCTAGAGTCCTCAGGGGAACTTGTGTTTTCTAAGCTGCTGTCCAGCAATTACAGCAGCAGTTCCGCTCTCCTCAGTTGACAGCAGCATGTGTTAGAACCTGTGGTGGAAAAGCCATTACATCAGCAGTGTTCTTGCCCATCAAGCATAACAGCCCAGTAACATCCCCAAATTTATTTGCATGCTGGGAACCCCCTTCACAACAGATGAAGTTCTTGATTTGCTCCACAAAAAGGAGTTTGAGGGGATTCAGAGTGCTATAGTAAGGCCTCATTCATCAACTGTTTCTTTCTGGCTTTTCCTTCTTCTTTATCCCTCATGTTGTGTGTTTGTTTTTACATTATACAGTAGCATCATTGGACTGGTGTTTTTTTTTTATATTTTGTCCTTTCCCTAAGCAGATACAAATTAATATAATTTCCACCAATGCTTCCTAATAATTGATTTTGATGCTTATAGAGGGTCAATGAGCGATTGTCCCCAGTTATATTTTATTCCTGTGTTGCACCCCTTTGACTCTGAAAGTGGCCAAATAAATAAATAAATAAATAAAGTTTAGGTGAGCTGCACCTCCACAACCACTTTAAACAAACTACAGCTTTGCCACTACCTCAATAGAATGTATAGTGAATTCAATATTTTTAACAAACATCTTTTCTCACAGCATAAAAAATTATCAGTGGTGCACTCTAAAGTAGACTGTTCTCATGCTGTCTTCTTTTTTGTCATAATTTTTTTATTAAGTAAATATGCAAATACAAGTTAGAGTAAATTAAACATTACCATGGAGATGTCAATACAAAAATAAAACACCCAACTCACCATGTACACCCAAGTCCCAAATTGCACAAGTTCACCAATGAGGAGAAAAGCATAAGCCACGGGAAAAACTATGTTTTCATTAAGTAAAGCTCCCATCCAGGTGAGTCAAAACAAGATGTACTGTATATATTGAATGATTGCTACTTAGAAATATCTGAACTGAACACACCATTAATTAATGTAGCAGATATTTCAAGAAGTGGAAGATTGTAGAAAAAGGATTTTCAGAACAAATAAGATAAAGAGCCTGAATATTTCCATCTTAAAGCTAGAGTTAACTTTGTAGTGATTCTACCCAAATAGAACAATATTCACTGTAAAGAGGAAAGAAAAAGAGCAAGAATATCCAAATACAGGGAAAAAGTGAGGAGTAAATGGGATAACACAGCAGAGGACAGATGAATGAAACAGTGACACAGCTAGCCAAAAGGCTGAAATTGTAGGACATTCCCAATACATATGTAAAGCTCCCATCTTGTCAGTGTAGCATTTGTGTTGTTCATGTATAGTCAGCAATTAAAGTAAATGATTCATGTTAATAAATCAAGTAAGGTATTACCTTCTGTAAAAAGAGCTGCTGATTTTTTTTGAAACGTCATCCTAATTCTCAGATATGCTAAAATTTAATGAAACCCAGCTGGCATCATTCAGTGAATGTATAGCACATGAAGTTACCTGAGCCAAAAAAAATTCTATTCAGTTTTTATAGAAAGATGTGGCAAACAAATGATATGATCAGCAGCGGCCTGTTCACTCTAAGCAGCATATATCCTTCAGGGCCAATTTAGCCAATCTGCACTCTGTGTTGTTTGCTATGACATGTAAGGTTAATCTATATACTGTATCTGTATATATATATTGTCACGCACGAGTGCATGGGGAGCAGTTTAAGGACCCGAGACGCACCGCAACAAGTCGTGCCAGGGGACAACGGCAGTGTACTAACTTTTCTCTTCTTATTTTCTCAGCAAGAATGGGGAGCCGCCGCTGTAATTCCTCCTGGACAAACCAAAAAGCCACAACACTTCTGGATTCCTTTCTTCCCTCTGGTCCCCGTATGATGACGTTAACCACCCATTCAGCACCACGATTTTCCCAGCATCCCACTGTTTAATTTCCGGTCCATCCACATAAATTGCCTGTCCTCTCATCCTTCTATGTTTTTTTGAGTTTGTAAAAACGAATTGACCTGAGCCTTTTGTTACAGTAAACGGGGCTAAAAACCTCAAACCTACATGCTGTGTTTGTCTTACTTCACAGATTGGCATAGTCGGCAGGATAAAGACCAAAGATGTCAGAAGGGCAGGACTTGAACACAGTTCTAACCACTTTGGCGAACGAGCTCCAGGCGGTCAAGATGGAACAGGCTGCCACTAAGACGGAGCTCGCCGAAACTAAGAGGTGGCTGGTGGCCACGGAGGCAGTGAACCACCACCCTCGATCATCCCTCTCACAGAAGCAGACGATCTCGAGGAGTATCTGACCGTCTTTGAGAGGACGGTGACTCGTAAGCAGTGGCCACAATCGGAGTGGGCGTCCATCTTGGCCCCGTACCTGAAGGGCCCTGTGCAGCGGGCCTGTCACGATCTCCCCGAGGAGATCCAGTTATATTGGGACAAGACTGGTCCAAAAGTACACGCGGTAAAGCTGTCACCGCTCCTGTACCTAAGCTGGGTCTAACTATGGACGGTCAAGGGACCCTCCCAACTGCTTCCACCCCGTGCTTCTTGGCAACTATTGATGACGTGGGCAGCCCAGGGGAGAGCTCTTTGGCGACGGACCCCAACCCGAAAGTCCAGTCGGGTGGGGTTCTGGGGTGGGCGAGTGCTGCTCCAGACCACGCACCCGATTTACTCGCCGGCATAGACTATCAGTTTCGGTCTACGCTGACTTCATTTAAGAGAGAACAGTGGAATGATGATTTCCTGAAGTTTGCCTGGAATGCTATTGTATCCGTGGGCAACATATCGTCGCTAGATTCCACACCACTAGGACCCTACTTTGTTTTAGATAACAAACTGTTGTACCGAGTTGCGGAACACGAAGGTGAGGTACGGAAATTGCTATTAGTGCCACGAACCTACCAGCGGGAGGTTTGCAAGCTAGCACATGCCCACCTCTTAGGCACCCATCTTGGGGCCGAAAAAACACTGGAGAGAGTAAAACTCCAGTTCTATTAGCCCGGGATTAACGAGGAGGTCCGGCATTCCTGCCAGTCTTGCCTGGTCTGTCAGTTATGTCAGACACCCCGGAGGGACCGCGCTTCTCTAGTCCTGATTCCCCTTATTGATGTTCCCTTTGAGAGGATCGGAGTCGATCTTGTAGGACCCCTGGAGCCTTCGGCACAAGGCCACAAGTACATACTGGTCACAGTAGATTATGCAACTCGGTACCCAGAAGCAGTTCCACTGCGAGCTGCTAATGCAAAAAATATTGAATGGGAATTGGTAGGGCTTTTTTCCCTGAGTGGGCATACCTAAAGAAGTTCTTATGGACCAAGGTACGCCCTTAACTTCGGATGTGTTCAGGGAGGTGGCCAAATTACTCTGTATAAAGCATCTGAAAACGTCTGTTTATCACCCGCAGATGGATGGACTGGTAGAAAGATTCAACCAGACACTTAAGCAGATGCTCGGCAAGGTAGTCAGCGCAGATGGTAGGTGCCACAATCCTCCAAGGGGTTTTCCCCTTTTGAGCTTCTATATGGACGCCAATCCCAGGGCATTTTGGACGTACTTAAAGAGGGTTGGGAAGGGGAGGCACTTCCCTCCACAAACATCTTAGAGTATATCGTGCAGTTATGTGATAGATTAGACAAAATTTGGCCTTTTCTTAAAGAACACAAGTCCCGAGCTAAAGCAGAGCAGGCCCAGAACTATAACTGCAACTCCTCCATGTGTGAATTTTAGCCAGGAGATTGTGTACTGGTGCTCGTGCCCACCTCCCACTCAAAATTGCTGGCCCATTGGCAAGGCCCATACGAGGTTAAGGAGAGAAAGAGGCTCGTCGACTATTTGGTCATCCAACCGAACCGTCGACCGAGTGAGAGGGTGTATCATGTTAACTTATTGAAGTCGTGGAAAGCTAGGGCAGAACAGCCTCTTTCTGGCCCCACCCTCTCCCTTTTCTCCAAAAAAGTCACGCTTAACCTCGGCCACAATTTGACTTCCCACCAGCAATGGGAGATCAAAAGTGCAATCCTGTCTGTCCCAGAGGTGGTCAGTGAATCACCGGACCGGACCTCGCTGATTCAGCACAACATCGTGATGGACCCGGGGTAGTCATCAAGGAATGGCCTTATCGCGTCCCGGAGGTGAAACATGCTGAGGTAGAATTAGAGGTCCAATGGATGTTGGACATGGGTGTTATTGAGGAGAGCCACAGCCCTTGGTCCAGTCCTATCATCCTCGTATCTAAGCCGGACGGCTCTTGGAGATTCTGTAACGACTTCAGACGTCCTAATCAGGTCTCCAAATTTGCCGCCTTTTCCATGCTCCGAGTTGACGAGCTCCTTGAGAGGTTGGGAAAGGCCTAGTATTTGACTACCCTTGACATGACAAAGGGTTACTGGCAAATTCCCTTAACGGCATCCGCTAGATATAAGACTGCGTTTAACACCCCTAGTGGACACTGTTATTACAAGGTACTTCCATTTGGGCTGCACGGGGCGCCGCCAACTTTCCAACGTGTGGTAGACAGAGTGCTACAGCCCCACCAGTCCAATTGTGCCACCTACCTTGATGACATCGTCATTTTTTCCGGCACCTGGGAGGAACATGTATTGCAGGTTTACACTGTCCTCCTGACGCTAGCAAAGGCCGAGTTACGCATCAACCCCCAGAAGTGCTTCTTCAGGTTGAACGAAGCCAAATATTTGGGCTACCTGGTAGGAGAAGGGATGGTGAAACCCCAGTGCTCCAAAATAAAAGACATCCTTAAATGGCCCCGTCCGACGGTCAAGAAACAGGTGCAAGCCTTACTATGACTAGCGAGTTACTACTGCCGGTTTGTAACTCGTTTCTTTGAGAGGGCAGCCTCCTTGACAGACTTGACAAAGAAGAGGGCCCCTTTACATCTGGTGTGGAACAACTTAACGGAATGAGCATTCAGTGACTTAAAAATGGCCCTCACAACGGCACCTGTTTTAAGAACACCTAATTTTTCTCATCCTTTACTCCTCCAGACTGATGCTTCGGACATAGGTCTAGGTGCCGTGCGGAGTCAAAGCATCGATGGTGTCGAACACCCCGTGATATACCTGAACTGGAAACTGTTGGACCGGAAGACGAGGTATGCAGCGGTGGAGCGGGAAGCCTTGGCCATCAAGTGGGTGGTAACTCACCTGCGGTACTACCTGCTGGGCCAGGAGTTCACCCTGGTGACGGACCATGCTGCCCCCCAGTAGATGGACCTTCACTGGGACTCGAATCCTCGGGTTACCAGGTGGTTTTTGGACCTGCAGTTGTATAAGTTCACCATCACTTATTGTCGAGGTAACCTACAGGCCAACGCTGATGCGCTGTCGCGGGTTCATGACCTATGGGGTGAAGGGTCTGGGCTGAAGGGGGGGTCATGTCACGCACGAGCACATGGAGAGCAGTTTAAGGACCCAAGACGCACCACAACAAGTCTTGCCAGGGGACAACGGCAGCGTACTAACCTTTCTCTTCTTATTACCTCAGCAAGAATGAATATATATATATAAAAAAAAACTTTAAGCCTTGTCCATCTGTTATGTGATTACTCGCAAACTACTGGGGCTAGAACCTTGATCTTAGTCTTAATCAAAGGCTTATGATCTGATACATGCTGGTTAATCAACAAATTTGAGGTGGCACCAACCTTGGCAATGTAAGCTGAGTGTGAAGCAAATTTCAAAAGCAGTTTATGTGACAGGAAGAAGAAGAATGACAGCTGCAACATCTGCTGAACATCCAGCACATACAGAGTAACAACCTGCTGGTACTCACAAACTACTGGGGCTAGGATCTTGTTCTTGGTCTAAATCAAAAGCTTATGACTGAATACATTCTGGAAAGTAACAAAATTAAGGTCAAGGCAATCACAGAAAAGTAAATTAATCAACAACGCAGAAAGAAAAGTGATGAGATGTTGAGCAACTTACTGGCGGGCAGGAAAGTTTATTGTAATAAATGCTCAATCCTCTCAAGCCCATCTGCAGATAATCCCTCAGCGTCACACTATGTCAACCAAATTCTTAATCAGGCATAAATATTGCGTTTATAGATCACTGACCATGAAAAATAATTTTATAATAGGAAAAAGGAAAAGGAGGCAAAGCGACATTTCTTCAGCATCAAGAGCATCATGGGAAAAACCTATTACAGAATGCAAAAACAAGAACAAGACAGATATGAACCACCTTTTTTGAGAACAGGAGGGCTATGTGTTTCCTGACAGAGGTTAACAAAAATACAAAATTAGGCATAATTCAGGTAGAATTAATCCAAAAGCTTCAGTAGGGAATGTCCCACCCTGTTACAAGACTTTATATGCTAAGAAACCATTGGAAATATTCCCACATTTCCACAGTTTTGTATTCTTTGCACTGGTTAAAAATTTAAGATTCAATTTAAGACTCTACTTTTCGTATACAATTTTATTACTTTTATGAGCTACCTGCTTTTCTGAAGCTCTTTGGATCCTTCTGTCAATATTGGTGTTTTTCATCCTGTCTCTGTGGGATTTCCTGAAGTGTTTTGAGCAAAGTATGTGTCTGTTTTGGTGTTCCATTACTTGAAGAATTCAATTCTGGTGTTTGTTTTTATCTAGAATGATGTATGAATAAGTTAAATAATTGTACCTTTAGGCCATGACGCCAATTTGTTTTGTTATTTGCTGTTGTAATCTACTCAGAATGCTCCTGGAATGTGTGACAAGTGACATTGTCAAAGTGATGGTTTAATGAATGGTGCATACATCGTGTTTTAAATTTCACTCAGCCAAAAAAACACTGTTAATCACACTAGATAATGCATCCATCCATAAAGATGAAGAATAATTTTGATTGAAGAATGAAGAAGAGAAAAAAAAACAATACAAACATACAAGTGTTTGCCCCCACTACCCCCACAACCTACATTTAAGTTCCTTCCAATCTGAGTTCCTTCCAGTTCCTTCCAATTAGCTTTACTTTCTACATGCACCAAGATACATATACATAAAAATCAACTAACAAATCTAAACACAATAACGAGTGTGTATTACAGGGTTAAAATGTTGTCAGAAAGCAGTTATAAAGGTAGGTTTCACTCTTTTTAATTGGACTGCTTTTTAAAACTGTACGTCCTCGTCACCGGCCAATTCCACCTTACTCCTCAGTCTTCTAAAACCAGGCTTCCTCTGCCTGCTTCAAAGCACTACCCTTATACCACATTCATTTACCAATCCAGGTTTACATTGAAGCCCTGAAAGCAAGCTGAGATCAATACTTAAAAGGGAAGAAAACACATTAAAAGGAGCACCTAAAAGACCAACCGCCAAAATTTTCTTCCTCGTCTCCTACAAAATGTACATAAAAACTGTTACAATGTGCTGTGGTCTTTAAGTTTTGATTAGTGGTTTGAACCTGATGAAAGATCAACTATACTTTAGTAACTACATTGGCTTAACTAATTAAAAATGCCTTATATCCTGATCCTTTTCATTCTCCTTCTGAGTCAGTACACCCTGAGAACAAGTTCTTCTAACCTTTTGGCTGTCCTGTGGTTGAAAATGTGTACTAGGGTTGGTTATTGCTTGTCCTCAGCTTTGGAACAATCTGATTTGGTTTGTCTGAAAATTGGCTATTTGTAGATAAAATGTAAAGAAACACCTCTTTAAATCTGCTTATAGTGTTGTATAGTGACTTGCTCTTATTTTTGGATCATATACCATTTTTCATCTATTTTAGGATTTCTGCTATATTATTGTTCATAATTTTTGTTGTACATATTATTCATGTAATTCTTATTTTTGAAGCACCTTGAGATGACTTTGTTCTTTAGTGTGCTATATAAATAGAAGCTATAGTTATTATTATTTGAAACAGACAGGATATTAAATAAAAATATAATGAAAACTAGGAAAGCAAGTAATAAAACTGTAAAAGCACCTATGGGCCTACAAAACTGTTCAGGTGGTTCTGGCTGACCGTCTAATGACTAGTTTTAAGATAACTTTGAGGTAGGTATCTGTCGTAGCAAGTGGGCACTTGAATGGGATGTCATCAGGTTTATGGCACAGTTCATCATTACACATCTTGATGTTGAAATAGAGCACTTACAGCATCTCATAAATGGCGAGTGTTAAAGGCTACTTTAACTGTGAATGATGAACACCTTTATTGTAGAGCTACTGGTACCTGAGGATTGAAAGGATAAGTTTTTCAAGTCAAAGTTATTTCTTCGCAAAAATGATATATATGCATTTGTCATGGGAAATTCTATTACAAAGTCCAGCATTTTCTATAAATTGTAAAAAATATCTTCTCCGCACTGACAATTTACAGTTCTGAACTGACAAAACGCCACCAGAAAATAAAAGCTTGGAACTTAATGAATGCATAAAACATGCCTTCCATGCCTTTCTGAAGCATGTTTGTGACAACAAAAGTGATTTGGAAATAATAGTTTTATTGCATATTCCTGGTACAATTTTTCTCAAGGTAAGAATACATTTCCTATTCACTTGAGTTCTCAAATATTCAGACTTAACTCAAAACAAAGCCTACCACGTGGCACAAAAAGCTTAGTGTGATTTTATCTTTTCAAAGAAAATCAAAGTCTGGGGCGTGAAAGGTTATTACAGATGACTACAAGCACTGAGGGAGAGCACACAGTTTGTTGTCTTTTAATTTTTCTGAATCTCATAATATTGTTTTTCTTTGTTCAAAAATGACATGTATAAGCTATTTTACAATGTGTGTATAATTGCAAGACAGGGATTAATACTCAACAACTGTCTTGGCTTGAAAAATAAATGCATATGGTAAATTTTAAGGCTTTTGTTTTCTGATTGTACACATATCTCATTAATGTTTTGTTTAAAATGTATAAAAATGCTGGACCTTGGAACACAATTTTGCAATGGCAAATACATATATATAATGTTTGTGAAGAAATATGTTAGACATGAAAATACCAAACTTATCCTTTAACAAAGCTCTGAACCAGACCACAATTAGGTAAATATTTTCACTGTTATTACATGAGCAAGGAAAGATGGATGACAAAATATTGACATATATCAGTGTAAAAGGCAGGAATATAGATTATGTACAGTACACATTTTCAGAATAGGAAAACAGAGAAAGCATAATTGTTGAAGAAATACTCAAGATGAGAAGAGCTGAAGAACATGACAGTGAACGTACTGATCTAAACAATACAATTAGGTAAATCTTCTGGATGTCAGGAACAGAAGGCACAGACAGATATCTCTTCATTGACAGATATTCAGAAAGAAATAACTGAAGAAATGTATTGATTGAAGGAAGTGTGGATGATCTGGGCTGGATTCTGAAATATAAGCCCTTTAACTGAGAAATATCTGTACCTGTGGAACATCAGCACCATCAGAAATGAAAATACAAAGACAGAACAACTTAAATGTAAGACTTGTGAGTAATCAGAATTTAAAGCACAAAAAGATCTCTTTAAGTGGGTGTCTGTGGATAATCAGAGTGATAAAAACATAAGAGATTTATAAGGGCTAAGAACTTGAAATTATTTATTTATTTTTTTTAAGTTTTATTAATTTTATTGCAATCATTCCATACAAATCAATCAATTTTTACAAAAAGTAAAATTGAGGTAAGAACAAGTCGACCCCCACCCCTGAGAGAGAGAGCAAGGCAAACGGCGTAAAATTTAAAGCTTGCAAACATACCTAAATTAATAAGTTTGATAAGCCAAATGAGATGAATACAGAAGACAAAGAAATTCAGAAATAATTGCTTACTCTGTGCTTTAAGAGCTTTTTTTAAAATATTACTGATTAGATCCTGCCATGTTTTGAAAAAAAGTCTGTACAGATCCTCTAACTGAGTATTTGATTTTTTCCAATTTCAAATAGTATAACACATCGGTTTCCCACTGACTTAAAAGAGAAGAGTTTGGGTTCTTCCATTTTAGAAGAATAAGTCTGCATGCCAAAAGTGTAGTGAATGCAATCACAGTTTGTTTGTCTTTCTCCACTTTAAACCCATCTGGAAGAACCCCAAACACAGCTGTTAATGGGTTAGGAGGGATTGTGAGACCAAGGCTGTCTGAAAGGTAATTAAAAATAAGAATTGGAAATTAAAGGAAGTGCATGTTAAGTGAAAAATGTTTGGAGAGTTAGTACTGGGAACTCAAAGAGAGTACTCTAAGACCAATAAATAATCAGAAATGGAAATAGAAAGAGAGTACCTCACTTGGGAAATCAGTGAATGATTAGAGTTACCACTTTAACAAACTCCTTAACTGTAGGATTTGTGGACAATCAGAACTGGATATACATGTTGAGGATGTCTTACCACTAAAACTATGGAGACACTCAATGCATCCATCCACTTTCTAACATGCTTACTCAGTTCAGGGTCACAAGGAGCTCATGGCTATACCAAAAGCATTAGACAAAATCAGGAGTCGTCTCCCCTAGACTTTCTCATATACTCAGATATTGGGATAGATATTTGAGGAGTAAACTGCAGGACAATGATTATATTTTTATACTATGTACATTTAATAACCATCAACAACAAATCAAATTAATAATGAACAATTATTATAAAAGTAAACTTGAATAAATCGGACTCTGCAGCTACATGAATTAAAGGTGGAGTACCACTTCTGGTTACCGGAAATAGCCCAAAAGTTAATAGAAATCTATGTTTTGCACCTAATACTTGTATGCAAAATTTGGTTGACTTAAGTGAAAGCGTACTCAAGTTATCGTGTTTACATACACACACACACACACACACACATAGACATAAACACACAAATGTAATTCCAAAAATGGTACTTTCAGATTCAGGGAGGTCTAAAATGTTGAGATTCATTAAAATCTTGAAATTTAATTTTTGGAGGATTCCAATACTTTCCCTATATTTCATATACGAGAAAGTCAGGGAGGTCTAAAATGTCAAGATTCATTAAAATCTCAACATCGAATTTTTTGACAATTACAGAACTTTCCCTATACTTTGTATGGATGGCCTGGATGGTGCAGCAATGCATCACAAGCTGTGGACAGTCAGAAATGAGAAACCAAAGAGAAGACATCTTTCCTGTAAGTCCTATGAGTGACCAGAATTGAAAATATATAAAGTAAACGCCTTAAAACATGTGGACTATCAGAACTAGAAATGTAAAGATAGAACAGCTTAACTGGAAGACTTATAGATAATCAGAGATGGGTGTTCTGGTGGAAAAATTACTTTACTAAGAAATCTCTTAGGCAAGGACCTGCAGACCAAACTAGAATACAGCCACTGTGAAACCTACAGATACTAATCGGGATAATCTCTAGATGAAGAGTGCAAAAGGAAGATAGTAAACCTATTAGTTGAAAGGGCTCGGCAGGAGCTGAACTGGAGGCAGAGATGGGAAATGCCTTCAACTTTTAAATCTAGTAAGTCTTGGTTAGTCAGTCAAATACACTTAGATCTCAGATAAACCTGAAGATTGATACTAGTTCCAGGTTTAAAGGGATGACTGGTAAGAGGAAATATACAAGAGGGAGTCAAGCTAAAGTTAGAAAATGGGATTTATTAGAAAGTGGAATGAACCTTAACAAAAGTGATAATGTAATTTCTCAGTGTAGTCACCATTATTCTCAATGCACTTGTGCCACCTGCCTGGAAGTGCCTGGATTCCAGCAGAATGAAAGGTTTTGTCTTGTCCTCACATCCACTCGTGCACCCGAGTTATTATCAAACACAACATGCCGAAAGGTACTACAGTCACTAGTGCAAATTACTGTTTCTTGCTTGGAGACCAATGTAAAGCCTGCTATTCGATCTAAGCGGCAGGGACTGCTGTCTCAAGGAGTCCTTTTGCTGCAAGACAATGCCCGCCCACACACTGCTAAGCCAAGGCTTCTCTGGAGAAACTGAACTTTGAGGTATCATCACATCCTCCTTATTCACCAGATTTGGCACCGTGTGATTTCCACCTTTTTGGCCCACTAAAAAAACATCTGGGTGGTAGTCAATTCAAGACAGCTGATGATGATAAGAAAGTGGTGCACGAGTGGTTATGAGGACGAGACAAAACTTTTCATTCTGCTGGAATCCAGGCATTTCCAGGCAGGTGGTGCAAGTGCATTGAGGTGGAGACTACACCAAGAAATGACATTATCAGTTGTGGCCTATGGCCGGCTTGTCATCACGGCCAATACCCCCAGGCCGCCAGATGGAGCTCTCCCTGCAGCATGGAGGTACTCTGAATGCCAGCAGGGAATCATGGACTATGGAGTTTTCCCTTACAAACCTGCTGGATACCCCAGGGGCCGACAGAGGATGCTGCAGGGAGACATAGAGAGTCATATGTGCCCTATAACCCGGAAGTGCGTCATAGGCAGAGCGGCTGCAGAAGTGACGTACTTCCGGGATGAAGAAAAGGACTTTTTATCTGACCCGGAAGTGATAAGGATCACATGAACTGGGGATTGGAACACTTCCGGGTCAGTGACTATAAAAGGACTGTGACAGCTCCCAGACGGGGAGCTGAGTTGGGAGGCAGGGTGGCTAAGCATCTGGGAGAGTGGAGGATTGTTTATTTGATTATTGGGTGTTTATTTATTGAGTATTGTGGAGTGGAGGGTGCTTCTTGCACTTTATTATTATAATAAAAAATTATTGGACTTTTTATCTGGTGTTTGGCGTCTTGGACAAGGGTTCAAGGGAGTGATAGCGCCCCCTGTCTGTCACACAGTTTTGTTAAGGTTTGTTACATTTTCTGATATTCACATTTTCTAACTTTAGCTTGACTCCCCCTCGTAAAATGAGCAGAGAATCAAATCCAGAAAAGCAGTTCTGTCTTTCAACAAGCCCAAATTATTAATCAAGAAAACAAGAAAAAGCATAAAGTTAGAGTTGCAAACGTAATGAGTGCATGAAAATTATTTTTTATTTGAGTATCTGCAAACTCAGATAATGATGTGTCTGATGTGCTGCTTTTTATATTGACTATGTTAATTACGGTATTTCTGGATATTTGCTCTTTAGCAACTGACACTGTGTTGGAATGACACAACAAATAATGGCAATCATAAAAAAACCTGGGAGAGAAATCGCACAATTATTTTATTGTTAATAATAATAAGTATACAGAAACATAACACCGATTATAATTTGCTTGCCTTTTAGTAATTTGTTTGATGTTTATTCTAGATTTGGCTGTTGGAGTTTTTGTTTTCTCATTTTGTTTTAACTATAGAATTTGCCATTTTCTGAAGCATGTATCCTACAGTCGTTAAGGTAACTGACCACAACAGCACAGCAAGAGAAGTCACTGGCAAAAACTACACTTTAAAAAGTTGGTACCACACACTCGTCTGAGGTTAGATAAAAACTGTGAAATGTCTTAAATGAACAGTAGGACAGACATTGATTACAAACTTTCGCATGGTTATTGATGACGTCTTTTCTCCTAGATACTACATTAAAAACCATTACACCTTCTTCTTCCTCCTGCTTTTCAGTTTAGCTTTCCAAGGGACAAGGTGTAATAGGGAAACAATGACTCTGAAAGGCACCATATGAAATAGAGTGCTCCACTTTGAGAGGAATATTGATCTTCTGCAATTTCAC
Organism: Polypterus bichir lapradei; assembly: GCA_026402145.1. Lineage (NCBI taxonomy): Eukaryota > Metazoa > Chordata > Cladistia > Polypteriformes > Polypteridae > Polypterus > Polypterus bichir. The sequence continues at coordinate 38,213,410 of JANRMT010062856.1, forward strand.
CACTAAAGCAAAAGTCAATATTTTCAAACCCTGATAATTCATCTTTTAAGACAACAATGCTATGAAAGAAGGTGAGTGGTCAATAGGAGGATTTAAGAAACCAACACTCAGCATTAATATCTTAGAAAGAACAGGATTATTAAGGAAGACTAAAGATTGATGCAAATTCCAGGTTTAGAGGGATCACTAGGGAGTGGAAATGGGACTAGACACAAGTGTGCTGCAGAACAGTGGTTCAGTTTTCCACCTTGTGCACAACAGTCAGTACCTCCTTTTTATGTTTAAACCTTATATGTCACTCACAGTTAATAGTTTTGTTGATTTTTGGGTCAAATGGGTAGCTGGCTTTGCCCAGCCATTCACTTCAAAACATGTTTTTTCCAGTTAAAGACAATAGGAAAATGGAATCCATCCAGTGAACAAAACATCAGAAACCTAAACCTGTGAGGATGCTGTTGCTCTGTGGGGCAGACATGCATCCAGCTGCACTCTTAGTCAACAAACAACTTGACAGCATATTTTAGGGTCAAGGCTACGTCCACACTAATGTGTTTTCATTTAAAAGTTGTATTTTTTTAAAAAAAAAGGATCTCCATTCACACTAGCGTTTTCACATTGTTTACCAGAGTATCTCTGGCCATGCTAAAACACATATGAAGCAGACTTTTGCCTAAACTGAGTGTGCACGCGTCAGTGGAAAAATTCTTGAAAGGATGGTAATGCCACCAGCCTCTGGATTTATTGTAAATCTATAGTGACCAGTAAATTATTTGCGTTTTGCATAGATATGTAGCATTCAGACTGTAGAGAATGCAATTTAGATGCATAAAGGTAAGCAATACAACAAGTACTATGAAAAGTAACTCTTTTATATCCGCTATGTTGGAATAAGGTTTTCTTCTGTAAAGGGTGACCAATCAGGGAATGAGACATTGTAATGAGAAGTATCCGATAAGGGAAGGGCTATATAATAAGCATGAACAAATCAGAGGCACAATTAGAGTCTGTATTTTTAAATGTCTACATGTTCATCTGTCTGCAAAGTCAAGCAGACATTTTCAAAAGTATATGACTCTGGAGAGCATTTTCAAAACTCTCTATTTTTGAGGCTTAAAAACACCAGGCCAGTGCGGAAACTGACTAATGTCCATGTTTTTAAACAAAATTGTAGCAGTTTGGATGTAACCTAAGAGAAGAAACCCAATGCCCCAAAGGAAAACCACTCAAAAAAGTGCAGAGTGTGATACAAAGGCCACGTCGCAAGGTGCTGAATTAGGGATGAGGTGTTGTCAATCTGGAACTCTACTCCACATGCCAGACCTATTAAATATTATGTGTTAAAATCTGAAAGATTTCATTTTTGAAAAATTAACATTTGTCATTGCTATACATCTATCCATTTCCCAAACCCATATCGGCTAATTAGGGTGACAAGAGAGAAGTAGACTGGTGCTGCTGATTCAGAACTGAAATGTGCTGTATTAATGTTACTTCTGAAAGTTACAGGCATTCAAAGTAAAAGATGATAAAAAACAAAAACCAACTGCTTAATTCAAGCTTTCTCATAAAAAGTTCATTTTGGTAGGGGCTTTAACTCTAGAGCAGTTTGACTGACTGCTTTCATCATATAAACTGGAAGTAAAAGAGGAAAATAATAAAAAGAGTCCTTTGGAAATGTTAGACATTCAGAAAGAGGAACTAACTCCTAAAGCAGAAGTTTTTAGAGTACTTAGTGTTCAGGGGGACATTACGTATGCAAATGGCGTTGACAGCAGCAGCCTTTGTTCTGTCTTGTGAAGTGACAGACAGCTCATATAGGACTGTGGGTTTGATAAAAACTCCTCCGCTGTGACACTGGTATTCCTGTTTAATTAGTTTGACATTTATAGTACAGGTCATTCTCTTAAATAATATATTCTTACAAAGCTACAGAGATCACAGTTTATAGAACCAGCATGGGGTCAGAGCACTAGACAAGCCAGCGAAACAAGAGCCAGCAGCCTTTTAACAGCTTTCACTCTTTGCAGCCTTATCAAGAAGACACTTTCTTTGTTTTCTTCATTTTTGAAGGTGTGCCCTTTGCTATTTCAAAATGGACTGACTCTCTGAGTGAAAAGGGTGAGTCACTGTGCTTTATCTGCTTTGATGACCAGATGCCACTCACTAACACCTTGGTGAGCCCACCTCACCTTTAAGTTCACCCAAAGCCTCCTTAAGGACTTGTCCACCCACTGAGACCCTTCATGGTGCAGGCATTCAGAGCTACACATCCACCTTTCTGTAGACACTTAAATGAGTAAGGTGCTATACAAATTGCCAATGTTTCTTTTTTCTTCTCTCATTTGATTTGTTAACCACTGGATGACTCATGGGATGTGCATTTTATAACCCACCACTGTGAAAGGTGTCTCACAAAATGAGTCTGAAATCTAGTATTGAGATCGTTACAACAGTTGCAGTTAACTAAAAAAATACCTTCACCCAGGAGACTGAAGTCACAGTAAGATCAAAACCAGGTCACATTAATTGGAAACCAGTTCTAAGAATGATGTTCTTCAATCAGTCAAAAAAGTCCCTGCTACTCAATTCAGCATTATAAAATGGACACAATATATGTAGCGATATTACTGGAATGAGGATTGTATACCTCAACTCATCTAAAGTGTGAATAGCCAGTGTGAGAGGAGCATTTGTGTAAACAGAAAAGTTTGTTGTGCAGAATCATATTAATTTCTGACAAGTTTCTTCAGTTTTTTTTGAAGAGTCTGCTCAGCTCAAGTTAACTGTAAACACCCAGCTTACCTTGGGTCAGATTCCCTCCTTGGTTTTCTCATTGTACTTTAAACAGTATAACTTTGAGCAGACCTCAGCTGCAATTTCAGCCACTCCTATATGTCAAGGTGTGATTCAGAACATATCTTAGGATCATGCAGTTTAGAAATTGACTCCCAGTGTTACGCTGATATGACTTCCTCACCTCTGAGTTCAGACCTTGACCCTTCAACTGACTCTGAATGGACCTCTTTACCTGCCAGTTTAGACCCTGACCCCTAGCATAACCATGACTATAGATATAGAGTTCACCTCCCATCTCAACCATTAACTCCAAGGATGACTTTTAGCAGGTCTCCTCATCTCCTTGTTTAGATCCTGACCCCTACTATGACCTTGGGCATCTCCCAGTTCATCCACTCACTCCTAGATTAACTCTACTCAGGTCAATAACCCCATCTCTTCACCTTTCAGTTTATAGCATTAAACTGACTGTGAGCAGGACCCCTCACTTCCTATTTAAGTCAATCCTTCATTGTGAATTTTTGAGTAGTCCATAGCAACAACTGTAACTCTAAGCAGGTCTCCACCAGCTTCAGTTAAGCCACGGATTCCCAATGCACCTCTGATCAAGACATCTTATCTCTCACTTAAATTACTCCTTTTTGCATGTGACTCTGAGCAGGCAACATCAATTTCCAGCTCAGTTACTGACTTCTGTTTTAACACCGATTAGGTTCCCTTACTTCAGAGTTAAGTCATTAACTCCCAGTAAGACTCTAATCAGATCTTCTCACCTCGCAGTTAAGCCACTCTTTCTATGTTAGATTCTCAGCTGCAGCTTTTCCAGTGATGCAAGTCATAACTCTGATCTGGTCTCCTCACCTCCCGTATTAGCCACTGACTTCTCAGTTGTATTTTTATGCAGATCCTGTTAAGGCCCTGTCACACCTAAATATTTTTCCATAGCTTTTTAATCATAAGGTTCATCTACATAATATAATTGATTTGGAGGCAGTTACAGTATGCTCCTGTGAGCAGCAGTTGTATAGTTTGACTTTCCTATAGACTTAGTTTAACCAGTCTGTGACTTGACACAACTAAATGAAACAGGTATGATTTTATCTTAAGTTGTAGGGGGGAGCTTGGGTGAATGTGAGAGCTGACAATGAATAAGCACTCAGCCAGAAGCATAATGCAAGCAATGCAGCTGCAAGGAAACAGGGGAGGTGCATGTTTTGGACCTCACAAACAGAAGAGAGGCTGGTCTGTCTGATATCACATGTTTTACTTAAAATGACAGATGGAAAAAGGGGCCAAGACTGCATCTGAATTCATGTACACCAAAACACCATACAGCATGGGCTCCATCAGAGTGCACATTGTTAGGTTTCAGAAAAAATCCTCACGATACTTGGGAAATATGAAACTGAGCTGGAAAGTCATCCTGAAGTTGTGTTATTTGTCATCTACTGTGATTTATTTTTATGTAATCAGACATCCTCAGGTGACAAGATTAGCAACAGTATTGGTCAGGTTTGACGTCTCCTCCTACTGGAAGTCATGTAATGTGTCGCCACCTTTGGCCAGTATTATAGAATGCGATTCTGAGCAGGTCTTATAGCTATCCAGTTCAATCACTGATTCCCAGTTTGACACTAAGTGGCTCTTAGAACTATTCTGTTCAGCAATAACCTCCTGCTGAAACTTTAATCAGGTCTCCTTGCACCCCAGTTTAGACCATGAAAGCTCATGTGACACTGAGCAGGTCTCATCATCTCCCACTCTTCTATATGACATTTCGTGCAGGTCTTATGACCATCTAGTTCTGTCTCTGAGTCCCTGTGTAACTTTCATCATGTCTCCTTGCCTCCCAGTAAATCATTTAACTTCAGGTGTGATTCTAAGTAGCTGTTATGACCTTATACTCTATTTCAGCTATTGAATCCCACTGTAATTCTCCCTCCCACACAGTCCAATAACACCCAGCGTCACTCTGAGCATATTTCAGTGTGAGTTTCAAAACAGGTCATATAATTTACCAGTTATGCCACTCTAACCAGGCCTTCTTACCTCCCAGTTTAGACCCTGGTTCCTAATATCACTCTAAGAAGGCTGCCCTCACCTCCCAGATAAATCACTCATTCTATGTGTGATTTTGAGCAAGGTTTAAGACCTTAAAATTCAGACACTGATAGATTCTGATGGGTTTTACTCAGTCCCAGTTATCCTATTAAATCCCAGACCAGGTGCCACTTCAGGCACTGTTCCAGCATGATGTATGACTGGGTCTTAAAATTTACCAGTTTACCACTAGAATAAGGCCCTGCCACCTCCCAGGTTAGTTCTGACTCCCATTACCACTCAAGCAGACCATATTGTCTCCCAGTTAAATCACTCCTGAGTGTGATTCTGAGTAGGTCTTAGTGACTTTCGATTATAGCCACTGTTCCCAATTTTAATTCCCCTCCCACCATATGTGACCCATGTAAACTCTACCAGTCCACTGGCATAGTTCCATTATGATACCTAAAAGTTCTCCTCATCTCCCAGTACAGACTCTGACTTCTAGCACAAACATGAATATGGTGTTCACCTCCCCACTCAACCAATAACTCCAAGGATGACTTTGAGCAGGTCCCCTTATCTCCCTGTTTAGATTTTGACCTCTACTATGACCCTGGGTATCTCCCAGTTCAGCTGTTACTCCAACATTGACTCTGTTCAGGTCTCCTTACCTTCCAATTTAGTTCCATAATCTCCATCTCTCCACCATTCATCCACTCACTCCATGTGACTACAACTAGGTCCCCTCACCATCGTTCAAAGCCAGTGCCCCTCTGCTTGACCCGAATTGTGCTGTTTTGCCAGTAGACCAGTCCTAATGGAATTCAAGCTGGCAACATTTACTGTTTCATAACTGACAGTCTTGTCAGTGGAATTCCTTGACATAAGTAGGTTACATTTCTTTTTTCTTTTACTTTTTGAATGCACAATTCTCAATTCTCAGTTAATAAAAAGATGCCTGCAAGTAACAACTGATGACTAAGTACTTCCTTTAAGTGAGAGATAAATACTACTTAGTGTAAATCTGGGTCTCTGACCCAAACTAGTTTTTAATTAAACTAGATAGTGTGTAATTAGACCAAAGTGTGTCACTGTGGTGAAGCCTCGAGAATTTCCAAATGACTTTCTTCTGTTCATTTCAGTGAGTGTCAGGGTAGGTGAGTCATTCATTTCACTACATGCTTTCTTATTCAGGGGCTATCCCTAAAATGCTGACAATTCTTGCTCCTGAGTGGCTGGAAATTACCTTGTCATTCTGTAAACTGGGTAAGTAAAACTGACATGAAGCTTCAGTGGCATGGAAGTCACCACTGAAGCTCTTGATGTGGAAGACATCAAGAGAAGAAGTGGAAAGACCACCTGAAAGGACACTCTGAGACACGTCTCTGTCCCACAGTTTACATATTTTGCACAAATGTTTGCAACAGATTGGGGAACATTGTGGCCAAGCTTGAAAATCTCCATTTTCATTTACACATTATGACATATTAATGTCAGGAAACAAAAATGTAAAGACCGCAGAAAAAACAACATAAGTATATATGAATAAAACAAAGTCTTTTATGTTGGATTACATTTAAATGAGATGTGCTATTGAATGTCACACTGACTTAATTCATTTATTGTTATGTCATTTACAAAAAAAATACTAATTATTTTAAAAAGAGTCTTGCAATATTGCACAACGTTTTAATCATCCCATACAGGTTATGCTCCTGGCTGGGGTGCTACTAGGTCAGGCTTTGGCACAATGTGCCAATGTGATGGGAGGGTGAACACAGGAAATGGATTGCATGATAAGACACACATAGGATGGGGCACAGTGCTACTACCTCACCACCACAGAAACCTGAGTGCTAATTCTGATGGTGCAGTACTTTCTTCAGCTTTCCCCATTTCTACTCCGCTTCCAAAGATGAATAGGTTAAGCTCAAGTGCGATTCAAGTGGCCAAGTGTGTCCTGTCCTATCTAGTGTTGGCTTTAAACTTTTGCTCAGTGCTGCCAGGATAAGTTTATACTTTCTGCAGCCTGATAGTGGAACAAGCTTGTTAAGAAACATAGATGGATGAATGAACTTCTCATCCACCTTAATAAAAGGATAAATGTCTGTTTGTACATCTGTGTGTTTGTCTGATTGCTATGTTTCAGTCATTCTGAACAAGGGTGCAACTCAAAGATTTTTAGTAATAAAATACATTGCATTTTCAATTACAACAGATAGTACATTATAAACATTTTAGTAATAAAATGTATTGCATTTCAATCCAACAGATGGCACATCACAAACATTAACACTGCTTTTATAAATCCCATACCAAATGGCATATAACAGAGACATATACATTGCAGTTTTCATTCCAACAGATGGTGCATCACAAACAATAGCACTGCTTTTACAAATCCTTTATCAAATAGCTTATAATAGAGATATATGCATTGCCTGGTGCACTGTAAACATTAAAGGTAAGGTCTACTGTACATTGATTACTCCAGTTTAAATCCATTTTAGTTGGGTAGCACAGCTAGTTGATTCAAACCAAACAAAAGTCACTCTATACAGGTTGGCATCATGCACTAATTACAGGGCATTGCCGCACCCACCACATGATGAACCACCTGGATTGGGACCTGAGTGCAGCCATGCAGAGGATGACACCTCAGAACTACACTGAAACAGTGTGAGATTTTTTTACAGTGGCTCGAGTGCTAATCCTGCCACCAACTCCCGAGTTTTTCCTGAAAGTTGGAGGATCTGCTGGCAGGGCTGGATGCAGGTTAACATCGTACCTAGGATGAAGCAATTGTAGGTTAAGGGCCTTGGTCAAGGGTCCAACAGAGTAGAGACACTTCTGGAAGTTATGGGATTCAAACCAGCAACCTTATGACAGGTTTTGCCATTAGTTTTGTTCTCAATCTCAAACCCACAGACAGTTAGATAGATAGATAGATAGATAGATAGATAGATAGATAGATAGATAG
>JANRMT010062856.1:38230987-38257690 GCA_026402145.1 Polypterus bichir lapradei
TCTATCTATCTATCTATCTATCTATCTATCTATCTATCTATCTATCTATTTAATGTAGCAAAATACAAAGAAATCCTGGGAGAAAACCCAATTCAGTCTGCAAGAAACCGCTACCTTGGAAGACAACAAATCCAAACATAAAGTAATACTTACATGGAAATGGCTTTAAAAACAACAACATTAAGTCCTAGAGTGGCCATTTCCAAGTCCAAATATCAATCCAATTGAAAGGACTTAAGAGAGAGAGAGAAGAGAGAGCTTGATTAGGGTTAGCAAAGATGAATGGGGAAAAACATCATGGTCCAGATGTGTGAATACTTATGAGATGAGTTATTTTGTGATTTATATTTGTAATTAATTTAAAAGCACTTTGCAGTGGTCTGTTTTCTCTTTAATAATAATAATTCATTAAATTTATGTAGTGCTTTTTCTCACTACTCAAAGCACTGCAACACAGTGAGGACCCAGGACATGAGCTCATGATCTCCTTGCAGCAAGGCAGCAGTTTTACCACTGCGCCACCTTTGGCATTAAAGAATCTTTTCATTGCTTGATGAGATAAAGTCAAGTTAAATCCATAGTGATTCAATGTTGTGAGGCCTTCCTCTTTTCCTTTTGCCTGGTAGCTCTATCCTTAGAATCCTTTTCTCAATATACTCAGCATCCCTCCTATGCACATGTCCAAACCAACGCAATCTCACCTCTCTGACTTTGTCTCCATACCATCCAACCTGAGCTGACCCTCTAAAGCAGTGGTCCCCAACCTTTTTCACACCAAGGACCGCTTTTATACAAGCAAATTTTTCCCGGGACCGGTGGGGGTTGGGGGGGGGGTTTGGTTAGGATTCGGGGCAGGTTCATACGGCATTTGTATACACAATATACATTATGTTTTTATTATTATTAAGTTATAATATCGTAATAGAAATTATACAACTTACCATAATGCAGAATCAGTGGGAGCCCTAAGCTTGTTTTCCTGCAACCAGATGATCCCATCTGGGGACGATGGAAGACAGTGACACGCGAAGTATGTTGCTTATGTTCAGTCTACTCTGTAATCTCATTTTGGTTGCTGTCACTGAAGAAAACGCTGCCTCACAAAGATAGGATGTTGGAAATGGAAGCAGACTTTTCAGTGTTTTTGTGGCAACCTCAGGATATTCCGCCTTGACTTTAATCCAAAATGTACAGTATGGAGATTTGTCTCTGAAGTTGTCTCAAACATACTTTAAAGGCTGCGGTGGGCTGGCGCCCTGCCTGGGGTTTGTTTCCTGCCTTGCGCCCTGTGTTGGCTGGGATTGGCTCCAGCAGACCCCCATGACCCTGTAGGTAGGATATAGTTGTTTGGATAATGGATGGATGGATGGATACTTTAAAGGCCACCATCATTTGCAACCTCAAGCAGTTGATCCTCTTCAAGCACAGACAAAGTTGATTCACCTGGCTTATTCACAAATGGGTCACGGATCCATTCCTTCCCATTTTGGGGGTCTTTTGTGGTTGGGAATAATGCTCAGACTCTATTGAAAGCTGAGATAGTTGATAATATACCATCTTAGAGAAAGAAGGCTCTGGCTTGGTATCTTTAATAACCTCTGCCAACGTTTGAAACATACCAAAAATCCCAATGTTCACTCGTCGTCCCCATAAATCAAGTTTGGCTTTGAATGCAGCCACTTTATCTGCCAACTTGAACAATGGGTATCTTCTGCCTCTGCCCCACATGCTGCTGCTCCACCACTGCCTCAGATTTTCCTCCTCAGGCTCCTCCAGCACTCCTCCAGCCTGGCTGGATACTGAGTCTGCAGAGTGGGTAAAGGTGGGTGCCCAATAGTGCCTGTATGCCTGTAGTGCAAATACAGGTAAAATTCCATTACAACGAACTGCCAGGGACCTAAAAAATATTTCGTTGTAATGAAAATTTCGTTCTAATAAGATTCTGTATTTGTTGCTATAGTACTTTCTTTAACTTGCGTCCAGGCGTTTGCAATCATTTCAATAGCTTTCTTCGCATTAATTTTAATCTTCTCCTGTCTACAAGTTATGTTGATGAGAATTTTTCTCAGCATTTCCTTGCGATAATACACTTTTAGGGTGCAAATGATGACCAAACCCAATGACTGAAGCACTGCTGTGCAATTGGGTGGGAGGAATTCAATGCGAACATTATCTAAATGTGGATGCATGTTGTGGGCAGCACAGTTATCAATCAGAAGTTGAATCATCCTTTTCTTCTTCTTCAAATTTTGAGGTTTCTGAACTCTGAACTCATACTGTCAGTCACCTATCCACTCTACACCTCAGGGGTCTCAAGGCGCTATATATGTTAACCAGCCTGCCACCCCTGGGTTACGCCTGGCCTTTCCCAAGTTGGGGGCTCAATATACTACCGACAATGTCCTCAATTTTGTGGAAGCAGGGGAGGCGTATTTGGCTGTCACTCCCTTGACAACTGAAGAACTTTTGGGAGTGATAGGGGCCTCCCTTTCGAGGCCAGTGCGCAGCTGGTGGCTGACCGTGAAGAAAAACATCAGGGACTGGTAATCCTTTCGACAAGCTTTCCTCTCAACGTTTCTTCCTGAGGATTACGAGACCGAATTGGAAGACAAGCTGTGATCCATGGTGCAACTTCCAGCACAATCAATCTGGGATTTTGCCTATGAATATAGGGCTTTGTGTTTAAAGTGGAGGCTGGCCATGTCCGAAGAAGAAGTTGTCCACAGCATCCTGAATGCCTGGGACCGGCGGCTAGCTGGGTGTCTCACAGAGGTTGTGGGGTCGATGGAGGATCTGGTTATGGTCAGCTCGCAAGTAGAATGGAACTGGGCTAACTCCAAGTCATACTGGAGTGAAATACAGTCCAGTACAAGAAAACCCCAGTCCCTAAAACCCCAGCGAGCCAAACCTGGCTGGTCGGAAGCCGATCTCATGATTATACAGGTCAGTGCGTCCCTCCTGGTCGATCCAATGTCACTGCGGGGGTGGCTGGTGGATGTGGTGGTTGACACAGGAAGCCATCATACCCTCATAAGACATAACATTTGGAGGAAGATTTGTCAACCGTCAGACAAGATAATATCTGCCCCATCCGTCCGATTCCTATTGGCGGATGAGAGTGAACACAAGGCTTTTGGCAGAGTTCCCCTGAGGTACAGCGTACTGTCCACCACCTGGGAAATGGAGATTTACGTCCTGGATGACCGGCACCTGTCTGTCCCGTTACTCCTTGGGCTGGATTCTTTAACAGCCATGAAGATGACTATTCATCTCTGTCCCAGGGGGTATACGGGGCCAGGAGAAGGGGTATGTGATTTTATACATAAGCCGCGAGAAGACCTAAGTCTGAAGCGCATTAACTTTTACGCAGCAGTGAGGAGTGAAATCCAAACCTCAGCGTCTGCCCCAGTGGAGGAACAACCCAAAGAGGTCAGGCCAATGTTGAAGAAGTGGTCGGGGGTATGGACAGATCAACTAGGAGGTTACCCATGTGATCCTTACCTCTAACGAAGTCCCTGTTCGACACCAGACGTATCGAGTCTCTCCACTGAAGAGGGATTTGATTAAACAACATATTGATAAAATGTATGGGAATAATTGAACCATCTACCTCCTACTGGGCGTCCCCTGTAGTCCTAGTAAGGAAAACAGATGCCACCTATGCCACCTGTGTGGACTGCAGGGGCGTGAATGTAAAGACAAACTTGGATGCATATCCCATGCCCCTGGGTCATGAAATACTCGAGTCACTGCATTGAGCAGCCATTTTTAGTACATTGGACCTCCGCAGGGGCTATTGGCAGGTGCCAATGGATGAGGGGAGTAAAAAGAATACTGCTGTAATTACCCCTGAGGGCTTGTTCTAATTTAAAGTAATGCCATTTGGCTTAAAGAACACTGGTGCCACTTTCCAACGGCTTATGGAACAAGTACTGAGGGGGTTAATCGGAAAGACCTGCTTCGTATACATTGATGATGTCATCATTTACTCCCCTTCAATACAACAGCATCTCCAGGACCTGGACATCATCTTCCATCGTCTCCAGCAAGCACACCACACCCTGAACACAAAAATGTGTACATTCATTCAGCCCCAGATCCACTTCCTCAGGCATATCATATCTGCAGAGGGTGTCACTGTAGACCCAGAGAAGGTCTTGGCCATCCGGAACTACCCCACACCCGCAGACTTAAAATCTTTACAGCATTTCTTGGGGCTAGTGGGGTGGTACCATAAATACATCCCTCGGATGGCCGATATAGCAGCTCCCTTAAACCACTTAAGGAAGACGGATGTCCCGTGGGAGTGGACTAAAGAATGCCAGGACGCGGTCGAGCAACTGAAAGAACATCAACAGAAGACACCCATCCTGACCCAGCCCGATCCACGGCTCACTTTCCAGGTACAAACAGATGCCAGCAACCTGGGGCTTGGTGCCATGCTCACTTAAAGAAAAATCATGGAAGAGTGCGTTATCGCATATGCTTTGATAGCACTGCACGGTGCTGAGGTCAATTATTCAACAGCAGAAAAGGATTGCCTGGCGGTAGTGTGGGCCGTGGACAAATGGAAACATTTTCTTGAAGGGGTTGGTTTTGAAGTGTACGCAAACCATCATGCTCTGACCTGGGTGTTCAATCATCCAAAGACATCCTCCTGGCTGACCAGGTGGGTGCTGCGCCTCCAGAATTTTACCTTCAAGGTGACGTACCAGAAGGGCTGTGGCAACATCGTGCCTGATGTGCTGTCTAGGGCACCAGAGCCCTCGGGGATAGTGTGCTCGGCGGAAGTGAAAAAGGTAATTCCATCTCTACCTAGTAGTCTCTACGATCTGGCCCAAGCACAAGCTGCCAGCCCTTTCTTCCAAAATATTCGGAAGGAGCTGGATAACCAGTGCACCAATTGGGTATACTTTGTGGACCTCCAAGGAGTTCTTTATAGATCTATCCCATCGTCCCTTGGAGGCATGCAGCAACAACTTGTGGTCTTGGAGGTGCTTATCCCCGAGTTTTTGAACTTTTATCACGACAGCCCTTTAGGTGGTCACCTTGGTCAGATGAAAACCCTCCTGAAGATTTTGGGGGTGCCGTGGTGGCCATCGGTCCAGACAGATGTTTGCCACCACAGGAAGAACTGCCACACTTGCCAACAGCTGAAGAACCCACCTGGTAAACCATTAGGGATGCTACAATCGACAATCACAGATGAACCAGGGGAGACTTTGGGTGTCAATCAGATGGGACCATTTCCAATGACCAGCTCATGGAAGACCGTCCTGATGGTGGTAGTGGATTATTTCTCTAAGTGGGTGGAGCTATTTGCACTGACGGATGCCCGACCCAGCAAGGTTAGCTCCACCCTGAAAAATGAGATATTCACCCGCTGGGGGGTCCCAAAAAAACATAAATTTGGACAGGGTTCCCCAGTTCATGAGTTCAGTCCTGGAGGAACTCTATACGGCCTGGGGAGTGAAGAAAAATCTTACTACAGCATACCATCCCCAGGCTAACATGACTGAATGAGTGAACCGGACCCTGAAGCATATGATTGCCTCCTACGTGGGTGAATGCCATCTGGACTGGGATAAATGGCTCCCCAAGCTCCAGTTTGCCCTGAACACTTTGGTGCACGAAGCAACAGGTGAAACGCCTGCTTTGGTGGCTCTCGGCAGACAGCTGAAGGGCCCGTTCAACTGACTGTTGCCCAGAGCCCCTAATTCACAAATTACCCTCAACAATTATACTTTAAAACTGGAAGAATTTCAGCGGAGAATCCAACAGAAGTTGGTGGCATCGACATCCAGACACACCCGGTTCTAAAACGCCTGGTGGAAGGAAGCGCACTTCAAGCCGGGTGACTTGGTCTGGACTACAGCCCACCACCTCTCAGATGCCAGCAGGTGGTTCTCCGCCAAGCTCACGCATATCTGGTTAGGTTCAGCATTAATCATTAAACAAACAGGTCCGGTCAACTTTCTAATCCAAAGGGGCAGAGGTGCTGACACCAGGACAAGCATCATTCACATGGCCAATATCAAGTTGTACTTCAGACCTCCCTTGTCCAAGCTTGGGGGGGAAATGTATTGGGGCCACATAAGTGTTGTTGTTTATAGTATTTGCACCCAGTTGCATCTCATCACAGCACCCCGTTTAAACTAGTATGTGTTTGTTTAAATGTCGTCCCCGTAATGAGAAACGGGGAAGGATGTTGCGGGGAGGCAGCGACCCCTGGAAATATCAAAAACAGAAAACGTTATTTTCCACCATCGCTGAGGAAGCACGGTGAGATTGTTCTGTATTTATTCGGGAGAGCCAAACACAAACATTTTTGAACAGTTATTAGTAATTTGGACAAGTTATTTACCTGGACTCATTTTCACGTTCGTTAACAGTTCAGTAATCATTCATTGGCATTATTTGTATTGCGTGTTTGTTATACATGTGCAGGGGCAAGAGAGGTTTTGTTATTGTATATATGGTGTTTTCACTTTTCAGGTATGGTGGAGGGCTATATGTAGATTTTTTTTTTTGTATGTTAGGGATTTGCATTATTGTATTTGTCATTGTGTTTTATTTAATATATTGCTGCACTTGATTTACATATCTGATATTTTTTGCTTGTGTTTAACCTTCGATGGGGGGGGATATTATTTGTCAGAGGTACGGTTTGGTATAAGCAGGTTCTCCTCAGTAATTTATCCAGGCCACGGGTCCTGGTATTGTGGCTGCCGGCTGGGTAAGGGGTCGGCCGTTACAAGGCATCACTGAAAACCACAGAAAACAAAAACAGCAAAAAAACAGTACGAGGAAAGTTTGAAGACAGAATTTTTTTTTACAATGTTTCTGTTTGGAGATCATTGTGTACAACTGAGCTGCAACCACAGAACTAACTGATCTGTGTTTGATTCATTCAGGCATTTCAAGGTCACTTCATTGTAATGAAAGTATCTGCTGAATGTACTTCGTAGTAACGAGATTTCAGTAGACTCGTGTCATATGGGGAAACTGTCGGGACCATAAAAATACTTCATTGTAATACTCTCTCAGCTCGGTCTCTCTCCTTTCTCTGTGCCACTGCAAAGCCCCACCTGCCTAATGTTCTGAAAAGTGTCCTCAGTGAAGGGGGCAGCCATTTTGTTGTAGCCCTTCACTGAGTGAGTCTCCATGGCCCGGCTGTCAGATGGTCACGGCCCACTAGTGGGCCATCATTCACACCATGATAGAACAATCTGAATCCACCTCTGATCCACCAGACCTTACTCCCATTCCATTTAGTTTCTTGCACGCACAATATATCAACCTTCCTTCTCTCCATCACATCAGCTAACTCTCTCCCCTTACCAGTCATACTGCCAATTCAAAGTTTCTACCCTCAGTGCCAATCTCTTTACCTTCCTCCTCTCCTCCTGCCTCTGAACACATCTTCCCCCCTCTTCTTCTCCTTCTTCGGCCAACAGTAGCTCAATTTCCGCCAGTACCCTGTTGGCTAACAGTACTGGTGGCGGCCGTTGTTAACCCAGGCCTCGACCGATCCGGTATGGAAATCTGTATTGTGGCCAGCATATTGATCTGGCAAAATTTTAAACTGGATTCCCTTCCTGATGTAATCCTCCCCATTTATCTAGGCTTGATCCCCTACGGCTGGATTAATGCTTTTAACCTCAATAAGGTCTACTAATATAATAGACAAGAAATATTTCATTCAACTGAGCTGCCCAGGATGAGTACAAGTATTTTACATGGACAGGGCAGCACCAGTATTACTGATGAGCATGCAGCATAGGAAGGATAACCAACATTGCTCAGGGCCACCATGGTATTTCTCCGGTGCAGCCTAACCCTGCCGTCTGTGGCATTTCCAGTTCAACCACTTAGCCACACAGTCTTTAACTCTTACTTTCTCCTCACTGCACCTTATGAACATACCACCAGGGCAAAAATGTGCAGTGTCAACTAGTTTAGATAGCTAACCATAACCCGAAATTCTGGAAATGTCACTCACTCAAGTCTTTTATTTATTTATTTTCCCCCCATCACTCACCTCTTTATGTGTTCACTGACCTCCAGCCCACCCAACTAAAACGATGTTGTTTCTACCTGTTCTGCTTCTCCTCTTAATGTAGTATATGCTCTAACATGGCCTGTCCACTCACTGGATAAGTACAACAGACAAAAAAGTAAGGTAAATGGCAGCCACTATTAACTGCTAGATGGATAGCTGGATAAAAGTTGGCAGCTTGTTTGTGTTGAAGACAGACTCTTTAAAAAGCTTATAACCACACTTAAACATCAGATGAAGCAAATTCACTGGGAAACTTCTAAAAGTAGAATGTTGCTTTTAACTAAAAAATGTCCAAGCTATCAAATCCTTCAATATTTTCAGTCCAATTTCTCAGTCCTAGGGTTGTGAGGAGCTTGAATCCATGCTGCTATCACTGGATGCTGGGGCAGACATTAACAAAAACTTGGGAATCAGTTTATCTTTGGGGACTTTCAATCACACGCCCACACTTTGGAGCAAGGGAGCCACACCATTGATAGTCCTCCAAAACAACAGCATGGCTAATTGAAGAAGAGTTCAGAAGTATGGCCATTGCAAACAAGACAAGGGATGTTGACCTGATTATGTGATCCCCACAGGAACCATAAAAGAACAGTATGATAGACATGACAACACAACGAACAGTACACAAGTCCTACGATAAATGTGCCAGGTAGGAGAGGTGAGCTGCCAACCTGCTCCTTGCTATTTGAGATATAGACACTCAACAAAGGCAACACCTAACCATGGAATCATGTTGTCACTTAAAAAAAGACTAGATTTGAAAGATAACTGTTAGTTCAGTAATTTGCTCTATTCTTGCTATTATTCAGAGCAGCTGGGGCATTACATTCTCATGCAAATGCTGAGCTCTGTGACTGGTCATTGGCAGTTTCAGAACTTATCACAGCTATTCAAAAAAAGAGTGAGTCAGCTCTTCACAGAAGTGCTATCCATCCATTTCTGATCATACTTAAATAATCCAGTTCTAGGTTATCAGTGCCAGAGCCTCTCCTTGAAATCTTGGCTGCAAGGTAGAGGATAGCCCTAGATGGGGTGCCAATTTATCATAGTCTTAGTCACTCACAGTAGACCAGTTTAAAGCTGAGTAATAACCTAACCTGTAAATGTTTAGGGTGCGAAGCAGAAAACACATGCAGACATGGGAGAGCATGCATACTCCATATCAATACTAACCAGACAGGGATTTGATTTTAGGAGCTATGAGCCAGTGTATGATTGTACTGCCCTTCCTTTGATTAAGAATGAACCTGTAAATGTGTTTTAAACTAGTTAACAATAAGCAGCCAGGTGGAAGATCTGTGTACTTCAGAGGACCAATGTGTGTTCAACTAGCTGCTTTAAATTTAAATCAGAGAAAAAAACCCTAACAAAATTTCTAATCAGCTATTCCATTAATAGTATACAGTAACACACTTGCACTTCTGTGAAATGTCTTTCAAAGGTAAAGTACACATGCTGGTGGGATTCCATTTGCAAAATGAAGAACATGGAATTAAAGACAAAGTTTACTTAAGGACACTCTTTAAAGTACATGAATGAAAACAATAGTACCCCAGGTCTGAGTCAGACAGCCTCGGCAATGATACATTATTTTGTATTTTATTTATTTATTTATTTTTTTTTTTTTATTATTTTGTCTGTTTCCTGTTTCCACATGACTCATATGATAATGGTTTTATATTTGCCATTTTTTTCGTTGTGGCTGGAAATGGGAAAAGGACAAACATTCAGTCCCCACCACTAATTTACTATATGACATTGAAGGCTCCAAGATTAGAAGCGCATAATTAAGCGTAATGTATGTGTAGTATGTATTGGCTAGTGGTCATTAATAAAGAATGCTAGGCAAAATAAAAGTTGTAGCTGTTTTTGAAGTTCTGGCGTAGCAGTGGCACATCCCTATCATGGTACAAGGTTCAATCTCCCCTTCTCTTAGCATTTTCTTCCAAAATTTGTACACAAAGACACAACATTAGACCTTACTAATGAGATGTAGTGTCAAACTGCCAATACCATGCCATGTGCAATGGCACCACCAGGGCAGTTGATGGCATGAGAAAACTGTGCAGATAGTCTCCATTAAAATGAGATTTGAAGCTCAGGGGGCAAAAAACATGCAACTAAGCCCATGCCACAGGTATCTTTGAAGCCAGGACATCCTATTGGCACAAGGGCAGATAGAGGACTGTGCTGACTACCTTATGAAGCAAGTCTTAGAGACCTGGGGTAACATTTATCAAACTTTGCAAATATTTACTGTAAGTATGAAAATATGTGATCAACAAAAAGCAGGAAAATGCGTACACACACAAAAAAAATATTTATAAACCTGACATATGCACATTTGTGAATGTGAATGTGCCTTGAACTCCACCTGGTTGCCACCCTGAAACAACCTCACATGAATTATGTTAATCAACTACATATATGTGCAATCACATTACAGCAGAACTTCATTGGCAGGGAGAGCAGTCTCCCTCTTGGCATATTGAGACCCGCCACCTGCATTCAAGAGTATGTGCTCCAGAACTGATCATGCAAAACAACCTCTTCTCTGCATTCTGGGGGTCAGGGAAAGGTGTACAGCACCAGTGTCTAATGGCAGCCACTATTGCAATATAATGATGTGGTTGCTGTTACAATGAATAGTTATAGATCATATGAAACCCTGAGGGTTCAGCTGGTTATCTCTCAACAGGCCAGCCATCATGCACAGCACTATTAACAAAAAAAGACCAATTAAATGCACTGCATGATTCAATGTATAACAATAAGATGTGAAAACTCCCAAGGGGAATATTTTTTTATAGGCACTCTATTAACATAATGTTGGCACTTTTGTAATTGTATGTATTTTGATACATTTCTCTTCCAATGTTATCCAAATAGGAGTATTCCCATGAATTAAAACAATAATGCTGCCATCTTTCTCAGCCAAATATCAGTTTGCCCTCTTCAAAAGAGACACACACATTTAACATGTTGAGTTTATATTAATGTAAGTGGGAAAAGAAAAGATCACAACTGGTGCCAATACTACGTTGTCTATTCAAAACAAAAAATCATAATGTGTAATATAAAAAAATCTTGTTTAAATAATAATTAATGAAAACATCAGATGATTGACATCCTTACAAAACCTGAAGTTAAGGATTTAAATAATAAATATCCACAATCCTACAGCAGAAGCAATTATGAACATGAACCATGTATATAAAAGGCTGCTCTCCCAACTGCTAGAGTTATACACACACTGCTAAATCAAAGCCATAGGATGCAGCTTGCATTATTTTCATTTTGTATACTATTTATTCATTATTATTCTTATCTACATTTATTTTGTTTTTCTTTTGCATTTAACTGCTTCTTTAACACGTTGTAAAGCATTTTGAGCCACATTCTTTGTTTGAAACAACAACATATATTTATATAGTTGGATAATGGATGGACGGATTCTTATACAAGAATATAGCTCAAAGTGCTTTATACGGAAGCTCTGAACCGCACAGTGAAAAAAATGATGGGATAACCCTTATCTTGTACATACGTGAAAATATCTCGTACGTACGAGATACTTTCACATAGCCTACGTACGAGATACTTTCACGTACGTACGACATAGTTTTACGTACGTACAAGATGTTTTCACGTATGTACGAGATAAACATAGACTAAAATATTACACAAGTGCGCTTCGGGGCTACCTAATTACGACCTTATCAAAGCCATGGTACTTCAGTTTGATGTCACTTCCAACTCTTGTAGCACGGTGATATAAAAAAAAGCAGACGGGTGCGCTTTTATCTATTAAAGATAGACAGATTAATATGGTGTTTTTTTACTTCCTGGGAAACAATTTGGTGCGTACAACTTACTATCTCGTGCAAACCATGTATATATCTCGTGCCCACCACTTACCATGGCCTGCGTACCAGGTACTTTAAGGTCGCATCGGCCAATACTGCGTGTGCGCCGCATGCATTCAGATGAGCACTAAATACCATCGTGTGCTACTGTACATCATTTTCTGGAAACAAGACACATCACTGAACAGTCTGATGTTTTCCTCACACGGTTACAGTCCACAAAAATGGATGTGCATTCAAGGCAAAATCGTTAAATCCGCGAAGCAGCACCGCTAACCACTGCACTGATTTATAGTAAAAGGAAATAACATTAGTTAGCCATCTACTTACTAGCCCGCAGCTTCTTATTCGCACAAGTTACGAAAGGAATTCATATTTCACGTATTTAATGTATGTGAAGTTTACCCAGTCCAATGCGGGTTTGCTAATTTAATGCACTGGTAAACCTGGCACACTCGATCGTTTATCTGCACCAATGAACTGTGGGATTTAACGTGCATCTAAAGAGTTAAATCCAAATCGGGCCACTTTAACACTTTAACTCCCGGCATAGGGATCCATCTTGTCAAAAATGTGACAATAAAAATCCGCCGCAACACGATTTAGATCTCTACTGAGCCTTTAAAGATCGCAGTTCGTTTTGCACAGTGCAACGGTTGACCCAGTGTGCCAGGTTATCCAGTGGATTTGACCAGGATATTCAAGTTTGACATTTTAACAAGGGTACATTTCTTGTCTGAAAACGGTGGGAGTTAAAGTGGCCCGATTTGGAATTAACTCTTTAGACGCACGTTAAATCCCACAGTTCATTGGTGCAGATAAGCGATCGAGTGTGCCAGGTTTACCAGAGGATTAAATTAGTGAACCCACATTGGGCTGCGTAAACTTCTCATGCACTAAATACGTGAAATATGAATTCCTTTCGTAACTTGTGTGAATAAGAAGCTGCGGGCTAGTAAGTAGATGGCTAACTAATGTCATTTCCTTGTACTATAACTTTAGTGCAGTGGTTAGCGGTGCTGCTTCGCGGATTTAACAATCTGGGCATGAATGCATAGCTTGTTTTATAAATTTGCCAATATCCATTTCTGTGGACTGTAACTGTGTGAGGAAAACATCAGACTGTTCAGTGATATGTCCTATTTTCATAAAATGATGTACAGTAGCACGCGATGGCATTTGGTGCTCATCTGAATGTATGCAGCGCACATGCAGTATTGGCAGGTGCGCAGGCCATGGTAACTGGTGGGCGCGAGATATATACATGGTGGGCATGAGACAGTAAGTTATATGCACCAAATTGTTTCCCAGGAAGAAAAAAAAAAACACCATATTTCCTCAGGTGCTCCGTACGAGTGTGCAGACAAATACCTGTAAACATAAAGCACGTACCTAAACCCGTACCCTTCCACAAGCCTAATCTTAACCATAGTGTAACGGGGTATGCAATGGGAATTTCGTGACTGACGTTGTGGGTATTACCTGATGATGTACATCACAGGTATTGCAGGCTGCAGTTAAACCCATCTCCAACCATTCCACACTCATTTAATAAATAAAAGCCCAGCCGTCTGCTTTTTTATGTCACCACGCTACAAGAGCTGGAAGTGACGTCAAACTGAAGTGCTGAAGCCTTGGTAGGCGTAATTAGGTAGCCCCGAAGCGCACTTTTGTAATTTATTAATCTAACATTATCTCGTACGAACGTGAAAACATCTCGTACGTACGTAAAAGTATCCCTTAAGTACGCGAAAATATCTTGTACGTACATGAAAGTATCCCGTACACAGGGGCGGATCTACCGGGGTGGCACGAAGTGGCAATTGCCACCCTGAGAAAAAGCCTTGCCACCCCATTTGCCACCCCAGCACCCCAGTGTATACACCGAATAAAGAATAGCATTCCTTGAATCCACAAAAACCATGCAAGGATGCTTGCTTCATTGTTGCCACCCCTCATAATTTTAATGCCACCCCCTTGCCACCCCATGAATAATTTTCTACATCCGCCCCTGCCCGTACATATGAGATATTTTCATGTACATACGAGATAAGGGTTATCCCATACTTTTTTTTCACTGTGCGGTTCAGAGCTTCCGTAGCTTTACAAGATTTCAAACAGAAAATTACAAGAAAGGAAAAACAAATAAGATTAGGCAATAATATTAAAGAATAAGTAACAAAGAAAAAAAAACAAACAAATCTAAATGATCTTAAAAAACAGGTAAATATCAAGTAAAACAGTAGCGTCCTTATATACAGTGTCATGATGTATGTCTCTAAGGATAGTGCGGAGATAAGGTTAAAAAAGCCGGGAAGACAAAACAAAAAACAAACAAACAAAAACAATTCTAGTTTGCCTGGAGAAAAAAATGAAATCTGCAGGGGTTCTAATGCCAAAAAAACACCCAGTACCCATTGGGTATTCTAACTAACATAAATATTCTTAATTCATTCCTCTTTGTTTCCAGGTTTCATATTAGAAGATTTACTGAAGTTGGTTTCATGGACAGCTAGAGCGCCCACCTTCATTCCATCATCACAGGTGGCTTAATGGTGCCTTGGTGCCTTGATGCAAATCACCACCACTGAAGATCCAGGAAAGACAGCAGAGAATAGCAAAGGTTAGTAAAAGTTGCAGATCTATGAAGAATATACTAATTCTATGACCATATATTCTATAAAGAGTATACCTAAAATGTAGCCACGAAAAAGCCAAATTAATAATAATGTGTTTTTAGCAGTTTTTAAATGTTTCACAGTGTTAACCTGGCAAATCTTTCTTTATTGGTATATTCCAGATTTTAGGTGCATAACAGCAAAAAGCCACCTTACCACTTCTTTTAAGTTTTGTTCGTGGAATTATAAGCAGACCATCATTCAAAGATCTAAGGTTATGACTTGCATAAATATAGGACTATTTGAGACTATTTAAGGCTTTATACACCATTATTGGTATTTTAAATTCAATTCTAAATGACATGGGTGTCCAGTGTAACAGTGCTAAAACTAGTGTGATGTGCTCAGATTTTCTGCTGCTTTCTGCATTAATGGCAACCGATGGATGTCTTTCTTAAGTAAATAAAGCTGTTGTTCTGTAGGACACAATGTTATTAAAAATATTTGATTATAACAATAACAGCCCTTTGGTGGCACAAGGGTTAGTGCTGCCATCTCACGCAACCAGTGTCCTGGGTTCAGACCCTATGCCTACCTGTTGAGTGAGTGGAATTTTCTCAGTCTTCCCATGTGTGTGAGTGTTTTTTCTAATTTTCCTTCCCCATTCCCAAAGACATAAGTTTGAATGTAATTGCATATTACAAACTCACTCTGTTTGGCTGTGTGCCCAAGTAATGAATACACAGTATGCCTTGTCCAGAGCAAACTCCTGTCTTATGCCCAATGCTGTTGAGAATGGCTCAAGCCTGCCACAACCCTGATCTTGACATAAACAACCTAGAAAATGTTATTCAAGTTGTCTTTATTTAAGCAGGTCGTTGTTAAACTTGCTGAACCCGTTGCTTACTGCGATAGGCTGAAACTTCCCAGCAACCATGCTCAGGATAAAGCAGGTTTAGAAAATGGATTGGATGAATGGATAGTGAAACTGTAGAACTTTAATAAAATATTTTTGATCAATACATGGTAATTATTACAATTTAATACAATCATATAGTTAAATGAGGTTATAAGCATGGATTATTAAAAACATAAGGGAAAGGACTGAACGTAACTAAAGGGTTAACTAAATGTGGCTTAAAGTTTGAGCACACGAAGGTTGCCTCATTTTAAGAGGAACCATCAAGGTAGTTGCTAAGGTTAAAATGAAGTAAATGAGTAATGAACACCCCTTAAAAAGTGAGGATAAGCTAGTGAGAAAGCCCAAACACCCCTGTTATGAAGCAGTGATAAAATCAATGGGAAAACCCACAGGACACCCCTCTTAATGAAGTGGTGTTCAGAATAACGGAAGAGTTGACATGTATATGAAGTTACTGGTGGCTGTAGTCGATTGGCTCAATTCTGCATATTAAGAATCAGATGACATGATGTATTAGATAAGGTTATTGTAAAAAAGTATAAAAGGGAATAAATTGTATTATTGATGGCTCACTCCATGGAACTGAGACCTTTGTGCATATGATCTGACAGTTGTGCTTGAAAGTTTGTGAACAAAGTACATAAAGAGAAACCAGTTAAACAAATGACACAAAAATATTATACTTGGTCATTTATTTATTGAGGAAAATGATCGAATGTTACATATTTGTGAGTGGCAAAAGTATGTGAATCTCTAGGATTAGCAGTTAGTTTGAAGGTGAAATTAGAGTCAGGTGTTTTCAATCAATGGGATGACAATCAGGTGTGAGTGGGCACCCTGTGTTATTTAAAGAACAGGGATCTATCAAAGTCTGCTCTTCACAACACATGTTTGTGGAAGTGTATCATGGCAGAAACAAAGGAGATTTCTGAGGACCTCAGAAAAAGAACTGTTGATGCTCATCAGGCTGGAAAAGGTTACAAAACCACCCCTAAAGAGTTTGGACTCCACCAATCCACAGTCAGACAGATTGTGTACAAATGGAGGAAATTCAAGACCATTGTTACCCTCCCCAGGAGTGGTCGACCAACAAAGATCACTCCAAGAGCAAGGTGTGTGGTGAGGTCACAAAGGACCCCACGGTAACTTCTGCTGCTGAAGGCCTCTCTCACATTGGCTAATGTTCATGTTCATGAGTCCACCATCAGGAGAACACTGAACAACAATGGTGTGCATGGCAGTGTTGCAAGGAGAAAGCAACTGCTCTCCAAAAAAACATTGCTGTTCATCTGCAGTTTGCTAAAGATCACATGGATAAACCAGAAGGCTATTGGAAGAATGTTTTGTGGACGGATGAGACCAAAATATAACTTTTTGGTTTAAATGAAGGAGCGGCACGGTGGTGCAGTGGGTAGCACTGCTGCCTCGCAGTTAGGAGACCCAGGTTCACTTCCCGGGTCCTCTCTGCATGGAGTTTGTATGTTCTCCCCATTTCTGTGTGGGTTTCCTCTGGGTGCTCCGGTTTCCTCCCACAGTCCAAAGACATGCAGGTTAGGTGCATTGGCGATTCTAAATTGTCCCTAGTGTGTGCTTGGTGTGTGTGTGTGTCCGGGGTTTGTTTCCTGCCTTGTGCCCTGTGTTGGCTGGAATCGGCTCCAGCAGACCCCTGTAGTTGGGATATAGCAGGTTGAATAATGGATGGATGGTTTAAATGAAAACTGTTATGTTTGGAGAAAGGACAACACTGCATTCCAGCATAAGAACCTTATCCCATCTGTGAAATATGGTGGTGGTAGTATTATGGTTTGGGCCTGTTTTGCTGCATCTGGGCCAAGACGGCTTGCCTTCATTGATGGAACAATGAATTCTGAATTATATCAGAGAATTCTAAAGGAAAATGTCAGGACATCTGTCCATGAACTGAATCTCAAGAGAAGGTGGGTCATGCAGCAAGACAACGACCCTAAGCACACAAGTCGTTCTACCAAAGAATGGTTAAAGAAGAATAAAGTTAATGTTTTGGAATAGCCAAGTCAAAGTCCTGACCTTAATCCAATCAAAATGTTGTGGAAGGACCTGAAGCGAGCAGTTAATGTGAGGAAACCCACCAACATCCCAGAGTTGAAGCTGTTCTGTACGGAGGAATGGGCTAAAATTCCTCCAAGCCAGTGTGCAGGAGTGATCAACAGTTACCAGAAATGTTTAGTTGCAGTTATTGCTGCAAAGGGGGGTCACACCAGATACTGAAAGCAAAGGTTCACATACTCTTGCCACTTACTAATATGTAATATTCAATCATTTTCCTTAATAAATAAATGACCAAGTATGATATTTTTGTCTCATTTGTTTAACTGGTTTCTCTTTATCTACTTTTAGGACTCAAGTGAAAATCTGATGATGTTTTAGGTCATATTTATGCAGAAATATAGAAAATTCTAAAGGGTTCACAAACTTTCAAGCACAACTGTATGTGCAAATAAAGAATCATTCTGCATTTTCTTCAGGTCTCCGGGAATGACTTCTTTGAAAACAGAGGAAAGTTTCTTTCCACAAAAAAATTTGCTTCCTTTTTTGAAGTCAGTCCCAGCATATGTCTGTGTGACTCGTTACCAGCTACAGTCACCACTCGAGGAGTAAGAAAGAAGCTGAACTGCATAGCCCCCCTCACTTTGGAAAGGAATGTTATCCATGCTGTTAGCAGTGATCTCCCATATTCAGCTCTTGCATCTGCACTCTATATTATGTTTCATTTGACTGACAGCAACTTATGAAGCATTTGCTTTTCAGCTGGCCACCATCATCTTAGAGTTATCTCAGTTTAGAGGATGACATGGATTATGTTGATGGGATGATATTAATCAAGCTTTGGAATGTAAATCAAATTTTAGCAGTTTTCAAGTCACTAAATTTGTATTTTATTTCTAAAGAGAGTATCCCTTACAAAATGGCAGCGTGACTTTGCAGATGCTCTATAAAACCACAATAAAAGATTCTAAACATATTTCACCTTCCTACATTTTATCTGCATGGCTAATGATATTAAAACATAATTGTTTTAAGAGTAGACAACTGCTGCCTGAAGTCTCATTAGCTCTGCTAATGCGGTTTTTGCTTTGCCATTATTTGTTCCTGCATGCGGCATTGCAGAACTTGTGGCCTAGTGGCTAAGGAATTGGAGCAGAAACCACAAGAATAAGAGTTGTCTACAACCCCAAGTGAGACACATCACCTGACGGTTCCCTTTTTACATATTTGTAAGGCTTTTAGATGTGGATCATTGTGAAAGATGCTATTTCAGCAGGTGTGCGTTTACTCTCCAGTGGATAGGTGCAGTAGGGCTTAGTGGTTAAGGCTTTGGACCTCAAACCTTTAAGTTTTGGGTTCATATCTCGCTATAGACTTTGTGTGACAATGAGCAAGTCACTTCACCTACCTGTACTAAAATTAAAAAAAAACAAAACAAAATGTAGTCAATTTTATCTCAAATGTTATAAGGTGTCCGCTAAAGGAGTAATACAGACTGCATATGACTCACCCCTTCAGGTGGTGAAGCATTTTTAAAATGACCATCCACCCCCTTATCACTCTTTACCCTGAGGTCATGGAACAGCGTATAAAGAACGGTTGTTGTGCTAAAACCAATTCCACCAACAGCAACTGCGAGTGTCATCAACTAAGAGAACGCTTTTGGAGTCACCAGTATTTCTTATAGAATGATGTGCAGGACCATCATCAACATATTTTTACATTGAATGACCACATACGTGCACCTCCCATGTCAGCATTGCATGCTTCTCTGTGCTTTTTAAATCCTGCTTTTTTTAAACACAGCTTCTTACAACTATTATCATTTCTGCACGCAACAATGGTGTGTGAGACTTTAAGATGCCTTTGGTGCTGTTTATGTCGTTTTCATAAAAGAACATTTTGTTTCAAAGGACAGAAATAAAATGCATATTCTAAGATAATCATGCAAGTCTTTGACATATCTATTTCTAGAAATCAGCAACCAAATTCATAGAAATAAGTACAGCAATCATCTAGTGGATCGCAAAAGTGAGCCATCTGATAAAAACCACACTAGCTACAATCAGCAGGTCGGTTTCCTGTCAAGAGAAAGCATGCCAGAGAAAGAGAACAGTAGTAAAAAAGCATAAAGGGTCAGGAGTAGTGAAGACACTGCAAGGTGTGAAGAGGCATTTGGTCAGAGTGAATCATCGCCTCTAGCCACAACCCCACCCCCATCGAGAGCTGTTCTAGTTCCACTCTTAGGAAGAAACAGGCTGCGTTGGCCTGTTCTTTTTAATCTCTCACCTATTCATTCTTGTAAATGGCTGTCTTCACTGTGTAGGAAAAGTAGCAGAAATAACATGCACATGGGTCAATGCAGTAGGCTTCTACCCATTGTACACTTTGTTTCCCATTCAGCTTTGGGAAATTTGGTGCTTAACCTTGCATTTGTGAGATGGCTTTGATTGCAGAGGAGATGAAATGAAACTCCTTGTGTGAATTAAATCTCTTAGTTTAAAAAAAAACCTCATAAAAACATGAAAGTATTCTGGTTTTGTTTTTGATCCCACCCATTGTTTAAATAAAGGAGTATCATTGGTGTTTGCTACATTTGAACAAATTCAGCTTAATGGTGAATGTGTGGTTTCAGCTAATAGTGCATGATCCTCTGGAGATGATAGTTGATGGTCAAAGTACCTTAACATGCTGTACTCATCCAATTTGAACAACACAGTTGGTCTGTCTTCAGCCATGACACCAGGACAAATTTCAAGAAATGGAAACATTATTTCAAATGCAGTGGTGTAGCTAAAGTTCGTGCCACTTGGGGCGGGGCGGTGATTCAATTTACCACCCTCCAACATATCTGAATATGTTAACCAACTTAAATAGAAAATTAAAATGATGTACAGAGAAAAAATGAAGATAAATTGTAAATATATTTATTCATATATAGAGAAACAGCAATAATTTTTCACATATAATTATTTATAAGCATCAGCTAGACAAGAATATAATAAAGACACACTGATAAGTCGTGTTCTAATTATTAGTTTAATATAATTATGCTGCGAAAACCAGAACCAGTGTAGTGTACAAGTGATAGGTGGGGATGTTTTCTGCACAGAGCAAGAACGCATTTGAATTGAAAACAAAACTAAATTATAAATTGTAAATTAGTTGTTTATCTTCGTAGAAATTATTATCGGTGCAATATTTATGTTCAATTTTGTTATTGCCTCATAAATTTCAACTGCTGTGTCTGATGCCGTCACAGAAAGACAGTCTGAAAATTATTTTTGAAGCATTTCTTAATAAAAATCAGAGAATTTTACTTTTTTCACTCATGAGTGATATTTATCCAAACCCTGCTGCTTACACACGAATTGTACTGAAACCTTTGGCCAATAATGCTGCCCCCAAAAATGTGCCACCCGGGGCGGACCGCTCCCTCTGCCCACCCCACTGTTCAAATGCTGTTTGTTGTTCCATTTTGTGTAAAGTTTGATATGGGAAGCCGGAGAAGATTTTAACTCAGTTCAATCTGAGGTAACAGCATTATAAATTTCAGGGAAATAAAAAAACATTTGTTGCAAGTCATACAGGTGTACAAACATAGGGCAACAATATATTATTGAATGTGTGGAACTAACTACAGGTAGTCCCCAGGTTACGGACATCTGACCTACGACTTACAAACGGGCCGCAGCTGCGACGCCTCAGTAACTGCTGCTCCGTCATCTTCGGCCTGGGGACACTACAAGCAGTGGCTGGACGGAGGCTGAGGGGGGCGATTTCACTGCTCGCTCAGTGTAGTGTCCCTCGGGCGGCTCACAGCGGCAAGTGGTTTCACTGCCCGCCCACCACACACGGCTGCCCCGTTCGTTCTCGGTGGGCGGCTGGTAATGCTGCAAGTGGTGACCCGGTTGTGGCTGAACGGAGGCCATTATGGGTGAATGGGGCGGCGGGGTTAGCATTGTAGTATGCCTCGGATGGCTGCCTGTTGAATGGGGACAGTGGTGGGCGATTCACTACATGCCTTTGGCTGCACCGTGTTCGTTCTCGGTTGGCGGACACTGCAGGCAGCATACTGTAGTGGAGGTGACGGTGAGGTGGGCTGGTGATGAACCGCCCCTCACCGCCCCCATTCATTCTCAATAGCAAGCCTGCTTGTACTGTTATGTATAGCACATCAGATGTGTTGACGACTGGTGCCTTCCTGCTGTGATAGCGTGTACAGTGCTGTGCAGAAGAGCTCATCTTAACCTTTTGTCTTCACCCTTCAAGAATGTCTCTGAAACACAAATCTGATGCAAGTGCTGGTGATACAGTAAAAAAGAGAAAAACCATCACCATTGAAAATTAAGTAAAAATAATAAAATGGTCAGAAAGAGGTAAAACTCCATCATTCATTGGCAGAGCACTTGGTTACAGTCGGTCAGCAATAGCGTTTATTAAAATAATGTACCTGTTCCAACTTACATACAAATTCAACTTAAGTACAAACCTACAGTTCCTATCTTGTACGTAACCCCCCGGGGACTGCCTGTATTAGAAATTTCAGTTTCCTGTCTTGTAGTGTGAGTAGTCTCACAAGCCAATTTTATGATGTTGCCATCAAATTTCTCAAACTTCATTGTGCAGCGACTGCAATGAGTGTGGATTGTACACGTACTGTATAGTCGGAGGATCAACATTGTGGCATGTCAATCAGACCAAATGTGCTTCGGTTTTAGTATATACAGTATATCAATGGTGACTCTATCATACAATGTGAGTAGTTGCTTGACCACAATTTCTAAAAACTGCACAGTGAATGCCCGGCATTACCAAAACCAGTGATCCTTGCAGGGATCGTAACATCATTGACTATGAGATTTATTGTTAAACTGTAGCATCTGGTACAGTAAATTATTGGCCTTTTGCACAGCTAAGCAGCATTCACTGTACAAAATGCAATTTAGATGCAGGTAAGGCATACAAATGCCATGGAAAGCAATTCTTCTATGCCTGCTATGTTGGAATATGGTTTTCTTCCGTGAAGAGTGACCAACCAGGAAGTGAGACGTTGTAATATGCAGGGTCCACACTGGGAAGAGTCATATAAGAAGAAAAACATGACCAGAGCATGACTGGACTCTGCATTTTCAGAGATCCTCATTCATCTGCATTTTTGAAAATATCCAGCTCTGGAGAGCATTTTCAAAAGTGTTCGTTTTTGTGGGGTAGTGTGGACAAAAGGCAAAAATGGAGTCTAATGGCTGCATTTTTAAATGAAAACCTAGTAGTGTAGACAGAGCCTGAGGTATCTGGAATCAAGGTCAAAAATGATAAAATGAGACTCTGCAAGGTGCGACTTGTTTAATGTGTGTTTGTTATTTATGGAGGGCTTTCTGTGGCCCTACTAGCAGGGAAGTTTGTCTGTTTTGGCAAAGTAATAAATCTGCCTGTTTTCTTAAGGACTGAACTGAATAAAGCTGTGTGTCTAGTGTTTCTTCTTGTGGTGCTTGTTACAATTCAGAACATCACAGAACACAAACACATATTGCTAAACAGAGCAATGACAATTATAAATAAATATATAGTGTGACGGGCTGGGACACCATTAACTGTCCTGGAAGCCAGCTTGATGTAAGAACTGGGGAGAGAGTATTGGCAGAGCACTACCTTCCCTGGGACACTAAAGGGCAGCCCTCCTGGGCAGCTGTGAACCCATGGATCCCCACAGGGCACGCTGGGAGTTGGAGTTTGGCACAACACTGTTAGTTTCCATGGGGGCCACCACGGTAAGCTTCAGAGTCCTACTTTGGGCTCTCACCACACCTGGGAGTGATTCCAGGTTTTATTAATGAGCCACATGGAACACTCCTAGAGCTGACATAAAAGGAGCCAACCCCCTCAATTTGAGGAGCAAGAGTCGGGAGGTGGAGGACAAAGCTTGCCAGGAGGAGTGGAGACGGACAGAGAAGAAGAGAAGGAAAGAAGAAACGGACTGAAGAAAAGCACTTCCCATGGGAATAAACATGTGCTTTACCTTGAACTTCTGTATTTGCCTGTCTGTGTCAGGGTTGGAGTGCCCCTGCATTCCTCAATAGACAATTATAAATAAATATATACAGAGACAAACAAATAAACCATTTTAAACTGAAAATATAAAGAAATAGTCATTCGTTTTTTCAGAGTTACACTATTGCAGGGAACTAGTCCACAATCAGCTTCTGCAGGTATCTGGTTTGTTGTTCTGACTGTGTCCATTTAGTCTTGTTGATCCCAAGCAGGGCTAGATTTTGTTCTGGGCCAATGACTTATAATATGTTCCTCGTCTCAGGCGCCACCTATGCAGACTTTCCTGTTTCAAATATGGTTTTCACATTCCACTTTCCTATACTGATGGTCCTGACTATGAGAAGGGTGGTAAATTGTGTAGCTTCCAGAGACTTTAACCACACAACATCATACCTCTTCTTGCAGAAGGCCCATCTCTTTTCAGGGCTGAGTTGTCTTGACCACTTATAGACATATCTGTAACAATGGAGTTTTTCATGTTAATACGTTGCTGGCTTATTGAACAACCCCCCAACCTGGAGGACAAGTGTGCATTTTTTTGTCTTGCCTCTGTCCTTTGCAGACCTGTCTGAGTTGGTTAGACCTACCAGGAGCTTAATCCATGATCAAGGTGGGTACATCTCTGTGATATGTGAAAAAGACTAAAAACCATATCATGATTTGCAAAAAAACAACATGGTTAGGATTTTTAGAAAATAATCCAGAACCTTGGACGATGTCAATAAAATGTGTAATACTGATATCATGCATCTCAACATCTGGCCGTTACATGGTAACAAGGGAATGCAATTATTAACAACAAAATGGATTCAGCCACCCATAAACATTCAAAGTGAAGTGCAATGCTTGAAAACTACAAAAAAAATTGCAGAATTAAATGATGATAAAAAATTATAATGTCACCATTTTCCTGAATAATAATCAAAAATAATTTAAAAACTGAATTCTGCATAGAATAAAACCTTCACATATAACATGAGTGGCACAAGTCTTAACACTGCAGCAAAGAATTGCAGTGGGACTCATGAACATACTTTATGAACTTAGTTTGTAGCCACCAGCGCTGCAATGACACTGGTACTATATATACATTAAATGGGTAACCACATAATGGCACACTTTCTATGCAAACTTTGCACCTTTTTCCCATATCTTTCCTCTGCATAAGCCACTTCCTACTCACATCTAAAAGACAAGCTGCCTGGCTACTCTCCATTGAACTTGTTTGGGAGGAAGAGTGCGTACATACGTTAATAAATAAGTAGAGCCTTTGAACGGTCTGAGTCTTGTGTGCTATGAAGACAGAATGAATTCTGTTCCCCTCATGATCTTATATTGGATGATTTAATGCTGAGCAATTGGTACATGGTAAGCACAGCTGTCTCATCGCCACAGGGTTCAACACCCAGTCCAGCCTCTGCCTGTGTCGAGTTTGCACCCTTTACCCATGTAGTTATTGTTTATTCTTGGACATTGTGATTTCTCACACAGACATGAAGGACCAGTTAACTGGTGACTCTAAACACTTCTGGTTTGTAAGCATTTCCTGAGATGGGTTAGTATCCTTTCCAGGACTGGTTTCTGCTTTGCTCCTAGTGATGATAAAATAGATTGGATCCCTATGGGCCAAAAATGGAGAAAGCAGATAGATAGGGGAAATGGATGGATAAATAATATAATTTACTTTTAGCATTGAAATTCTTCATTGAAGTGGCTCCGCACAAGAAAGCCAACCCATGAGTTAAAATATTGCATCAGTTAATCAATAGAATGTTTCAATTTGAGACAACTGAACATCCATGCATCCATTTCCTAAACTTGTTTTAGCACAGCAAAATGAGTGTAGTCAGGAACTAGTGAAAAACAAACCTCCAGTCCACCATAGGGCACAAACCCACATTCCATTTTAGACAAAGAGCACATACTCGTAGGGGTCCAGGAAACTGGAGTCCAAATGGTCAATAAACAAACATACTGATTTTGACCTGGAATCAAAGCATATTATAAGTCATTGGCCCAGGACAGCCTACCCACTGTTCTAGCCATGCTACTCAGAAATTGATCAGGTAGTGCCAATCTATTTTTACCTTCACCCTGTATAATAATCATGATGAATTCCTCCTCAGGGATCAGCAATGTGATGCTGAAAGGATACACTAACATTGGCCAAGTGATTGGGGCTAACAACCTGAGGATTTAAATGGGCTAAGGAAGATAATGACAATGGAGTGATTATGTGCAAAAGGTTCCATTAACAACAACATTCATTTTTATAGCACATTTTCATACACAGGATGTTTGCTCATAGTTCTTTACAAGATGTCAAAAATAGTTAAAAGAAAAGAAAAGAAAAACAAGCTAAAATAGGTAAAAATAATGAAAATGTAACATAAAAAATTCAATATAAGCTTAACAACCTAGATGTATAAAATAGTAGAATATTAAGGTCCTATTATATAACATTGCATTGTAAATCTCTTAAAATTAGTACAATTATAAGGTGAGACAGTCAGAAGGACAAGAAAAAAAAAAACAAAAATCTACAGAGAAGCCAACGAAAACAACAAAATCTGCAAGGGTTCCAAGGCCAAAAGACCACCTAACTGGGAATTCAAACTAAGATAAATGTCCATAAGTCATCGCTCATTGTTTCCAAGCTGTCCCAGAGGACTCAACGTAGTGTGTCTCATGGACAGTCATTCAGAAATCACAGGTGCCTACACAATGCCTCGGTCAGGTGACAGTGGTGGTGGTGGTGCAAAACTCCACCGCATAATAAATGGAAAAGCAGAAGTAAAAATAAGTGTAAATCTGAGAAGAATATGATAATTCTATGTATGTAGAATCCATCAGATGTAGAACTAAAATGCAACTATGAAAAAGCCAAATTAAAAAAGTGTGATTTTAGGAGCTTTTTTAATGATCTACAGTGCTAAACTGGCATATTTCTATTGGTATAAAGTATTCCAGATTTGGTCATCCAGTATGAAGTAACCCTATTAAATATCCACTGAATAAATGGTGTGAATAACTCCAGAAATAGTAATGGTAGGCACTTTTCTGGACGTTTCTAGAGCAAGTGATGCTCCCCTTCGAGATTATAAACTGCATCTATCTATCTATCTATCTATCTATCTATCTATCTATCTATCTATC
>JANRMT010062856.1:38270567-38306298 GCA_026402145.1 Polypterus bichir lapradei
GAAGTCAAAGGAATTGTCTGTAGACCTCCGAGACAGGATTGTCTCGAGGCACAAATCTGGGGAAGGTTACAGAAAAATTTCTGCTGC
Source organism: Polypterus bichir lapradei (assembly GCA_026402145.1). Taxonomy (NCBI): domain Eukaryota; kingdom Metazoa; phylum Chordata; class Cladistia; order Polypteriformes; family Polypteridae; genus Polypterus; species Polypterus bichir. The sequence continues at coordinate 38,270,655 of JANRMT010062856.1, forward strand.
TTTGAAGGTCCCAATGAGCACAGTGGCCTCCATCATCCGTAAGTGTAAGAAGTTCGAAACCACCAGGACTCTTCCTAGAGCTAAATTGCCATCTAAACTGAGCGATCGGGGGAGAAGGGCCTTAGTCAGGGAGGTGACCAAGAATCCGATGGTCACTCTGTCAGAGCTCCAGAGGTCCTCTGTGGAGAGAGGAGAAACTTCCAGAAGGACAACCATCTCTGCAGCAATCCACCAATCAGGCCTGTATGGTAGAGTGGCCAGACGGAAGCCACTCCTTAGTAAAAGGCACATGGCAGCCCGCCTGGAGTTTGCCAAAAGGCACCTGAAGGACTCTCAGACCATGAGAAACAAAATTCTCTGGTCTGATGAGACAAAGATTGACCTCTTTGGTGTGAATGCCGGGCGTCACGTTTGGAGGAAACCAGGCACCGCTCATCACCAGGCCAATACCATCCCTACAATGAAGCATGGTGGTGGCAGCATCATGCTGTGGGGATGGTTTTCAGCGGCAGGAACTGGAAGACTAGTCAGGATAAAGGGAAAGATGACTGCAGCAATATACAGAGACATCCTGGATGAAAACCTGCTCCAGAGCGCTCTTGACCTCAGACTGGGGCGACGGTTCATCTTTCAGCAGGACAACGACCCTAAGCACACAGCCAAGATATCAAAGGAGTGGCTTCAGGACAACTCTGTGAATGTCCTTGAGTGGCCCAGCCAGAGCCCAGACTTGAATCCGATTGAACATCTCTGGAGAGATCTTAAAATGGCCGTGCACCGAAGCTTCCCATCCAACCTGATGGAGCTTGAGAGGTGATGCAAAGAGGAATGGGCGAAAATGGCCAAGAATAAGTGTGCCAAGCTTGTGGCATCATATTCAAAAAGACTTGAGGTTGTAATTGCTACCAAAGGTGCATCGACAAAGTATTGAGCAAAGGCTGTGAATACTTATGTACATGTGATTTCTCAGTTTTTTTATTTTTAATAAATTTGCAAAAACCTCAAGTAAACTTTTTTCACATTGTCATTATGGGGTGTTGTGTGTAGGATTCTGAGGAAAAAAATGAATTTAATCCATTTTGGAATAAGGCTGTAACATAACAAAATGTGGATAAAGTGATGCGCTGTGAATACTTTCTGGGTGCACTGTGTATATACAGTATATATATAGCCTTGAGTTGTCATCCTTGGTCTTGTTTTAATCTGTGTACTGTTTTACAGCTTCAGATGCCTTTTGAATACAGTCACACTCTATTCACATTAGATCAATGTGATCTTCTCATTCACATGTCTAAAGTGTAAATTCAAATCAGGATATTTCAATAGAGAGGAACTCTTCTCTGTTGTAGACCTTGAACAACATGTAATACAACAATATGCATGGCTGGCATTGCTGTTGAGTCTTCAAACTATTAATGGCTATTTTAAGTGAAAGAGAAATAAATAGAGGATGTGTTCTTATACTCTTTGTTAGGCTGGCTAGCAGTCCATGCTGTTTAATGGGACTCTGTTAGCCTGGTAGCCAATTGCATTTAAACCACAGGCTATAATTGTATGAGCAAACATGGCTTGCTTGCAAATAAATTCTAATGTAAAAAAACCCTCACTAGCGCAAGCAAAAGCAGCAATTTAGTGGATTTTACGTGTCCAACTCATGTTAACGTTTTCATGCCTTTGATAACTATTACCTGACATGGATGTAGCCTCAGCTGTACGAAGCCAAGAACATAAAGTTCTAATCTCACATTATTTGTTCGGTTTGAAACCACAGGCACACCCAGGCGATGGCTGAGCAGAAGCACATGGAAGCACATGCGCAAGCACAAGTCGAAAGGTCAGGGGTATGAGATCTCATTTAGATTAATCAACTCTGTGGTTTGATCTGTCTAGGAGAAGATTTGGCCTAAGGCACAGGAACTAGCAGAAAATTTGTTTTTATGTAAATCTCTAAGAATATTTTTGCCAAAAATTATTATAAAGTGAAAACTCAGACCACAACCAGAGTGAAAAATTCTGTATTTTTGATCACAATAACTTGTCTGAAAGAGATGCAGTCACCCAAATCAAAGACATTTAAAGGAGAAAACAAGTGTGCATGCCAATTACATTTCCATTTGTATTGTTTCAGATGGCCTATGTTGTGGTTTACCGTAAAGGCAATGTGGCGTTTGTGGTTATGGAGCTGGTCCTGAAACCACATAGTAATAGAAGTACAGATCTGGTCGTTGGGTCAAACAGCAAATCACATTAAATATAAAGAACATGTAATTAGTGTTGCTGAGAATGTAAAGCATTTTTCTTTGTCTTTCAGAGGGTTTATGCCCACCTCTTCTCTGCAATCTACTTACTCTTCCCTGTGAGTGCTCTTATGGTATTGCTGCCCCCTTCCAGTTGTATGCATAAATGAAAAGCTTCAAAGCCTCAGAATTACTTGGGGAGCAAATTAACTCAACTCACCTGGTTTACCACTTCCATAAAATTACAAGCACAACGGTTAAAGTGAGACTTTAACAGCAATCAGAGTACATAATGCCACCCCCACTGTGTGGACTTATCAGATGAAATTATTATGATTTCATTTAAAACTCATTTACATGCCTCACCTAACGTTTAGGGCCCTGGAGATAACATGCAAATATTTAACTGTTTGGAATGTTTGCCTCTGGCACTTCTGGAAACCTTTCCCTGAATACTGACAGACTTTAAATTATACCTCACAGTGTGTGAAGTCACTTTCAGGGAATCTGGCCAAAAATGTGTGGGTTGAAGATTCACTGCTGCAGGGAAAGCTGAAGAGAAATTGGTGGGAGCACTGGCTGAAATGAGGGGTTTGATTCACAATAACAGCCATAGGAAAAGGCAGACTGGGGTGTGTGGGGAGGAAATAGGACTGGCTTGCTCTGGGACAGGCAAAGACTATGGTTTGTGGCAAGTTTTGAGAGAATCCACTTAAGTAAGAGGTTAAGAAAGAAGGTGGGCACCAGTTATTGATTTGTGAGAGAATGAGATCTTGGCTTTGTTTTGGGATGAGGTGAATCAGGTTATAGCATTAAAAATTGTTAAATATATATCAAGGGGCATTATACTTACACCATATAATGCACTAGTAAGACCACATCTGGAGTATTGTGTGCAGTTCTATTCACCAGGCTATAGCAGATCTTGAAGTGAGCAACCAAGTGCATCCCAAAACTTAAGAGCATGTCTTGCTATAACAAATTCAGAGAACTAAACCTGTTTAGCCTCCAGCAGAGGACTGCCTAGGGACCTAATCCATGTATTTAAAATTCTCAAAGGCACTAATAAAGTAGGCCTTGCAACTTTCTTTCAGTTTAAAGGTGATTCCACATCAATGGAAATTAAGGAGAACAGCATTTATGACTGAAGCCAGTAAGCACTTTTCTATTCAAAGAATTGTGGGAATCTGAAACTACTGAGACATGGAGTTGAAGCTTGACCAACTTTAAGAAGAATCTGGATGAGATATTCGGAAAGAATTATATCCTCTTTCTGTCATGTTTCTTATGTTCTTAGATTCTTGAAGCCTGGGAAGGTGGCAGTCATATAACCTGAATTTTAATGTATGCTAGGCCTAGTTAACTTGACATTATGAAATTTACATGTTAACAGACCCATTCAAGCAGCATAAATATGCTGGACTGTCAAAAGCAGTGCATCACACATACAGCAGGTGACTAGGAAGATGCACATCCTTGAATTAACTGGACCATTGCCCTGTAACTCTTCAGCCTTGTGAATTATTTAGAGCAGGCCAGGCCTGAGGTGGTTTCTTAGTCCTTCTCCATTCACATCAACCAGCACAAAAGCTTAGGAAAATCATCCATTCAGTTAAATGTTAAATAAAAATTCAGACTTTTGGAGTTGAGAAACTTAGAGGATGGGAAGAATAGATACATCCAATCAATTCCTGGTTAGGATTCAGCACATCCATTGTTTGGGGTATATTTCATTCTAGAGCAGGAATGTCAAACTCAAGGTCTACAGGCCAGATTCAGCCCATGGAATTCTTTAAAGCATTCCATTTCATCAATGGTCTAAACATGTTAAAGTACATACAATCCCTTTAATGAGTATTTCATTGATGGCATCAGAAAATAGCTTAGCCAGATTAAATTTATGCAAGGCATTAAATCCGTTTATGTACTAACCCAGCAAGAAAAAGTTAAAAGAGGGTGACGTGCCACACTGCCATAAAGATCTTTAGTGTTTCAGCAAGATATCAGAGATGTCAAGAAAGAGATGGTAGCTTGACTTTCCCGGCTGCACCGGTCTCAGGATTGGCCACCCTTTCATTGCTGCCATTGCTATACACGACTCTTTTGTCTTTTCCTTTGACTGGATTATTAAACTGTATATGGAATTCTTTTTGTGGAATTAATTTTAAAATTTTAAAGTAATAGCTTGTGGTCCACTGTACTAATTCCTTTCAAACTTTTTAACACTTCAGTCATGCCAACCCTTAATCTAAAGTTGCTAACCTGAAAAAGTTCAACTTCTTCAATCTCATCTCACAGGTCACACCTCTTAATCTTGTCATCAGCTCAGTTGCTCTTCTCTGGACTTTCACTTGTGCTGCTATGTTTTTTTTTGTAATATTGTTATTAAAGCTGCACACACTACTCCAGGTGAAGCCTCACTAGTGTATTATAAAGCTTAATCACAACCGTTCTTGACTTGTACTCCACGCTTCGTGGAGCTTTCTTGTCTGGATTTAGGTAGTGATGAGTCCACTATAATTCCTAAATTCTTGTTGCGGTACTTTCAAGTTTGAAACCTCCCACTGTGTATCCAGATCTAACTTTCTATGTGTAATATCCTACATTACTTTCATTAAACTTCATCTGGCAAAAGTATCCCCAAGCCTGTATACTCTCCATGTTCATTTGTAACAGTTTAGTTGATTCTACATTATCTGCCCTTCCACCAAGTTTGGTATTATCTGCAGGCCTAACCAACTTATTATTTATATTCTTACCCAGATTATAATGATCAGGATGTAAATAGGTGGCAGTGTAGAATATTAATCTTGCAAAACTACAGAAATGATTAATGTTGCAAGAATCACTCAGCTTAAAATAAAAAAAAACAATTAAATTAAATTAAAATAAACAACTGTATAAAAATACATGCTGCTGCTGGTAAATGATACATCACTTTAAGGAAAAATGTAGTACCATATAGTGGTTCCAGCAATACCACCACTGGAATAAATTTCAGTCAAAGTCTGAACATGGTGGCATAGCAGACCTACATTGGTATGCCGGTGGTAAATAGAGGTGGTTGTCCTTATGACATTTGGTAAGCTGCACAATAAGAAGCTGCTTTCTTGATTTGCTTTAATTATTAAGTTACTGAAATAACTTTTTTCAAGACTTTAACTATTTGGTTGATTAGGACTATCGTAAATGAATAAAGGACAAATATGTTCTTTTTTCTTTAAGAGATTGGTACATCTAGGGATTCTATACCATCTTGCAATGTTGCAACCCTCAAAAATAAAAATTTTAAACAACTAGAAATTCTTCAGAACATGATGGATGCCTTTTAAAATTACACTGGTCAAGAGTACTGGATAAAAAGTAAATGCCGAGTACATCCATGGGAGGCACATGAGAGCAGAACTAAACAAGAAGAATGTATGATCATTCTTGAAGTGAATGACACTGAGCAAGTATCAGGTTATCAGTGACATAAATCTGTCTTTCCCTCTAAAGGACTTGAAGACAGTAGCACATTGAAATTCTTGAGCACAGAGCAGGTTACTAACATATGTGATGGTCTACAATAAGCAGCAGTGAACATAAAATTATTAAAAGGGCATATTCCTGTACCCATCAAACATCCAGAAGGGTACAAGGAAACTGGCACTGCCTAATGCTCCTCTAACATCACTATCACAGACAAGGGAACTGCATTCACTAAAACAAAAACACTCAGCCAGTAGGGAAACCAAAAGTGACCTAGTGCCAGATATGGCGTCACTTTATCTAGGAGGAGCTACTGTATCCACAAGTCTCTCTGGGCCACAGTCCAAAGCACACAAGCAACATCCCTCAGCTTCAAAGCACCAAGTGAATCAGCGGAGTGAGCGGCTGGAAGGAAATGTAAATGGGAAATGAATCAAAAATGACAAACAAATTAGATAAAAAGTACAAAAGAGTCACCCAGCATTCATCCAGTCAGCACTGGCAACATCTGGATATTGTTGTCTCCAGGTTTTTTTATTCTATTTTTTTATTTTTGTACTTGAATATCAGGATCTTCAGCTGGACATGCTAAAGCAACTATAAGCAGGCTCCATCTTCAGCTCTGTGGCAATTTGATGTGCTTATCATTTGAAGTCTACATACAAATCTGCTTCCAGAATTGTTTTCAGAGTGTTTTTAGGTTTTCTTTCTCCTCTATTTGTGGTAACCTCAGCAAGTTGTTTTAAGTGCTCACCCTACCAGACTGTTGGAACTCTAAATATTACTTCGGTCACTTTTCAAGTTCACAGTAGTGCTTGTTCATCTTAGGACTTGAAAGATACATACTCTGTTACTAAACTGACAATCTGATATTGTCGGGTTTCTGTTGTTCCTGGAATGACATTGGAGTTAACCAAGCCACTTTAAACTCTGCTTCTGACCAGATGGAGCCCACCCTGCAGTATGGAGGTGCCCCAAAGACCAGTAGGAAATCATGTACTATGTAGTTTTTATACACGACCCTGCTGGGTACCACAGGGGCCGCAAGCGAGAGCTGCAGGGAGGACCGAAGAATCATTTGTGCCCTATAACCCGGAAGTATGTCATAGGAAGAGCAACAACAGAAGTGACGTGCTTCCGGGGTGAAGAAAAGGACTTGTACCTGACCCAGAAGTGATAAAGAATCACATGGACTAGGGATTGGGAACCCTTCTGGGTCAGGGTGTATAAAAGGACTGTGGGAACTCCCAGATGGCAAGCTGAGCTGGGTGGAAGGGTGGCAACACGTCTGGGAGTAGTGGAGAGTTATATATAGTGGAGGAGAGGGTGCTTTGTGCACTGTAGCATTTAAATAAACTCAACCTTTGGACTTTTTCCTGGTGTCTGGAGTCGTGGACAAGGGTTCAAGGGAGCGCCCCCTATCTGTCACACCGACATAGTCGGCAGGATACTCTGGCCGTCTGGTTGGCAGAGGACCTGTTTATAAATTTTCTGTGGGCAGAGAACCCCAAGACAACGGCATTCAGACTCACCACAACATCGCCAGAACCCGTAATTTCCAAGTCCGGAATGGGGAAGAAGAAGGGCAAGCAGAGCAACAACGCCAGCGGGAGAGCCATGCATGCAATGGCCGACACTCGGGAGGAGTCACGGAGCAGCCTCACAAGTCCGGAGAAACCTCCAGGGACCAATGATCGCTCTGAGGTACATGCCGGGAATTTAATTGATAACCCGTTTAAAGTAACACACTTTGTCCCGTGCATGTACCTCGGAGATGATCACCTGGAGGCTCCGCGGGAGAAAGGAGACTGTCCCGAAGACGATGGCACGCTCCTGTTTGAGCCAGAGCACATGGGAGAAGACTTCCGCATGTCGGCGGCCAGCGTGGGACACATCAGCAACCCTGGTGCTTTCTGGGAAGGAGGAGGTTTGTGTCCCGCTGTTTGCACCTTCAATTCCGAAGATGCGGACTTGGACTTTCCGAAGGGGAAGGGGGAAGCAAGCGAAGCACCGCTCACCCCGGCAGAAGGTAAGGAGGGTCGGGAAATGGCTGATCGGGATGTCGGAAAATTATTAAAGACAGACCGCAGTCCGCCAAAGGAGGCGAGCCGGCCCTCGACCAAAATAAACTCCAAATCCCAGGAGCTTCCACGAGACCCGTCAGAGCACGTGCCAACAGCGGACGTGCTCATTGGCTCCCAACCGGTAAGTAGGCAGAAGGAGGAAGTAAGCCTACCGCCAGTCGAATTAATTAACTCTTTGGACTTGCGGGAACTCGAGAAGTTAATCGAGCCCGTAAGTAGTTTTTTGCAAGTCCTGGCTAACATTGAGAGGATCGTCGGGGAGTTGGGAGCAGCAGCCAAAGCGCCATTAAAGAAGGTCGAGGAGTACCTGAGGCGATTTGGTAGGGAGCCTCTCATAATACATGATGCGGCGGTACGGTTAGTGAGACCCGTACTGTATATAAAGAAATAGGGACACAGTGTAATCTGGGCCCGCTTTTAATGAATAGCGGGTGCCAATACACAGCGTGTCCTACCAGAGAGGCCGGATCGTTAACCGAGTGGCCGGGGGAAGGGCTGATCAATCCGGGGCAGCTGGACAGTGCTGACTCCAGGAGCGAGGCGGCCCTAAAGACGCCGCCACCAGTAATTTATAAATCAAAAGTGGTTCAGACAGTAAAAGGGCTCTCTTCATGTAATAGAGAGACCCAGACTGTGGACAAGCCCCAGATGAAACAGGAGATCTCTAAAATACAACAGGGGTCTCCTGACAAGTTGGAAAAGGGCCATAAAAACATAAAGGCGGCCGGGGAATTCTCCGCAGCGGAGAAAGGGGCGGAGCCAGAAGTACCCAGGTGCTTCAAGTCCCGCCGAGAGAGACTACCAAGGGGACCACGGCTGTGCTACGTATGCCGCAGGCTGGGCCACGAGTGGAGAGGTTGTCCTAGGAGGGCAGGAGATCAAAATATTTATTCTTACACTGTTCCTCCAGGGTTTGCACGGGAGTGTCAGCTGCATCGCCGAGGTCCGACCTTTGGATCACCTTGGGGGAAGATGTCCCTCACAGGACAGGACGCTCCAAACCAGGGTTTTTCGCTGGAGGAGGAGTACTGTGGTATATGGCCGGCTTGTCATCCCGGCCAATACCCCCAGGCCGCCAGATGGAGCCCACCCTGCAGTATGGAGGTACCCCGAAGACCAGCAGGGAATCATGGGCTATGTAGTTTTTATACACGACCCTGCTGGATACCACAGGGGCTGCAAGAGGGAGCTGCAGGGAGGACCGAAGAATCATTTGTGCCCTATAATCCTGAAGTGCATCATAGGAAGAGCAGCAACAGAAGTGACGTACTTCCGGGGTGAAGAAAAGGACTTGTACCTGACCCGGAAGTGATAAACAATCACATGGACTGGGGATTGAGAACACTTCTGGGTCAGGGTGTATAAAAGGACTGTGGGAGCTCCCAGACAGCAAGCTGAGCTGTGTGGAAGGGTGGCAACGCGTCTGGGAATAGTGGAGAGTTATTGTATTATTGTGATTATTTGTATGAGTATAGTGGAGGAGAGGGTGCTTTGTGCACTGTTGCATTTAAATAAAGTCAACCTTTGGACTTTTTCCTGGTGTCTGGAGTCGTGGACAAGGGTACAAGGGAGCGATAGCGCCCCCTATCTGTCACACCTCATAAACCAGGAGCCAGGGCACAAAAGTCCTTCATCTAAATTAAAACAAGACTCTCCTTTCTCAATCACAAAATGTTGTGCAAAATCTTACAAGCTTGTGTACAAAAGTATCTTTCAATGTGTACATTTTTAAACTAATTGGGTTTTCAATCCATTATTAAAAATGTTAAATGATCTGCCTTTGAGCAAAAAATCTCTACTTTTTTAATGGTCAAGCCAGACTTCCTCCTCTGGCTCATGTTTAGTATTGTCTTCTTTGTTAACAGTTCATTATCATGCATTATTTTTTTATAATACTGTCCTGTTCATTTAACATTTAATTCATTATGTTCAGTCGTCCTTCTAGGTTTCCAAATTTGATATCTGTGATTTTGGCTATTTGCATGTTGCCTGTGAACAATTAAATGATAATATTTTTGGAGCTTGCTGAAATATTGCAAAAACTTGCAAATACTGCATATGGCAAAAATATACAAACAATGGTGAGAATAATTTGCATTTAATACATTTACAATACAAACTTCTTCTTTCAGCTGCTCCCATTTTTGTACAGATGTAACTCACACAAGGAGTACCGAAATGGGCTTTAACAGGCCCTGCCTTTTGACAGCCCCCAAGCTTTGAGTCTCTAAAAAGACAAGGAAAAACTTCCAAAAAAACTCTTTTAGGGAAAAAATGGAAACCTTAGGAAAGGCAGTTCAAACAAAGACCCCTTTCCAGGTTGGTTGGGTGTGCAGTGGGTGTCAAAAAGATGGGTAAATGCAATACAATACACAGAACAGAACACAAGTAATCCTCAATACAATATAATAGTGCATTGTGGCAAGCGGCTGGGGTGGTGCCCAGCCAGGACGCCTGGAAGGACCGGAAGAGGGAGTACGCCTCCTCCAGACCATGAGAGGGCAGCCGCCCTGGTTAGTATGGGGACCAAGGGAACAGAGCATGGAAGCTCAGCCCTATAGGGGCCCGTGGTCATAGCCAGGGGGCGCCTGGATGCCTGAGAAGCCCTTGTCCTCAGCACTTCCGCCACACCCGGAGGTGCTTGGGGTACGAAGACCAGGGACATCCAGAGTGCTTCTAGTTGCACGGCCGGCACTTCCGCCACACCAGGGAGTGCCAGCAGAAGCTCATTGGGAGGCACCTGGGGCACATCCGGGTGGACATAAAAAGGGGCCGCCTCCCTCCTTTCGATAGCTGGAGTCGAGTGGAAGAGGATGAAGCCTGGAGGAGAGGAGTAGAGGCGGTGAAGAAAGAGGCATTGTGTAAGGCCTGGACTAAAGGGTGATTGGTGCAGGGGCACTGGGTTGTGTGCGTTTTACTTTGTTGTGTATAGTATTGTAAATAAAACGTGTGGTTTTGAACCAACGATGTCTGTCTGTCTGTGCCCGGGCTGTTCTCCACAACATGTAAATATTACAAGTACAGAACAGAATTCAACAGTACATGATATCACATAATACGATTTGGATTTGTTCAGAGTCCTGGAGACCTTGGCCATCAAGCTACCTCCCCCTATTAGCCATTCCACAGCTGAGTCAGCACTGGGCCAGCCAATGAAAGGACAACTCTACCTGATGATCCCTGCAATCCTCCATCAGAGATGACTTTACCTTAGGCAGGCAAAACAACTTGGCAGGTGGGCCGTGGCACCAAGTGCCACATTTGAATACAGAGAAGAGAAATAGAATAGGTGAGGGTTAGTAACAAATTATAACTATCATATTACTTATGCTTTTGTGCTAATGACTAACAACAGAGATGCAGTCTGTACAGTTAATCAGCAGCTCTAGTCAGGATATGCTAAATTGAAGTAGTGAGTCTTCAGCTGGGATTTGAAAGCTGAGACCGAAGGAGCATCACTTATACTAGCAGGCAGACCATTCAATTGTTTAGGGGCCCTGTAACTAAAAGCACAACCTCCCTCCTTGGAATCATAAGCAGACTGGCTTCTTGAGATCTTAATGTGCGTTCTGGTTTGTAAATCATGATAATTTCAGATAAGTAAGCTGGACCTTGGCCATTTAAGGCTTTATGTGTTAAAAGGAGGATTTTGAAATCTGCCATAAACTTAACTAGGAGCCAGTGTAAGGATTTAAAAACTGGAATTATGTGTTCATATTTTCTTGTTCTTGTAATAATCATTGCTGCAGCATGTTGAATTACCTGAAGGCTGTTTAAAGCACAGTTTGAACATCTAATGAATACCGAATTATACTAGTCAATCCTACTAGAAATAAATTCATGAATTAATTTCTCAGTATCCAACTTATTTAGAAAATGGCTTAATTTCCCAACATTTGTAAGATGGAAGAAACATGATTTGGGCAATTTTGTAATGGATGCTTTAAATGACATGCTAGAGTCAAAGATAACTCCTAGATTGCGGGCTGATTCAGTAAAATTAATGGTGATTCCAACTGAGTTAAATAATTTTCAAATTGTTGTTGTGATCAACATCATTCCCTCCAATAATTAACATCTCTGTTTTATCGGTGTTTAAAGACAAGAAGTTCTCATCCATCCACTCCTTTAATTCACTAACACAACTAATTAAAGACATCAGAGAAACTTCATTTGATCTAAATGAAAGGTATAACTGCATACGAGTGAAAATTAACATGATGTTTTCTAATAATAAATCCAAATGGAAGCATGTAAAGTGAAAACAGTAAAGGTCCCAGTACTGAGCCTTGCGGGACACCATATCTCACTTCTATGTATAAGGATGGTGTACTGTCAGCACATTTAATAAAATAAAATCTTATAATTAATAAATATAATAAAAATGTAGTCTTATAATTAAATAAAATATTATAACATTGGGCAGCACGGCTGCGGTGGGCTAGCGCCCTGCCCAGGGTTTGTTTCCTGCCTTGCACCCTGTGTTGGCTGCGATTGGCTCCAGCAGACCCCCGTGACCCTGTAGTTAGGATATAGTGAGTTGGGTAATGGATGGATGGATGGGCGGCACGGTTATTTATGTTAAAAAAGAACTGTGGGATCTATACCAGATGCATTCCATTTTCACTGCCCCCTTAGTTATTAAACAGATCTGGACATCTCCTCTCAAATGGTTCACACTCCACTCACTTACTTTCTCACTCGTCTCTACAGTAAACCCGCACAGAGTTCTGGGCATTTTTCTCATCTCTTCTCTTTCTCGAATGTTCTTTCACTTCTCAATTAAACCTTCTCCCAATGTCTCTTTCTCCTTTCTTACTCATTATGGCGAATGCATCTGCATACCAGTAGGGTTAGAAAAAAATAAACCTAAAAGCAATTACTAAATAAAACCACAAAAATATCCCTCTGTGACATGCTCCACCATAGTTTGGAGAATGTCGGCCAAATATTATTTGTACATTTTTACATTAGTAGGTGTTATGATTTGGTTTTGTTGATGATTATAGAAGATTTTCTTGTATTTGAATTGAGGGTTTTTGAGGTTTAGGATTCTGTTTCTGTCATTTTTTCTCAGATTTCTTAATGGCTTAATTACCTTGTTTTGCTTTTGCAACTCATGGATGCTGTTTTTAGGTCCTTAATACCTGTCATTTTGAGTTTCAGTCATTAGGTCCGCTCTCCTGTGTACCTCTAGGCATGGCCCCCCGGGTTGTGACCTGTTCGTAATCAACACAAAAAGATAAAATGATGGCTAGGAGTTTCTTTCCTTCTTCAATATGCAGCTACCAAAACTCTAGTAAAATCCCTTGCTCTAAATATTGTCACATGTTTCATTCAGTTGTGACCTCTTGCTTGTTCTTTCAACCTTGATTTTTATCTCACATCATGGCTTCATGTTCTAATTATGATTTCCCGGCTTGTACTGATTTTGTTTTCCTCTCCTGGTTCTGCTCAAAAGTTTACCTGTCAGTTTGCTGTCAGAACAGCAGGGGTCTTTTACCCCCTACCCATTGCAAATCTGAAGGTGTTACTGTGTTTTCTGTTTATTTTATTATATTTAGTTATTTTGTAGTATGTGTTTTTTTTTTTATGTTTGTATTATTTTCCTTGTATTTTCTGTATGGATCCCCAAGAGATGGGGTCATTCATTCATCATAGTTAAGTGTCCACCAGTCCCATTAAGGCCGGCTGGGAATAGAAGGTTCAATTCATTCTGAATGTGCTCTGGTGGGCTTTAGTGAGTTTTGTAAGTATTGTGACTTGTTGAATTTTGTGCTTGGTTTAGAACTTGTTTGAGAATCGTTGGATTCTCTTTTTGGCAATTCCCTTTTGTCCTGTAATCTATTTTGATGTATTTTTTCTACTATTCAAATTAATACTCCTTTCATAAAGATATTTTATCGAATTTTAATTTGCAGGTGCATTTCGACCCAATGTAAGCTGAAGCCAGCCACTCTTTTGGAAGTTAGGCTTCCTACTGCTGCAGTCTCCACTAGGGAGCCTGCTTTCCTGGCTGTTTTTTGAGGCCTCAAACAACCTTGGCCACTTTTTGAGATAAATCACCTTTATGATGTTAGGTGTAAAACTCACAGAAGGCCTAAATCCCGCAATTAAGGGAACAGGAGACTAACAAACCTTGCCCCCCACAAAAAACAAAAAAACAAAAAAAAAAACTTATTTAATGTACTTTATAAAATAAAGAAATGTCCAAAAACAAGAAAAATAGCAAATAATGTCCACATAACCTGTATTTAAAACAATACAGTACTTTCAAAAAGGGCAAAGATGAAAAGAAAGCAAAGTTAAATACTAACCTATTAATACTGACTGAACAAGATAAGCAAACTAAATAAAGAGCTAAACCAATTCTGCAATTAAGAAAAAAGAGCTCAGAGTTCCACCCCCACAGGATTCAACATAAAAAGGAAAAAAGAGAAATACAAAAAGCAGGACCCGAAAAGAAGTCTACAAAATAATGAAAAAACCTAAAAAAACTATTTAAGGGCAGATACATACACAAAATGAACAGAAATATTACAACAGCAAAATATTTGAGAACAAAACAAAAGTCATGGATGGAGCCCAAACAAAAAAATTATAATTTTTTTAATATGTTAAAGGAAAAAAGTGCAGTTCCAGCCTTAATTAGCTAAGACTGGCTTCTTATTTCATTTTAATTTTATTGTCTGTGGCTTTTCTGGACAATGTTGGCATCCTTTATTTTTTATTTTATTTTTATTACCTCAAAGAATTAATTTCTGTGCTTGTTTATCTTCTTTCTGTTGCCATTTAAATCTTCAAAATTATTTTTGTTTTGGCACTTAGCATGTCTGTTTTTATTGCAATCCTTCTCATGATCCACTGGGGTTGTGTGACCTTTGATGTTGTCGTATTTAGGGGTGTCATTTCTAGACCCTATTCATCCAATCTTGGATCAAATAGAATGTTTCCTTGTGATTTTTTTATTAGTGATTTTCTGGCTTTTTCATTCTCAGCTTTGTCATTTAAAATTTTGCTTTTTGGATTGTGATTAGGGCTTGGTGATCAGTCAATTTACCCTTTTTGATATGAACTTGGAATGCATTTCACTGTGTCTCCTTATCCTAGTCCTTTCAATAAAAGGTTTCTGCCTCGCCAAGACAGAACAGGTCTGGTTATGAGGAAGATCAGAAACTGACTCCCATTAAGCTAAATGAGAGTGGTGTAGCATGGCTTCATGACAGAGCTGAAATCTGTAGTGGTAATCCATACAGGAGGTATTCAAGGAAGGGGACAGGGATCAGTTTTATTGTATTTGTAACCAAGACCAATCAAAATAGTGAAGGAGAATGAGACCACCAAAAGACTCACAAAAAAAAACAAAAAAAAACAGGAGCTTGCCTAAAGATAGGCCTCACCCCAGGCAGCCTGAATCCATAATCTAATGGCAGACTTAGACCTTTTTCCCCTTATAAATGGGCAATAGGTTTATAAAGTTTAAAATATTTTAAATATCCTAACATATAACAAACATTTTTCAAGAAAAAAGTAAAACAGACAAACCTTTGGGTTAAGAAACAAGTCTACAAAGAATCTTTATTAAGAAAGGATTTCTTTGAAAATAATCAAAAAAGAACATAAATGACAAAACACAAGAAAAACACAAATGGTTAGCCTCAAATTAAAAAAAATTCAAAAGCCAGATGAAAATCATACTTACAAAAACTGGATCGTTGTCACTAGCAAGAACACATTCAAAGTCTTTCCTTTCTCTATGTCAAATCATCTGATGGAGAGGCTTCCCACAAATTCAGGATCTCTGAATTAATGGCCGCAGTAATGGAGTTTTCCTTCTGGTAGAGTGGCATAGAAGACTATTCTGTAATCCAAAGGCCCTGAGCTCAAGACCTGCCGCTGGTTCTATTTCAGGTAGGACAAGTGGCTAAGACAATGTCCTGAGCAAAATCCAGAGATGATTTGTTCAGTGAGCTGGATTCACTTGGGTAATGAGTGAGTATAGAAGAATGGGCAAGTGAACTAGAGGCTGACAGAGAGAGCACTGCTATCAGAAATCTAAGGTCTATTAATGTTTTCAAATGTCTTCATATCTGTCCTCCAGGTTAATGTGGATGAAAGGTGAAAATGGAGGTTAAGGTCTGTGTTTTTAAACAATAGTGTGCAATAGTGTAGTAATAGTGTAGTAATAGTGTGGACATTGCCATAGTCACATTTTACAGAAAACACATAGAAATCAACTTCAAACAAGACAAGAAGGTCTGAGAAGGTGTAATGGGGCTTTGTTTGTGGTTGCCTTTATACATCCCAATTAACAAACTAAGCATAGTCACTACAGCAAAATGATCATTAAAGGGTTGCCCTCCTGGTTTCTTGCTGGCCACGTTTACTGTGTTTAAGGAGACTCATTTTGCACAGTAACTGGAATCAAATTCTGCAGACATTATTATCCTTGTGGGCTACAGGTGGAAGTATTATTTCCCCAAAGGAACCTCTGGGACTTTAAGTCAGTACTTATGTCACAGTTTACATGACATCATATGCCTGTAAGGAGTCAGAGAGGCAACATGTTTATTTGCTATTTATCTCAAAAGTAAAATGTTTGAATGAATACAGTATCTGTCAGAATATCAGATGTGTGTGACCTGTAGTATCCTAAAGCTCAAGGCCAAATTATCCCTGAAGGAGGGCAGACAGACCATGACAGGAGATGAAGGTGGAGGAGAAGGGTGTAACGAGGGAGGTGGTGCATTTCCTAAATTTGTCAGATTGTATTGACCTTTTCTTATGCATAATGTCTGCTGTTGTCATTTAATTAGAGTTTACTAATGAGACATCAACTGACGCCTGTTGGAAAGACATTAAAATAGAGAATCCAAAAAAGTCTATAAATACTTCCATCCATCCATCCATCCATCCTCTTCCGCTTATCCGGGGTCGGGTCGCGGGGGCAGCAGCTTAAGCAGAGAGGCCCAGACTTCCCTCTCCCTGGCCACTTCTTCCAGCTCTTCCGGGAGAATCCCAAGGCGTTCCCAGGCCAGCCAGGAGACATAGTCCCTCCAGTGTGTCCTGGGTCTTCCCCGGGGCCTCCTCCCGGTTGGACGTGCCCAGAACACCTCACCAGGGAGGCGTCCAGGAGGCATCCTGATCAGATGCCCGAGCCACCTCATCTGACTCCTCTTGATGCGGAGGAGTAGCGGCCCCTCCCAGATGACTGAGCTTCTCACCCTATCTTTAAGGGAAAGCCCAGACACCCTGCGGAGGAAACTCATTTCAGCCGCTTGTATTCGCGATCTCGTTCTTTCAGTCACTACCTATAGCTCATGACCATAGGTGAGGGTAGGAACGTAGATCGACTGGTAAATTGAGAGCTTTGCCTTACGGCTCAGCTCTTTTTTCACCAAGACAGACCGATGCTATAAATACTTGTATATACTATATACAATTGATGCTTCATTTTTATTTATTTTCAGAGGATGATAAAGACAGTGGTATTTCCATTGTAAATGCAAGAAATAAACAAAGATAAAGAGTTGGGGCACCAATGATGAACCCCATGTAATTGGAAGAAGATGTTCACAAAGATTAGAATCTGCTTTTAATGCAGAGTAATTTCTTTCCTAACATGAGTCAATTCATTGATTGAAGAGGATTTCTTTTGGTGGTCTATTTATACCCTCCTGAAGAGGTAGGTCCAAGTTGCCAGACCCAGAAAGGACGTCATGATTCCTTACATCAACAATTTTGAGTTCTGAGGGCAAAGAGGCAGGAGAAGCAGTAAGTGACAGCACCAACACGTATCCCAGAGTGGAATTACTAGCAAATAGGCCCTGAAGGTGTCTCCTAAATGCACAGGTGTGACACTGCATACTCAGGCACATGTCGTATATAACAGCAGAGTTTATCCCCAGCTAATCTAAGGACCAAGGCTAATGAGTATTGTTGTAACATGGCCTGTGATCAAATAACATAAGAAAATTAGGCAAATCCAGTAGGCTACGACTCCAGAATTCAGGCAAACATCTTAGCCATAACTTTGAAACAGGACAACCAAATAAGTAAGCTGCAGCTCAGCAGCAAAGCCTGGAAAAGGGTGATTAGAACTGTGATTAGAACTGAGCAAAACAGGCAAGTTTCATTTCTCATACAGATATGCAAAACAAACAGTAAAATTTGTTTTGCAGGGGAAATGTGGAACTCTTTAAAAAGTCGATTTTTTTGTAGTTAAAAGGTTTTCTTGGAATATAAAACAAGGATAATTTCCCCTTTAAGCCTTACATTTAACTGTGTTTTTTCTGCAGCTATGCAGTACAGGTAATCTGGTAAAATCAATGTTATTTATGCCTTTCATTCAGAACATCATTTTTAAAAAATGTGATATGCTGCATATTTTATACACAAAGACAGACTAAAATGTACCATCAGCACATTACTGTATTTTTCTCCACAGGAGAACCCATAGCCGGCTACCTCCCTTTCTTGTTTCTTGATTTCTGATGAATAGGATGAGGATGCCATGGAGCTGTGAGTGTCATTTCTGTCTTCAATGTATCTTTAGGATTGGGATAACCAAGATTACCATCATAATTTGCAAAGCTGGCATCATACTGCCAGAACAACCTCAACACACATCTAATGGCTCAGTATAATGTGTACATGCAACAAGAAATGAGTCTGTTTTTGTACAAGATAACTTTATTTAAATAGTAAATGGCACACAGACAAAAGCAACATCACTTCATGGAAATGCTTCCACACAGGAACTAAACAAGACACCGTCCTTCTTTTGTTAATCACACAAATTTCACTGTACATGAAACACCACTTGTTTTACAGCTTTTTTACAGACTGAAATACCAAGCTTTGCAGAAAACTAAAATTCAAGTGAATCATTTTGCTCATTACTCTGTTGTGAAGGTAGCAGCCCTACATTCTCGAGCAAGTAACTCAAAAGGTTATATATTTAATTAAATGAATAAGCGCAAACAAGCCCGGTTCTGCTGGTCATGCAAAGGGTGCATGCACAAACATAGAACATAGAACACAGAGGCTGCGGCCGCCCTCAACAAAATGCAGGCTTGGCACGGGGCTCGTCTTTTTCCGTCAAATGTCGGTAACTTGCTTCAAAGAAAAACGGGCAAGTCACAACACGTGAATTGTGGCAGCTCAAGTACGCAGCACATCAATCAAGTTTTTGTAGTGTTAATCGGAATTTTATGATGAATTAATTAAACTTGTCGCTGATTCGTTAAATGCGTAAGTCAAGTTTTCTTCTACCTACGAAGAAATTTTCTTAAATTTTTTTGACATTAAGGAAATTGCGTAAATCTTTAATTTTAAATACACTGGTTTAGAAAAAGAGAGAAGGTATTATAGGGTGAGGGGGTGGCTGAAATTAAATGGCACGATGCCAGCTTCGCCTCTAGAACCGGGCCTGAGCACAAAACATTTCATAAGCAAATATTCTAGGAATTGCCAAAGCGGATCATCTTTTTCCATATCTTCCTGTCCTCTACATCTTTCTCTGTGACACCCAGCACCTGCATGTCCTCTCTCACCACATCCATAAACCTTCGCTTAGGCCTTCCTCTTTTCCCTTTGCCTGGCAGCTCTATCTTTAACATCCTTTTCCCAGTATATCCAGCATCTCTCCTCTGCACTTGTCCAAACCAACGCAGTCTTGCCTCTCTGACTTTGTCTCCCAACTGTCCAACTTGAGCTGACTCTCTAATGTACTCATTTCTAATCCTGTCCATCCTTTTCACACCCAATGCAAATCTTAGCATCTTTAACCCTGTCTCTTGCTTTCTGGTCAGTGCCACCATCTCCAACCCATATAACATAGCTGGTCTCACTACCGTCCTGTAGACCTTCCCTTTTACTCTAGCTTCCCTCTGTCTGTCATAAATTACTCCTGACACTTTTCTCCACCCATTCTACCCTGCCTGCACTCTCTATTTCACCTCTCTTCAACAATCCCTGTTACTCTGAATTGTTAATCCCAAGTATTTAAACTCATCCACCTTCACCAACTGTACTCCTTACATCCTCACCATTCCACTGGCCTCCCTCTCATTTACACACATGTATTCTGTCTTGTTTCTACTGACCTTCATTCCTCTCCTCTATGTTCCTTCATTAAATGAATAAGTGCAAAACATTTCATAAGCAAATAGAAGCTGTAAATCTTCAGACAAGTAACTCAAGAAGTAATAGATTTTGTTAATTGAATTTATGCAAAATATTTTAAGCAACTAGAAGTAGTAAATGTTCATTGCGATTTGCTTCATGATTTATTTAATAATCCAGCACTTGTCTGAAGACAAACATTTGATGTCACACAACTTCATGGTTATCCAGTCTTAAAGCTCACAATTGGAAAAAACACAGAAAAGCAACAAATGTAGTTGTATTTCTTCCCTTACTTGTCAGGTGAAGAGGCATGTGCCATATAATCTTACCCATATTTTCCATAACTCAGCCCTATGCATTTGAGGTAATTCCATGACTTTGCAGCCCTAGGCTTATAGGGATGTCAATAAGTCAGGTGATATATTTGATGACAACATCACATCAACTAAAGTCACAGTCACTAAAGTCATCTGTTTCTAACTCTTCTTCTTCCTTTCATTTATTTATATCTCAGATCAGTTTCTACAGTAAGAGATATTCAGGTCTCATCCTCATTTGCTTCCTACCTTCTGTAGAATTTTTTGCTTATGATATTCCCTAGTCAGAAACCAGCATAAGCTTTTTACATAATAATATGTTAGGCAACATATTGCCATTTACTGGTTAAGATAGATAGATAGATAGATAGATAGATAGATAGATAGATAGATAGATAGATAGATAGATAGATAGATAGATAGATAGATTTAAGAAAGACAAAATAAGGGCAATGGGATTCCCCCTTTATTCTTTCAATGTCACAGAGTTCTCCTTGGTGTCCAAAAGTCCAAATAATCAACATACTGTATAATTGACTCCCCGGCAAGCCATATGCTTGGGGTTTAAACTACAACCCTATCTATTACTTCTGCTCCTTGATCCCATTGGGCACCTTTATGAAAATGTTTTTTAGGATCACCCTTCAGTGTCTAGTTTCTATTCTGATGTGTCTAGTTTTCTTGCATCCATTCGCTCTATCAACATTACTTTCTTTCCTTGTGTTTTTCTACTTGTAGATCTTTCCTCACTTCAGTGTTCACTATGTATTTGATTTAGGGATACCTGCTGTAGTTTTTCACTGAGGAACTGCTGACGTCCCCTCTGTCTTTTTCTCAGGAAGTCAGCTTTTTTATTTGACCTTTTAGGAACTTTCCATGATGAGGATCAATGAAGCTTTTGGTCCCTAGAATGATAAATTCTTGGAAATGACCCAATTAGTTCATGCATAAGGGCCCTTTGATCTTTGCTGCAGCCCTAGTCTTGACCTTACTTCCCCTGGAATTGTTGAAGTACTCAATTTGTCAATCCACACAGTCTCTCCTTTTATTGTCTTTCAAAATATGAAATGTGCCAGGTGGGTTTGCGGTTCTGAGAGGGGTTCTTATTTTAATTGCATCTTAAAACCTAGCTTTTCTGGGTCTTATAATAAACTTTGATCACATTTGTTCATTATTTGCCTATATACTTATCTTTTTATGCACTTATCCTAAACCATTACACATCTCAATGACTGCAGGCAACTGGAGGCTACAATGGTAGGAGAAAACAATAGACATGATGGCAGTTAACTACAGTGGACACTCACTTCCACATTAAGAGTCACCAATCCACCTTTGCTACACATCTTTGAGATGTGGGAGCAAAATCACAGAATCCAAGGAGACCCATGTAGACATTGATAATGTGTATAAACTTAACCGGCAATGACATTTGAATCCAGGATAGCAGAAATGTGAAGTAGCAGTGCAAACCCCTGTACCACCATCTATCTGTTCTTTATTTACTCAGTGAGTACTTTTGTTCATAGATTTGACTTACGAGAAGCTACGTGGGGACCTAATCCAGATCTTCAAAATCCTCAAAGACATTGATAATGTAGATTCAGCAGAATTCTTCCAACTTAATGGTGAAACACATACTTGTGGACATAGGGTGAAAATTAAGGGGTATGTATATTTAGGACTGAAGTCAGGAAGCACTTCTTTACTCCAAGAGTTGTGGAAATCTGGAACAAACTACCGAGGCATGTAGTTGAAGAAGAAACAGTGACAACCTATAAAAAGAATCTGGATTAGATATTGGAACAGTTTGGCTATTTGCTAAACAAATGAACCTGATGGACTAAATGTTCTCTTCTTAATTGTCACGTATCTTATATATAACGTGAATGTTATCAAATGACCAGTCAGTGTCAAAAGGTGGGGCAAGAGTTGTCAACAGTTGGCATAAGAGGTAGTCCACTTCTAAACATGTATGTGTTATGGTGGCAAACATAAGTTTCATCAATGTGGAGTGATTGACTGAAACAGTGAGATGCATGTTTTAGGTGTCACTGAAAAAGTTTACTCTTATATTAAGTTGTCTAAGTAATGTGTTATGCTTGCCTGGTGTCATATTGTTCCATTCTTCTTCTGATAATCCTGACTGATATTGTCAAGAAGTTTAGACATAGCCAGTTCTGTCATTTCCATCTGTACATTTTTAAAGACTATATTTAGAGGAACATTGGTGTATGGACACACCTCTTTATAATCTACATCAATCAATCAATCAATCAACATTTATTTATATAGCACATTTTCATACAAAAAAATGTAGCTCAAAGTGCTTTACAAAATGAATAGAAAAATAAAAGACACAATAAAAAAATAAACATAAGTCAACATGAATTAACTTAGAATAAGTAAGGTCTGATGGCCAGGGTGGACAGAAAAAACAAAAAAAAAACTCCAAAAGCTGGAGAGAAAAAAAAAATAAAATCTGTAGGGGTTCCAGACCAAGAGACCGCCCAGTCCCCTCTGGGCAATCTACCTAACATAAATCAAACAGTCCTCTTTGTATTTAGGGTACTCATGGAAGGACTTGATGATGATGGTCACGTAGACTTCTGGCTTTCAGTCCATCAATGTTGGAGCTTCATGAAGCTTTGAGTAGGTGGTGGTGGCGCAGGCCGCCACCACAAAGAAACCGGAAAAAGAAACAGAAGAGAGAGTAGGGGTCAGTACGGATTTTGGAGCCACTGTGAATAGTTATTATGAAGAATTGAACATACAGAGTATCAGTATTACGTTAAAGTGAAGTTATAAAAAGGCCATATTAAAGTAATATGTTTTCAGCAGTGTTTTAAAGTGCTCTACTGTATTAGCCTGGCGAATTCTTATTGGCAGGCTATTCCAGATTTTAGGTGCATAACAGCAGAAGGCCGTCTCACCACTTCTTTTAAGTTTAGCTTTTGGAATTATAAAGAGACACTCATTTGAAGATCTGAGGTTACGATTTGGAATATAATGTGTCAGGCATTCCGATATATAAGATGGAGCGAGATTATTTAAGGCTTTATAAACCATAAGCAGAATTTTAAAGTCAATTCTGAATGACACAGGTAACCAGTGTAGTGACATCAAAACTAGAGAAATGTGTTCGGATTTTCTTTTCCTAGTTAGGATTCTAGCAGCTGCATTCTGCACTTGTTGCAAATGATTTATGTCTTTCTTGGGTAGACCTGAGAGGAGTGCGTTACAGTAATCTAGTCGACTGAAAACAAAAGCGTGAATTAATTTCTCAGCATCTTTCAGTGATATAAGAGGTCTAACTTTTGCTGTGTTTCTTAAGTGAAAAAATGCTGTCCTAGTGGTCTGATGAATATGCGATTTAAAATTCAGATTACAGTCAACGGTTACCCCTAAGTTTTTTACTTCCGTCTTAACTTTTAATCCTAGTGCATCAAGTTTATTTCTGATAACCTCATTGAATCCATTATTACCAATTACTAAAATTTCAGTTTTCTCTTTATTTAGTTTGAGAAAATTACTATTCATCCATTCAGAAATACCAGTAAGACATTGTGTTAGTGTATCGAATGAGTCGGGGTCATCAGGTGCTACTGATAAGTACAGCTGTGTGTCATCAGCATAGCTGTGGTAGCTCACGTTGTGCCCTGAGATAATCTGACCTAACGGAAGCATATAGATTGAGAAAAGCAGCGGACCCAGGATAGAGCCTTGTGGATCACCATATTGGATATCATGTGTCTTTGAGATTTGATTACCACAACTCACAAAGAATTTTCTACCTGCCAGGTAGGATTCAAACCAATTTAAGACACTGCCAGAGAGGCCCACCCATTGACTAAGGCGATTTCTAAGAATGTTGTGATCAATGGTGTCAAATGCAGCACTCAGATCTAAGAGGATGAGAACAGATAAATGGCCTCTGTCTGCATTTACCCGCAAGTCATTTACTACTTTAACAAGTGCAGTTTCTGTGCTGTGATTTGTTCTGAAGCCTGACTGAAATTTATCAAGAATAGCATGTTTATTGAGGTGGTCATTTAACTGCAAAATGACTGCCTTCCCTAGAATTTTACTTAAGAAGGGCAGGTTAGAGATGGGTCTAAAATTTTCAAAGGCAGAGGGGTCAAGATTATTTTTCTTAAGTAGGGGTTTAACTACAGCAGTCTTAAGACAGTCTGGAAAGACCCCCGTATCTAATGACGAATTAACTATGTCCAGAATACTGTCAATTAGCACGCCTGATCATCATATGCTGCAGCTCTTCAGGACATTAGCTTTTGAATGTGTTCTAAGGATGTTACTATAACAGTTGGCAGTTCTTCTCCTGTTGTACTACCGACTACTCAACATGGAAGAGAATAAAATTGTCATCCACAACACCAGTTTCCACCTGTTCAATGAGATGGAAAATCCTCTGTGTTATCAACTCCCCATTTTCTGTCTTAACCATTGGGTTAACACACTCATAACTAGACTGCACATAACTAGAGCCTCTTACCCCAACTGTTGACGCCCCTTGATTCACCCTTTAACGCTTATTGGTCATTTGATTATATTCAGTTTTAACATGATTATTGTGGATTGAGATGCAATACAATCAGAGAAGCTGCTTAGCAAAATGCAATATGTTTTGACACTGGATCTACGGACATGAATGAAAATGCAATATTCTTTGTAACAATCGCATGTAGTGAAAACAATGAATCATTTGGTTGATATGTTTTTAATTATGACACAATGAAACCATGCCAAATTAAATGCACTAATTAAATTAAATTCCTGTGTAGTTAACAAGTTGGATTGTATTTACTTTTGGCTTGAATAATCTCCCGTGCCTGTGTTCCAAGGTAATAAGTTTGTACAAAAGGATAAAACTACTGGATGCTTTAGCTGTGGCCCATTTTAGTATTTAGTTTTCAATCGGCTGTCATCTTCTCTACTGAGCTTGTTGCTAAGTCAGCCAGCTGCTTTCTTTATGTGTTTGGTTTGCTCTTCACTCAGAATCCCTTGTGGTTTTGACATGTGCTTTAATTGTTTTCAATTCAGACCATTTGTATTATTTTCTCAGTCTCATGCCATGACCTTTTCTTGTATTTTGATTACATTATCACCGGTTGGTCGTCCGACCTTTGTGTCTATTATCTTATCCTGCTCAACCTACACTGTCAAATCTACCTTCAAATAAACTGAGTGCCTGTTCTCATCCCACAAAACCTTAAACCATGGTTCCTTGTTGACTGCGGTGTTTCTAGAGGTGAGCAGGGGGTCATTTGCCCACCCAATGAAAAATTCAGTCAACATAAAGTTGTAGCTGATTATGTTGCTCTCCCTACATATTGAAATTCACACCATAGAGGGAAATCCTTGTAATACCATTGGCCACTGATGTGAAAATATGAGTGTCCACAAAGTGTGAAGGCCAAACTGGATAAATTTCAACTCATGATGACGCAAAAGAAATGATAATAAAGGACCTTTATACAAACAGACCTTCTGAACTCCCAGTTTGCATCTCCATTACACCTCCCTGCTCTACTCTTAAACTGGCAGATTTAATGTCTTCTGAGATCCAAGGGGCAATAAATTTAAAAAAGGAAGTAAACATAAACAAGCCTGTGGCCGGAAATATTTGTGTGTGTGTGTCTCTCTTCTCTGTTAGGTTTTATCTGAACACAAACAAACATACATAGACTCGAGTAGCACATTTTCAGTATTAGGGATAGCTGTTCAGAATTTGTTTGCATGTCGATAGCACAATGAGTGAGCTGGCATGCAGCAGAGTGAGGTGTTGGTATGAAGGGAAATTGTGGTTTCTTCTTCTGTCTCACAGGATGGATACACATGGAATTTAAACAATTGCTAGGTCGGCATTTATTAATTAGCTTGGGTACACCACAGAAGAGCAAGTGGAACTTATAAATGAAAGTGAGGAACTGACTCATTCAAGGATTAGGTATGGGAAATGCTTTTAAAACACATGCTTTAAATTCTTTACTTATCCTTTTAATTAAAATGTTAAAATGTGAATAAACTGCTTAGTCAATTATTAAATGTAGGAGTTGCTTTTAAATCATACTGTAGGTGTTTTAAATGTTTTAAAATGTTTAAGGTTCCATTAATTAAAATGTAAAAAAAAAATGGTCTCACGTCATGAAAGGGAATACGAGGCCAGAATGAGAAAAATCAGTTACCATCAGTGAGCCACTGCTAACTGCCAACTGCCAATTAGGCAAAAGAGAAAAAGAACAAAGCCACAATGAAAATGCCATGACTCATAGCAGGTATGAAGCCACGCCCCTTTGTTAATGACACACCCCCTTGCAATAATAAATTGAAACGCATTGCCAGCTTTGAATTATAGAAGAAGCACAACCCCTGGCCTACTCTCCAAGTGCTCTTAATAATAATAATATGTGTTGTTTATATAGCACCTTTCTGAAAGCCAAGTACACTTTACATAATATTTAAAAATTATAAGAAGCTAGAAACAAATAATACCAAAAAGAAAAAAACAAACAATACAGTTACATTCTACAAGGGATAAAAATCTAACACCGAAAGGTTTTCTGCTCAGTATTTTGAAAAAGGAGTTCCAGATATGGGGTTGGGGCACTAAATGGTCTGCTACCCCAGGACCATTAGAAGCTGAGTATTGGACCTCAGGGCACATGGAAGAGATGGGCAAGATAAACTCAATGAACAAATTATTAGGAACACTAGTACAGTACAATACAATTTATTTTTGTATAGCCCAGTACAACTGCTTATGCATGCATTTATCTAATCAGCCAGTCATTCAGCAGCAGTACAGTGCACAAAATCACGCAGGTGCAGGTCAGGAGCTTCAGGTAACGCTCACATCAGAATGGGGAGCAAAATGTCATTTCTGGGATTTTGATTGTGACATTACAGCTGGAGCTAGATGAGCTGGTTTGAGTATTTCTGAACCTGCTGATCTCCTGGAATTTTCACACACAACTGTCTCTAGAGTTTACTCAGAATAGTATGAAAAAAACATCTAGTTTGTGGATGTTCTGCAGGTAGAAACATCTTGTTGATTAAAGAGTTCAGAAAAGACTGGCCAGACTGGTTTGAGCTGACAAAAAGGCTACAGTAACTCAAATAACCACTCTAAGCAACTGTGGTGAGCAGGAAAGCATCTCACAATGCACAACACCTTGAACCTTGAGGTAGACAACAGAAGACCACCTCGGGTTCTACTCTTGTCAATGAAGAACAGATAGCCGAGGCTGCAATGGGCATAGGGACACCAGAAGTGGACAGTTAAAAGCTGGAAAAATGTAGTGTAGTCTGATGAATCTTGATTTCTGCTGAGACACACAGATTGTAGGGTCAGACTTTGGCTCCAACAGCATGAATCAACAGTCCAGGTTGTTGGTGGTTGTATAAAGGTGTGGGAAATTTTCACTTGGTACAGTTTGGGTCCAGTAATACCAGTCAATCATTGTTTGAATGCCCCAGCCTGCTTGAGTTTTGTTGTTGATGATTTGCATCCCTTCTTGGTCATAATTCACCCATTTTCTAATACTATTTCCAGTATGATAATGCATCACATTACCAAACAAAGTAATCTCAAACTGGTTTCATGAACATGACAATGAGTTTATTGTTCTTCATTTGTCTTCCCTATTGCTGGATCTGAAACTAATAAAATATCTTTGGGATTGGTAGGAGAGGAGCCTCACAGCATGAAGGTGTAGTTGAAAATTTGCAGAAACCGCATGAAGCAATCATGTCAACATGGACCAGAATTTCAAAAGAATGTTTCCAACATCTTGTGGAATCCATTCCATGAAAAACTGAGGCTATTTTGAGTGAAAAAGGAGGCCTTACCCAGTATGAGTATAGTGGGCTTCAGTATTTGCTCAATGAGTGTATGGAGTGCGTGCAAGACTTTAAAAGTAATGAGTGCCATTTAATATTTGACATGTGAAGAAACAGATAGTCATTGCGAATGACAAAGGGCAGGAGAAATGTGTTCTGTTGGCTTGATGTGTATAATGATTCTAGCAGCTGAATTCTGGATATACCTATATGAGGCTGAAAGTTAACTCAAAAAGGACACCAAAATTAGACACAACCTGTGAAAGCTCAATCAATACATGGTGATCTTAAAACCATTTAATCATTTTATTTTTGGACAAATTTATAAATGTAACATGGAGAAATATCAAGTGTGGCTAATACAGTACATAGGCACAAACCTTATGAAGCACCACCAGGCTTCAGCCTGAAGCATTGCCACACATGTCATTTTGACCCTACTACAATGAAAAAACACCTTGAGAGGTGGAAGCAAGCATGGAGAGATGTTTTAAAGGATGTGCACAACCAACAGAAAGTGAACGTGTGCTGTCATTAGATCACGTAACATTGTCACACAACAACAACACCGATAAAGGATGAAGCTCAAAGTGCTTTACAAGATGTCAAAGAATAGTTACAAGAAAAAAAAAAACTAATTAGAAATACTTAAAAACAAGAATGAATAAATGACATGCCAAAAATAACAGATAAGAATAAATCAGTCTGCACTTACATAACATATAGTAAATACACAGGTAAAAAGAAAATGTGAAGTCCTTATGTAAAGACTGAGCCTGATGCTATGGTCAGATGGCCAGGAACTACAAACATTTTTTTTTTAAAAACTCCAGGGGCAAAATGCTAAGGAGAAACAAAAACACACTTTGCATGAGCTCCAAGGCCAAAAGACTACCCAGCCGCCCTGAACATTCTATCTAACATACATATTCTTAAATCATTCTTAATTTTTTTAGCTTCATATTAGAATATTTGAGGCAGTGGGTCTCGTGAATAGTTGGGGTATCTACTTTCATTCAAACATCATAGACGACAGCACAGGAATTTGCTGAGGTGTGAAGGAGAGCTTAATAATGACTGAAAATCCACGAAAAACGTGGGCAAAATACCAAGGCAGAAAAACTGGAAAGGAAAGTAGAGAAAAGGAAAGACTAATAATGATTGTAAATTCATTGAAGAAATTCATTACATGTGCAGTCTATTAGAAGCACAACTAAAATGCAGGTATGAAAATGGCAAATTAAAAGAATTGGTTTGTAGGAATTTTTAAAATGATCCGCAGTGTTAGCTTGGCGTATCTCTATCAGTAAAGTCTTCCAGATTTTGGTAAATAAAAACAAAAGGCTGCCTTGCCACTTTATTTTTAGTATGATATTTATGTACAAATAGGACGTTGCAGTGGTGCAATCATAGAGTTGCTGTCTTGCAGTAAGGAATCCAGGGTTCGTGTCCTGGGCTCTCCCTGGGTGCTACAGTTTCCTCCTACTGTCCAAAGACAGATAAAACGTTATTTGTCCACAGGGGGAAATTTGGATTATTTTCAAAAGCTCTTTAAATAAATAAATACATAAACAAATCTATACACAAACACATTGGTCTGAACACACACCAGAATGACTAAAAAAAGAATACAAATTAAAAAAGAAAACTTCTGACTTGGCAGTCCCAGTGACGCATTATGCAGGTGTATTGCTGTTTGTATAAAGGAGCCTCAGTCAAGTTTCTTGACACACTTCTACTGAATAAGTTGTTGGCTGAAAGTCCTCAGTGTTAGTGTGTCAGAGTGAGCATATGCAGCATTGTTCATTATGGCATTCAGTTTTGTTTCAATTCTTTCCTTCGCTACAACCTCCAGGAGGTCTAGAGCATGTCCTATAAATGGGCCTGCCCTTTTAATTAGCGTGTTGAGTCTCTGGGCCTCTCTTGAAGTGATGTGACCAGCCCAGCACACCACAGTATAGAAAACCACACTGGCCTTCAAAGAGTTACAGAAGATGTGAAGGATGTCACGTCCAACACTTTCTTTTATAGTTCCCCTGTGATCTTAATGTGGACTCCCAAGTACTTGTAGGAGTGGATGACCTCCACATCCACTCCTTGAATAGTGACTGGACATTGAGGTGCGACAAAGTCAATAAGCAGACATTCAGGTTAGGTCAGGGGTGGGCAAAGTCATTCCTGGAGGGCCGCAGTGGCTGCAGGTTTTTGTTCCAACCCAGTTGCTTAATTAAAAAAAAAATCCTTGTCAATTATTTAATTTCAGGGCTCGTTAGTGCTTTAACTCTGCCATGTCAGGTCATTGTCATATCCTAGATATTTTTTCCTTTCTAAGGATATCATCCAAATGATTTGAAGTCTAAAACAGATGAGTAATTCTCAGTCATTCACTTTTTTTCTCTTCATTTTCTTTCCAAGTATTTAATTAAACCAAATAGTGCACGATAAACACACGCAGGTGTAAATGGAAACAAGCTTAATGGAGAAATGCTGAATTTCTTTTGTCATTTGCATCTGATTGCTAATAAGGGGTGGTTAAAAACCAAGACTACAGCTGTTTAAGACTAAAATAAGCAATAAGGGTTCAAAATCTAAACGAGTGAGACGACTAAAATGAAGCAGAAGTGTCACTTGAGCAATAAGGGCTTCTTATGAAGCAACTGGGTTGGAACAAAAACCTGCAGCCACTGCGGCCCTCCAGGAATGACTTTGCCCACCCCTGGGTTAGGTGAATTAGTGACATTAAATTGGCTCTAATGTGGGTTTGGTGTGTGTGTTCACCCTGAGATGAACGAATAGAAAATGTCATGTATAAATATGGTTTTTTTTAGCGTCTGTAAAATTTTAATTTTGCCTAGGGGACAAATAAGACATCATCTCATCTAAGATTCTTGCTGCTGCATTTTGAACTAGCTGAGTCCCATTGACGTCTTTCTTAGGTAAACCAGTTAAGAGTTGATTACGGTAATCTAGTTGACTAAAAACAAAAATGTGAACTAATTTCTGGGCATCTTGCAGTGTTATATGAGGTCTGACTTTTGTAATGTTCCTTTCATGTAAAAATGCAGTTCTAGTAATCTGATTACTAGAATCCCAATCATGGTTGCATTGGGCGGGAGCCTACCCCAGCAGCACTGAGAGCAAGGCAGGAAAGATCTTTGAACAGGACGACAGTCCATGACAGCACCTGCTCTCACCCACACACGCTTGCACTCACACAGGCAACTATTTATACTGACTAGTTAACTTAACCTACTGTTTTCTGTACAGCTTTACCCTGTGCAGGGTCGGTTCCTGCATAACACTGAACTGAATGGAATTACTGATGCTATTATTTGTGTTCACACAGAGATCCTGCCTTGCACCAGATGGTTTCTGAGAGCTCCTCTAATAGAACAAATGGGTTCAACAAATGGATGAGCATTTTTAAAATTCCATGGAAAAGAGGAAGAATGGGTGAAAATGTTAGGAGTGATGGACCTTCAAACACTGAGAGCTACAGGAAGTTGGCAGCTCAAATCTGCTAAGAGTCACGTGTTGTCATAAAAATGTTCTCCCACA
The DNA here is from genome assembly GCA_026402145.1 of Polypterus bichir lapradei. NCBI lineage: Eukaryota > Metazoa > Chordata > Cladistia > Polypteriformes > Polypteridae > Polypterus > Polypterus bichir. Next base: position 38,302,311 of record JANRMT010062856.1, read on the forward strand.
CTATGTGCTGTGCGTATTTTTTTAATAAGCCCCTTTTTGTGAGTGCTTTAAAATAGCACATGCAAGTGACTGTGCTGTTAGTCACAAGGAAGTTGGTAAAAACAAATAAAAAGGCATCCGCTTTCTTTGAATGAATAAGCCTGAGGCTGCAGAGAGAATGAGAATGTGCGGACTCCCTACAGATAACAACAAGGCTTCAAATTGGTACCTAGGGGACTGAATCCATGAGGCAGCCTAAGCCTTCCTTCGTTATTTGCCTGTTCATTTCATTTAGAAAACCCCATCGAGTCCATTTCAGTTGTGCCCTCTAGCTGACAGGGCTCTACGTAGGTCATGTATGATGAAGCTGCCACTCCATCTTATCCAGCCCAATGCCTTTCTAATAATCTGGTAGCTCCTTAAGTTAAAGTGTCTTCAGAAAGCATTCAGACCTTTTCACATTTTATTCACAGGTCTTGTGCTAAAATCATTTAAATTATTTTTTTCTCCTGTTACAATACTGAATTGTATACAAAACAAAAACAGGTTTGTGGAATTTTCTGCAAATGTATTAAAAATAAAAAACTGAACTATCAAAATGACAAAAGTATTCAGACCTTTTATTTAGTACCTACTGTACTTGAAACCCTTTTGGCAGTGATTCCAGCCTAGAGTCTTCTTGGGTCTGACATGAAAAGCTTCGCACATCTTTTCAGCCATCTTCTCTTGGTTGAATGCAGACTCGGTGGACAGCTATTTTCAGGTCTCTTCAGGGATGTTAGACTGAGTTCAATTCTGGACCGTGGCTGGGTAACTCAATGACATTCCCAGTATTGTTCCTAAGCCACTCCTATGTTATCTTTGCTTTGTGCTTAGGGTCAATGTCCTATTCCAAGGTGAACCTTCAGTCCTGTCTGGGGTTCTGAGTGCTCTGGAGCAGGTTTTCATTAAGGATATTCCTATACTGTACTTTGCCCCATTCAGCTTTCCCTCAGCCCTGTCTCGTACCAGTGAAAAAACAATCTCACAGCATGCTGCTGCCACCAGCACGCTTTGGAATGGCATTGCACTGATGCAATTCAAAGTTGGCTTCCATTTGTCTTTTACTGAGAAGTGGCTTCTGTCTGGTCATTCTGTCTTAAAACCCAGATTGGTGGAGTGTTGCAGTGTTAGTTTTTCTTTTAGATGTTACTCCCAAGTCCAAGAATGATCTCAATAGCTCAGCCAGAGATTCCTGGTCACCTTTCTTACCATGGTCCTTTTCCCACTTTTGCTCAGTTTGGCTAGGAAGACAGCTTTAAAAAGAGTTGTTGTTGCTCCAAAGTTCTTCTACTCCAAAATTATGGAGACCCCTGTGCTCTTGGGAACCTTCAATTAGGCAGGAATTTTTGAAGCCTTCCCCATATCTGTGCCTCTGCACAAATCTGTCTCTAAGCTATGCAAGAGATTCCTTCAATGACAAGTCTTAGTTTTAGCTCAACTGTGAGGCCTTCCATAGACAGGTTTAAGCCTTCCCTAATCAAGTCCAATCAATTAAATTGACCATAGGTGGACTCTAAACAAGGTGTAGAAACATCATAATGATGATCAATTGAATGGGATGCACCAAAGCCAGATTTCAAGTGTCATAGCAAAGGAGCTGAATACTTGTGTTAATATGATATTTCAGTTTTTTTATTTTTAATCTTCTTAGTCTTCTTCCTCTATTGCTATTCCCATTTTTAATATCAGATAGTTTTTTTTTAACTAGACTTCTCCATAGAGGTTTTCCTGTCATTTTTATGGCCAGATGCCTTTCTTGACACCAACCCATTTATCCAGGTTTGAAACCCACAAATTTCTAAAATCCTGTTTATGTGTTGTCATCTAGGGTATTGAGTGATGCTTAATGTGTGGAAAAGATTAATTCAAAAGATTTTAGCAAAAACAGCTGCAACATAACAAAATGTCCACATGGAAGACAACCTGAAGCTGGGACAGCTCAAAGTCTTAACCTCTAAGCCACCTTGTAAAAACAGATTTAGGGAAAACAACAAAGAAGGAAAGAGAAAGGATGTGTCTATACAATGGTCACATGTAAATTATTCAGTGCCTCCATCATTAACCCTATGTAAAAATGAACCCTTCCCTGAATGTCTTACTATTCTTTCCTCTCTAATGCTTAGCCAGTGCCACAGCAAACTATTTAGTCAGCCAGGAGATGTCCATCTGACTTTAACACTTCATTCAGATTTTTTTCTCTTTTTTTTGGAGTTTTATCTCCTAGCTTCTGCCAGGTCACAGATTTAGTCCAACTAACTCAATGTTTCCTTAGAAAGAGAATGCTGGGAGCTTGGATACTGCAAGGATTTCTTCCAGGTCAAACTTCCAGCAAAGGCTTTTCCGGGCCCTTCACAGGAAACTAATTATGTTCATTAAAGAAACAGGAAAGAGTGCTCTGGGTGTCTTTGGAGACTTGGCTTGACCTCTGAGGCTTGTGCTATGCACCAAATGCTGAGGGTCTCAAGGTGCCGCAGCAGACCATCAGGGAGACGCGAGCATATTTGTCAGCGACAACTCCTCTCAACTCATCAGTCCTGGTAAAGGTCACATCTTGACATCTGCATCCGAGATTAATCACTTGGAGAGGGTTGCTCTTTGAACTTTTGAGACGAGACGGATGGAGCAGAAAGAATAGGGCTTTGACTATGGCTTGAGATGGTGCACTCTGAGTGTTGCCAGACTGAACCCTGCTATCAAAATGGCATTAGGCAGAAAAAAAAGCAAAAGAATGGAAAATCACAGCTAAGCATTTTGGTGGTGCACCAGAACTCTGCAACTCTAAACTAGAGTAAATAATCACATGTGGATAAACGTTCTGATGGACTGGTGGCCATGTGGCCCTATTCTCATAAACAGTTTTGCTTCCTTCAGTCAAATAGATTTTTCCCTGTGATCATCCATCCTTAGACAATAGCAGGGTTAAAATCACCCCTGCTCATTCTTTCTTTCTTCTCACATAATCTACACTGCTCCTGCTTCATCACCCACCACAAATTGTCCTTTGTTGTATCAAAGTGAAAAAAAAAACACTTTTACCACAGTGTTTAACTTTAATGGCCAGTTTCAGATGGATTGCATTTGAAAAGAAAAATCCTTTTTACTGTAATAATGTATAACATTTTAGAACATTTCCATAGGCACTGTGAAGCCTATTACTACTTTTTCAATTGTTAATGACATTTTAAAGGGATCAGCCAGAATTCCATCCTCCACACACTAGCAGACGGAAAGAAGAACTCTATCATGGCCAGGAAGACTCGAGGAGCCCACAGTAAATGCAGGGGAGCCAGCCAGGCAACCCCATTTAATGAAAGATCCACAAAATTATTAGGGCTTGTGAGTGAAAGAAATTGGCCAATCTGGCCTTCTAAAACCAGCCGTGATAGTTTAATAAATCAAACAAAATGAGGCATCTAGTCTCCTTAGAGTCCAGGGCTGAAATGGGACATGGCACTCCAGGTGTGCCCTCTTTTATTTGGTCCTGCCCAGAAAGGGCAAGGCCTTCTTTTGGCTCTTTGGGCAACATCAGTCACCAAGGCTCTTCTCAGTACTGTGGCTGGAAGAGAGAGAACAGTGAGCAACAGTGCTTCCTCTCTGTCTGGGGCGGAATTGTTTGCCTTGCTTAAGCCATGAAGGTGATCCCCATGCGTAACAAAGCACCTTAGGTGTAATAATGAAAACCTACAACTAAGGAGAGCCCTCCTAAGCCCCCTGTCCCCTCTATGGTGGAAACCATGCAGAAAAAAAGCTTTTTAAAGAGAATTCATATTTTATGGTAAGAGGTTGCACTTTTTTTTCCATGTAAATTCAAAAATGTATAATTATGTTTTACTTGTTAATTTTCAAATGGCCATTTACACTTTTCCATTACAAACAATGTACTATTTAATAAAAAGCCAAGGTCTGTGTGTCTGTGTGTCTGTGTGTGTGTGTGTGTGTGTGTGTGTGTGTGTGTGTGTGTGTGTGT
>JANRMT010062856.1:38306308-38331806 GCA_026402145.1 Polypterus bichir lapradei
TGTGTGTGTGTGTGTGTGTGTGTGTGTGTGTGTGTGTGTGTGTGTGTATCCAGCCCCCAAGAGGAATCTCATTGGTCAGTTTGGCTTTGGTGATGCGTTTGATAAAGGAAATGTAAGTGTGAGGCAAATGAGGAGGAGAATTAAAGTAGTAGGAAGCACACTGAAAGATGGCGCTACTGTATAAAAGTGGACAGGAGGCAAGAAAGGCACCTCAAAAATAAGGAGCATCAAAAATAAGGAAAAAATAACGAATCTGAAGAGCATCTTCATGGGAAAGCACAAAGATACCGAGGAAAGGCTCTGAAGGTACATGTAGGACAAGAGATGGTAAATATTCAACAGGCAACATGGCTACTTGAGTATATAAAATACTTTTTCATTCATTTTGGTTTATTGCATTTTTTGTTACTGATTTTCAATTTGCGAACAATTTCATTCTTTTCAAATGTTTCTTTTCAGTGAATCATACGCACCGATTCATGAGCATGAATGAACTGATTCAGTAGAGGTCAATGGGAGTGCTAAAGTGCATGTGTGTCCTTCCTACGTGATATCGTCAAAGTCTTTCATTTCACTGATAGATGTTCTAAGCGCATGTGAAAGAACCACCTGAATTATGAGTCTTGGATCATTTGATTTATGAATGAGTTACACCAAGAATCAGCATAATGATTCTTGTTCATTTTATTTGCGAATGAATCATTATGAGTTACACAATTCTCATTCACCTGTAATTCTGTAATAAAATCTCTTATTTAAATAATGAATCTTATATTTGTTATTGTGCTTTGTGTAAAGAAACAGGACAATAGCATATGAATTATCGTTTTACTGCGGTGGGCTGGCGCCCTGCCCGGGATTTGTTCCTGCCTTGTGCCCTGTGCTGGCTGGGATTGGCTCCAGCAGACCCCCGTGACCTTGTGTTAGGATATAGTGGGTTGGAGAATTATCATTTTAAGAATATAATTAATTATATTTATGCATAATAACTTACATATAAGTTAAATCAATTTAATTTAACTGGCAGTTTATGCAAAATAACAGTATAGAATGGTCATGGACATATAACACGTTTATTTTAAGTTAAATCAATTTAATACTGTTTATTGGGGTAAAATAGAAATTTCATCCTTTCATTATTAAAAAAGTGTTAATTTTGAGTAAGATTAACATAAAATAGGTGAATAATGGCAACAGAATGACTACACTTCTGTTTGAAGAAAATAATTTAATTGCTTAGTTTCTTTTTTTTTTTTTTATTTTTTTTTTTATTAATTTTATTACAATCCATACAAAGCAATCAAGTTTTTACAAAGAGAAAAATTAAGAACAGATCGATCCCCACCCCTGAGAGAGAGAGCAAGCCAAACGGCGTTAAATTTAAGGCTTGGAGACATACCTAAATTAATAAATTCTCTGTGCCTTATGAACTTATTTTAAAATATTACTGATTAGATCCTGCCATGTTTTGAAAAAAGTCTGTACAGATCCTCTAACTGAGTATTTGATTTTTTTCCAATTTCAAATAATATAACACATCGGTTTCCCACTGACTTAAAAGAGGAGAGTTTGGGTTCTTCCAGTTTATCAGAATAAGTCTACGTGCCAAAAGTGTAGTGAATGCAATCACAATTTGTTTGTCTTTCTCCGCTTTAAGCCCCTCTGGAAGAACCCCAAACACAGCTGTTAATGGGTTTGGAGGGATTGTAAGTCCAAGGCTATCTGAAAGGTAATTAAAAATTTTTGTCCAGAATAATGTTAATTTGGTGCAGGACCAGAACATGTGACCTAGTGAGGCTGGGACTTGGTTGCAGCGTTCGCAGTTTGGATCATGCCCTGGGAACATTTTGGAGAGTTTTAGTCGAGACAGATGTGCTCGATATATAATTTTGAGTTGTATGATTGTATGCTTTGCGCATATGGAGCTCGAGTGAATTCTCTGCATTGCTACTTAGTTCCAACATGAATTATTGCATTAATGTGACATCTTAAGAGATTTTTGTCAGCATAACTAGAAAAAGCAATATAACAGTAAATGTTGATCATTTTAAGTTAAATGAACTTAAATTAGACAGATAAAGTAAACATCCCATGGAGTTCATCTTTCCAACACACATCAGTAACATCGGGGGCTCACATCAGAACCAATGCCAGACCATCACAGGGCTCACTGACTCATGCTGGACTTTTATGGGAGTAAATGAAGAAATTTAGCTGGCTGACACTTTAGTACAGTGCCTTGTTCATTTGTGATTATGAGATAGCTATAATACCTATAACAAGTAAAGACACCTTGGAAGTTTTCACAATTCAGAGTCTTCTATTGATCATTGTTAAAAAGATAAATTAAATCCTCTATGATTCCTACTTGTATAATAATAAAATATGTCCAAGAGACTGAATACATTTTACAGGCACTTCAAATAATTAAAATAAAAAATAATAACAGCAACCCCTCAGTCTCCACAGACCCACTCACACACCTATCTCTATCTACAGGTGAGAATGTTTTAAAAATCACAATATTACACAAAGGCTAATGCCACTGCTTCCTGCTCCCAGCCAATGACACTAACACTAAATGCTGAGATGAAGCAGAAATGAAAAAAAATGGTTTCACTTCATAGTGAAAAGGACAGTGTGCAGTTTTAGCCCTCTCGTGCTCCCCAGAAACCTGTGCAAATTCAGCAGCTCCCTCACTCCGACTTTGCATCGGGGCCTCACTGTCCTCTTCAATTTAGGACGACAAAGGATCCTGTTTAATCCTCTGCTCCGCTGAGGTCGGCGAACTGTCCACCCAATCACCATCACTGAAAAGATGGCACGCAACAGGACGCTATTGTTCAGGGTCGCTCAGAGCCCCCTGTCCAGTCTGTCAGCCTAAATCAGGTTTTTCTAGTTTACTATTAGTTCAGGAAAAAAAAAAAGAGTGATAGGATAGGAAATTTAAAATTGGGCTTAAAGAACATAATTAAAATTTTGACAAGAACTGGCCATTCAACCTGGTCTTCTTACTAAGTTAAGGCCTGAAGGTTCCCAACACACTACTCATCTCTCTGTGTTAAGAAATCCTTTCTAACATCTGTGCAAAGTTCATCATCCACCTGCATGCCTATGTTCTTGTTACAAGGCTCATTGTAAAGTGAAAGCCAGAATCCACAGTACGAACTCCATTTACAATTTTAAACACTTCATTCACATCACCTCTTGTTCTCTGTTTGCTTAATCTGAAAAGGTTCAACTCCTTCAATCTCTCCTCATCGCTCACATCTTTCAGTCCCAGAGTCAGCTTAAGCCCTTTTCCTCTGGACTTCTTCTACCACTGTCTGTTCTCTGGTGTAATATGGACTATACAAAATGAATATGCACACTTTGGTCTGAACACATCGGAATGACTAAAATTAATAACAATTCAAAAGAAAGAAAACTTCTGAGTTGATAGTCCCAGTCCCAGTCCCAGTAAGACATTATGCAGACAGATTGCCATAGGGATAAACAGCCCCAGTAGTGTTTCTTGACACACCTCTGCTGAATAATGAGTTGGCTGAAAGTCCTCAGTTTTAGTGTGTTGGACAGAAGATGTGGAGGATTGTTCTTAATGGGACTCAGTTTTTTTTTCATTCTTTCTTTCGCTGCTACTTCTCAGAGTACATCCTGTAACCGAGCCTAACCTTTTAATTAGTTTGTTGATTCAGTGGGCCACTCTTGACGTGATGTTACTAGCCCTGCACACCACAGCATAGAAAATCACATTGGCCATCACAGAGGTATAGAAGATGTGAAGGAGGCCACTGCCTACATTAAAGGAACATATTCTCCTAAGGAAGAAGAGCCTGTTCTGCCCTTTCTTATACAGTCCCTCTGTGTTTAGAGGTGTGGACCGCCTCTAAATCAACTCCTTCAATAATCACTGGACACAGATGTTGGTGTTGGTGCATTGAGAGACAATAACCAGTTCTTTGGTTTTGCTGATGTTAAGATGCAGAAAATTCTCTTTGCACCAAGAAACAAATTTTCCACCTGATTCCTCTACTCTGTTGCATCCCCTTTATCAATACACCCATAAGTGAAGAATCATCTGAGAATTTCTGCAAGTGACATGGCCTGTTGTTATGTTCATAGTTTGAGCTGTACAGAGTGAAGAGAAAATGAGGCAGGCCTGCTCCTTGCGGTGCTCCAGTGTTTCTCACATCTTTATCAGAGACACACTACTTAAGTCTAATAAACTGCAGTCTGCCCAATAGATAGTCCATTATCCAGGACACCACAGGTTCATGCACCTGCATATCTCTGAGTTTACCCCTTAACAGGGATGGATGGCTGGATGGAACAGAAGGCGCTGGAGAAATCAAAAACATAATCCTCACAGTACGGTCAGCTTTGTCCAGAGGAGAATAAGCCTCATGAAGCAGACAGATTATTGCATCCTCCACTTCAGTCTTTGTATGATAAGCAAACTGCAGTGAGTCCAGATGGTCTACCCAAGAGTCCAGGACCAGTCTCTCAAAGGTCGTCAAGATGTGAGACATAAGTGCCACTGGTTTGTGTGACGATGTGGGTTCACTCCATGCTCCCAGCCTCCTTCTGGGAGCCCTGAACCTGATACCATCAGTAATGTCACAGATGATCTAGGCACTGAGGCACCACAATGAAGCAAGGGGATGGTGCAGAAAGTGCCAAGTGCTTTTATTAGAACAACAATCAAAATCAATGTTCAAATAAATAGTGCAGTGCATCAAAACCTTCAATAAATAATCCAGTAAAAACAGAGGTGAAAAGTGGAGGTTAAAGTCCATTAGAAAAAATCTAACGAGGTTAAAATAACGGCTGGAAGCTGTCCTTTTAAAAATCTGGTGCATCCTTCTTCTACTACTGGCGGCTCCCTGCTTCTCCCAAACGGGTCCCGCAACTGGGTAGTCACCCTAGCTGCAGCTGACCTGCTCTGCCTGCTTTGGCTGATCGGCTCACCTCACTGACCCCTGGTTCCGGTAGGTTTCACCAAACAGCGGTTTGGGTTCCCCAGAGACCAAGGCGCTCATGCTGGGGAATACACATCCCAAGTTTTGACTCCCGCTTCTCTCCGTGGCCTTATGCGGCGAGTCATCCACCTTCCGGTCACTCCCACTCTTCACAATAAACTCAGTGGGAGCGACCACCATGACTGCTCCTCGGGTGTTGGCCAAACACCCAGGCTCCCTGCTCAGCTACACGCGAGCCTGCCCTCGCTCTCCTGTACCCGCTTTCTCCTCCTTCTTCCTGCCTTCTCCTGCAACCTCCCGCTTCTTTCCTGTTCTCTACTTTCCCTGTTTTTTCTCCTACTAGCCGCCTTGCGCTTTTATTTATTACGGGGACGTGGATCAGCTGTGGCAATCAGCAGCCTCCGGGAACAATTACGGATGCGGATGACTCCTCACCTGTGCACTTAAGTGAGAACCGCCCGTATCACGAATTCACCTGGGAACAGCTCGGCCACACACACACACACCACGCCCCCTCACTAAGCCGCGAGTGCGGTGATTATTTATTTAAAAAGTGGCCCCTTGGACGTGAGCCATGGACCCACTTCACCACAATTTGTAGTCATTAGGTGACTTCTTTGGAACAGGACAATGCAGGATGTTTTACATAGCAGCGGCACTTTCTAAAGCCTTAGGGACAGACTGAATAGGTGACAGAGGACACCACAAAGTTTTTCAGCACAGGTCTTCAGAATTTGAGCACAGCTTTTCCTGTGTGTAGCTTCCTCAGTTGCCTCCTTACTTGGTCTTCAGTCATGGACGGTTCACACTGATGATCAGAGATGGACACGCCAATAACCATTCAAGCTGATGTGATAGGTTCTTATACTTTCAGATTTCTGATCCTCCAATTGATTAATTATGTCTAATATTTCTACTTCCATCATGTAACTAGTGATAAGCAAAATGATTTATGCAAAACTGAACTCACAGCAAAACTTGGTGTTTTGCTTTGTCAAAAATTGGTGAAACAGATTGTGTTTCAGTTCTGGAGAAATTCAAGCCATTGAACATAAGAAGAAATGTATTTAGTTAATTTTCTCTAGAATTGTCTATATGCTTTAATCCTACATATGTCTGCCTGTCAATTAGTATTTAAATAAAGATGTGTAGTGAAAACAAGAATCACTGGACTCATTTCCTGTCTCATGCCGGTATTTTGTTGAACTACTAGACGTTATACAATCTCAGACTTTACCAATTATGATGACAATCTTGGCAATTGCAATTTTAAAGATGCATCAGAGGCAGAAAAGAAACTTAAAGCTCTGTAGAATTTGGAGAGTGCATATCCTGAACATCTTCTACAGGGATGGGCAGTTGCAAGGTAAAGATGAGGAGGAAGAGGCTTCTCATGTGTTAAGAAAACAGTGTGCACAATGGTGCATTTTAGTCTTCATGTGGAAAATATGCAACGAGTCATGATGTTTAAAAAACACTGCACTCTTGCACAGTGAAGTGAGCAAGTAACTTTTTACATAATTAGAATTGATTTTACTGCTCGGTGACAGATAGCATGTATTATGCAGCCCCAGAACAGAACACCGGACAACGCAAAAGTGTCAACAAGGTTTTAGGGAGCAGTATACTTTGTTTCAAGCCCAAAAGCATTTTAAACTTCTAAAACACTCATTTAGTGAGTTTCACATTCCGTAATTAAAATCTTGACTGCAGAATTAGTTTTAGCATCAATTGAGGAACTTGTCTGTTTTGCTCATCACTACATGTACAGTAATACTTTATGTTTATTTACATTAAAGTCTAACTACCACATAACTACCCAAGCTGTCAAAAACCATTGAATGCATTGGAGGAAGCAAAGTCATACTGTGTTCAGCTGTGCCCATCCATCCTGTAGCCCAGTTTTGATAGCATATTATCCTGGTGGTATTCCAGACAGTGTGGGCCACCTTCTTCACAGAAGCGGAAGACCAGCGTCGACAACATTTTCTGATGATTAACAATGAAGACCTGATGTTCACTACAGCTATAATTACATGGACAAACTCAACTGTCTCTTCTGTTGCAGCCCTACAAGAAGTTTCAGATTCTAAAGCAGCTTAAAGACTTTGTGTTAACATAATGACCATTGTCTAGTTGGTGTTTGAGAAATCCTTTTTTATTAACCATTAACATGCCAGGAAGAGAAGCAATCAATGTGTGAAACAAACCGTACCACCAGAAAATGCAGCAGTGCCAACCAACCATGCCACTTCAATCAACCAAAGGGCATGACTGCATAACAATAGTGCCAGAATTAGAATCTGATGGACCCCACAGAGGAAACATAAATTCAATTCCCCTGTAACATGGAATGAAGCTAAGTTGAATTAAAAAATGACCACCATCCATGAGGCACATCAAGCATATAAGCTAAAATAAAGGTCACTACTTATAATTAAGTGTTATGGAGTTGTGGGAATGATATCTCCATTAAGTTTTTCATTCCAATTTCAGGTAAGCAAAAATGTTAATGATAAAGTCTTGAGAAACAACAACCGAGGGCAACCCCCCCCCCAAGGGCACTGGCGCAACTGCTCCACCTGCTTTACCTACAAGTATGTCACTGGTCACAAGTTTGTTCTCATAATAGATTTAAGTATGGAAAGAGCAGAACTCGGTCATAGATAGAGTCATTGGATGCTCCATTAGTTGCAGCTCCAGCAGAACCAGATTATAGAATGTTGACAGCTAATTCTTTAGTGTAATGAGGTATGGAGTCTTCCATCTAGGAGCAAGAAGAAGTTTACCAGATACTTTACTCAAACTTAAAAGTTTACACATGTGCATAGACAAAGGGACACATGAAAGACCAAGGCATATAAGAAGATGGGTAAAAGAGAACTTGGAAATGAAAGCATTGAAGGAAGGCAACAAGAGGCTAGAGACCTCAAAGCAAAAACAGGATGACAAACCCAGTTAATGAAGATAAATATCCCTTTGAACAACATGTGGGGAGAAGTGAAACAGGGGGCCTAGGCTGAGGGCTATTAAATGTAGCAAGCCTATGAACATATTTAACTGAGTAAACTCGTAGCTGGAGAGTCCACTGAGAGGTGAGGGGTAGTGGTCTAGAAGAAGCCTTGCATACCAGAGATGAGAGTGAAATTCTGAGAGGAGTAAGGGAGTTGACAAGAGAGAGAAGAGGCTGGCCACCATCTATTTGCTAACTTCGCTTTTTACACTTTAGGGCAACAAGCTGGTGTAGACCGTCAAGGTACAAAGTCACGTACACACTCCCAGTGCCCCTTGATCTTTGAAATGTGGGAGAAATCTGCTGGTGGCAGTGCTGCACAAGGTGAGAGCTCAAGCATCCCTGCGGTGGGGGCAAAGAGCAGCACCACCAAAGTCCTGCTGTGCATTTCAACTCATTACGTGACGTTACACTTTGAACTCCAAGGCTGCCCTTTCCATCCCCGTCTCTGACTTTGTCTGTGACCCTGAACGAGTGGCTGAAGCTGCCTGTGCTCATACTGGATAGGATTATACTATAGATTTGTCTTCCGAATGTGCCTTGGGAAGTTGTTCACCTTAAAAGAGGCACTATATGAAATAAAATAAGAATAAACATCTCTGGTATTTTCTAACCCCAGGATTTCCTGCAGTTTATTACAGAATCTTTAGTACAAGGCAGAACCCAACTCTGGCAAGGATGCTAGTCCACTGTAGAGTTCACTCCCTTCTACCTGAAAGGGACTGCAATTGCCAGCATGCTAAGGGATTACACATACTCTGCCTCAGTCTATGCCATGTACAAGCCACACGGACACTAGGAGAACTACGAGCAGAGCATGACAAAGCCAGAATGTGAACTGAGGTCTCTGGAGAAAGCAGCACAACCTAAACAATGACTCCATCCTTGTATGTCAGCTTACTATCCAGAACTTCGGAGCTCTAAAATATTAAACCACATAGTTCTGGGCTCAGTCTGAGTCCCTGAGTGACCTTCAGCTCTCCTGACCTCCATTTATTAAAAGAAAAACGAAACAACCGTACTAAGGTGCTGTGTTTATAATGGGACAGTGTTCACTGTGGAAAGGTACTATATAGTGCTGTGATCACATTAGATATGAAGAAGTGTTTTAGAAATGGAACTCAGAACCCAGGAGGTGTGAAGCAGGAGTGTTAACCGATATGGCACACTGCCCCCTGCTTGGTAAAATGTAAATATCCAGTGTAACAAAAAAGTCAAAGAGAGCATAAAGATTTGGAGCACCCGCAGGCAAACCCCTTATAATTGATGACTAAATAACAAAATGATTAATGTTCCTTTGTGGAAATAGTACAGATTCCAGGATAGCTCAACAGAATGAATACAAGTGTGTTAGCAACATTTGAGTTGATCATTCATTCCAACATTTTTGGGTGCAACAGTCCAGTGTCCCTGGCTAGAACAGCCTAATTAACAGAGAGGAGAAAGATGGCAGCCTAGGTCAAAGAATATTCTAAGACATTAGCACCTGTCCACCGCCACAAATGATGCAGCAACAGAAATGTAACAGTTCCAATATCCTAGTCAGCCAAATTCCTCTGTGGCCAGTTCCCAAATCTCCTTGCACCTCGATGTGTTATGTGTTTATGCAATAGAATAAGTGTGTCTTTAACCTAGACTTAAATATTGATGCAGCCTGGCCAGTATATGGAGGCCATGCTTTCTCTCTTTCTGATACTGTTCACACTAGACTACCAAGCTGATGAAGCCAATGAGTCCACCATCATGCACTTGTAGCTAAGTGTGGGCCCCCCAGGGTGCTACTTTGCACTACACTGGTGACTCCAATTCTACGTGTGAAAAAGTGCTTTGTGAGATCAGTGTGAAATGAGTCTCCAGATTGAGGGAGTCACACAGGCATCACCTCTTCTGACCACTTTTACAACAGCAAACCCATCATAAAGACTGGAGGTCTAATAATCAGGAACGCCAAGAATATTTCTGTTTTCTTCTGCAACCATCAGAATGAAACACAATTCTGTAATTGTGAGCAAGGTCTCCACATCTGAACACCATTTATTTGTGGCTTTATGCACATTGCAGCTCCAGATATGACCTCCAATTTTCTTGATACACTGCACTCTTTCAAATTCCAAGAAGTTGTGAAACTGGCTTAGCAAATCAACAGAGGCATTCAAGGAGAATTAGCACCTCAACCCCTCTAAGCTGAATAGCACCTGGGGACGTGTCAGCTGACCACTACCTGCCCACCACAACAGGAAGGTCATTTGTCACACCACAGACTGAATTTCACAAGCTTGGGCTGACAGGGCTCTTACTTGTTAACAGGTAATCCTGATCACCAGCTCCCATGGGGATTAAACTCAGGAGTGTTCTCCAAGTGAAAGTGAATGCCATGACCCATTGAGACCCTCTGCAATGTACATCAAGGCAGAGGAGATCCTGAGCACCAAGCCCATACCCCCTCTCTACACATCACAGTAGAATGACACTATCTCTCCTTACAGCCTAGCATTGGGTGATAATGGAGTGATGGCAGGCATGGCGGAGGCTGCAGGGCAGATCACATGCCTCTGATAAGCAGTAAGTGAAAAGCAACATGAAAGGCCTTTAACTTCACAGTTTACAGCTGATGATAGTAAAAGGCATATTGTGTGGTGATAGGCACTCAGAGGGATCGCTCGTGACAGCAGGGGGCTGAATTTCTGTCTCAAGCACATAACTGTGATTATTGGGCTGATTGAAGAGCCCTGCAGACATGAGTCACACCAGGCTCATCAGGCCAACTTTCTTTTTCCTTGACACATCTTGCAATACAAATCTGGACACATCTTCAATAATGTTCCTGGGGTCATTGGGAGTTTTGGGTTTTCCAAAATCAGACTTTCTCACCCTGGGTGACCCAGCCAGTGATTATCATGTCCTAACTTATGCCAAGGCAATGCTTAATCTAGAGACACCTAGAGACTGCTTCCTTGGCCTCCATGGTTGTCTTTCCAGCCTTTCTTGTTTGCCTCATTGATGCTAAGGATGGTAAGAGTTTTTCAGCAGGACTGGCCAGCGAACCCTCTGCAGTCTACTTCAATTGACTCACACCTTGCATTACACCTAGTCCCCCAACACTGTATCTCCAGCTCTGCATATCACAATCTTTTGCTTTCATTGACTTGGATTTGATCCTTCTATGAAACAGTAAGCTCCATGAGTATAACCTGCTGAAAGGATTTGGAGAGCATGACAATGTCTGATCTCAGTAATGTTGCTGCAATCTCTTTTGTCATCTGTCTAGATCAACGCTCAGTTCCCAATCAAGTACTGTGGTCAGTTAACTTGTGAAAGCAGGGTTGAGGGTTCCAGGTGTTTTGGTGGTTTCTATCCTGCTATGATAAAGGTGACAATCCTCACTGGTATTGTCCAGTAGAACTTTTTCTGGGTGATAGCACTGTAGATGGTATCTACTAAGGCTCTCAAAATCTGATCATGCCACCACCTATATCTCCCTTCCATCAAAGCCATCTTACATCAACTCAAGATTTGCTCCAGGGTTCCTTTTTCTGAGCACAGCAGGCATTTCAGAATTCCCATCAACCTCCAGCAGAACAGGTTGAAAGGACTTGGTAATAGAAAGCAGACAGCCTGAATGAAGAATGTTAAGCATTGGGGCTCAGCCTTCCAAAGTTCAGGCCATTAAAATTGTGTTCAATCGCAGCTTCCCATCTACTCCAGGCGCGCTGTTGTCATATACCAACTGTCTTACTATCTCAGTCTCCTATATCACTGGCCATACCTCCTTTTGCACTCGGAGCCTCCTCTCCTACCCCTGTACTTTATCATAGCTAAAACAGAGTTATACCACAGATCAATCCTTCTGTATACTACTGTGCTCCCTTTCATGATGCCAATTGGTCCACATGTAGCAAAGAACATGGTGCATCACCATGGTAGGGTGTAAACCAGAGTCCTCCATTTTTCATGTAGATAGCTCAAATCGCAGTCTGGTCATGTCCATGTGGAGTTTGACCATCCTCTAGTGTTCATTTGCCTAGGGCTCTCTTTACTTACTAATACTATAGTTAGTGGCATGAGATGAACAACAATCTGGCTTCCATGCACCCCATGCTGCTGCTCCACTATAATCACATAAAAAGAATAATCAGACTGAGAAAATGAATACTACAAGCAAAGTTTACTCTCCACCAAAAGAAACAGAACATCAATGAGAAAAAGAGTCAAAACATTCCCTTTAAATTTGTCCAAAAAAAGGAGTTAACAGCTAAGACTCTACAATGAGTTTGGCACCGTTTCCACAGCTGCGCAGGTGTAACAAAACTGAGAAGTGCTAAGGACTCATTTCACGTCACAGACGCCAGTATGACCCTGAAGTGAAGTGCTTATTGCACCTTTGACCTGAACATTACACAGGATCTACACTGCACCTACTATTATTAATTTAGATGACAAATCCACCAGAAGGAGTGATGTTTACAATCATAACAATCAGCAGCGTAAAAGAAGTAAAAAAACATTTGTGACTGATTCAGATGGTGACGTGGGCCTGTAAATATCAGACTCAGTTATGTAAACTGAGCCATGGAGCACTGTGCACAACCTCATATTCTATTAAACCAGGAGTATCACTGACATGTTCAGAAGATAGCTGCTGTAAAACAGCAGAGTTAGACACCAGCAATACAAATATAATAAAAAAAATAAAGGGGAAGTCCCAATAATTAAAAATATACAAATTATTATAAACAATGTGTTCTCATGGTGATGGTGTACTTAATAAGGGAACTTCTTTTTAACTTTGTTCGAAAAAAAAACAAACCCACCACAGCTGCCATTCGAGCAGCCCTGCAGTTCATGTCGCTGACTCACCACTTCTGAGCAGCAAGGAGTTTGCATGTTCTCCCCATGTCAGACTTGACACTCATTTCTCTCCTGCAGTGCAAACACATGCAGGCTGACCCAGTGCCAGTGAATGGAGTAGCACCCTGTCCAAAGTTGCCTTCTAGGATAAGCTTTTCCATCACTTGGGTTCAAAAACTGTGGTAGAAATGAGAGCAAAACAGCTTTTGTTTAGCAAGGCAACCTCACCATCCGTCCCTAAGAGCAAAGAGGCCGAAGTGGTCTGTTATCACAGTATAAGATTAAGTCCAAAAATGAACAGCAGGAATCTTGGAGGAAAGATTGTGAACTTCTTAAGAAGCCAGTACATCCAAACACAAGCATTTTACAAAAATGTATTGGGAACTATCTAAAAAAATTGACATTCTATCCATATTACATATTCTACATGTGCATTTAGAAACTCTGGGCCTTGCAAATGAGGAATAAGGACCACCATAAACAACAGACACCACATTACAAAGATAAAGATTGCCACTGGCCCAGTGCTGGTTCCAAACTCCTCACGGCTCAGCATATGACCAAGGGCGCTGTCTAGATCTGTTCTCCCTCTGCTTTAGGAAGTCCTGACCTGACCCAACAAGTGGATGTCTTTGTTGACTTCCCTCCTATCTTGCTGCACGGGAGCACAGAGCACACACAGAGTTGCACCGCTGAGAAGCAGCAGCTCACAGTGTCATGTTCTGGTGCTCTCGGCTTCCTGTTTTGATTGTGGTTCTAGTAGATTGGTTTTCATTGGTATTTTCTTTGAGGTTACCTTACGTGACCTTGATTTTTTTGTTGTTGTTTTTTTACACACACAAGGCCGGAAGCCTGTTGTAAAACTAAAGATAGATGATTGCAGCATCTTATATTTGCACCAGGAAATCAAAACGTGGGTGACTCTGGCCCTCTATGCCACTGATCAGCCCCAGCAGAGAGATGTGGCACTTCTTATAAGAAAGAGCACAAGCCCAAGGGCCTGGGTATCCAAAGGTTTAAGTGAGAGCATGGCTTATCATTTTGCAAAGTGGGGGAATTCTTGCAGTTCTGATGCAAGACGGGAAAAGAAACCCTGCAGACCAAAAAACATCAATTCATGCATCTTCCAAACTTGTTTATCCAGACCAGGGTCCCAGGAAAGATGGAACAATCCCTAGATGGGGCCCACACATAATAAGGAGGCATGCTAGAAATATTAACCACAATTCTAGTCAAAGCCCCACAACTTCATGACTGTGAAAGACCCAAAAGAAGAAAAATTGAACAAGTCTTGGAATTAAGGAGGAGTGCAGCTCCATGAATAAGATGTACCTAATCAAGGGAACTTCATAATATTGGGGAATAAGAACTTACAAAACCAACAAGCACCATTATATAATTTTGGTGTTTTTTAAAGATTAGAATATGGACTGGCCTGGTGCTCTGGTAAAGGGGTCAGGTTTCCAATGAGTCTTGGAAACATGGGAAGTGGAACTGGGTGACTTTGCATGTCTCTAAAACAGGAAGTCCATAAGGATGGAGGTATTAAGTATCAGAAAAGTCCAGCTATGACTCTGTGACCATTGAGGGGAAGAGATGCGTGACCACTGGACCATTAGGCACAAACACAATTGTGAGGTCCCTTAAGGAAAGGAACTCATAATCATGCCATCTTCAAGGAGAAGAGGTACATGACCAAGGACCATTTGGGCAGGGATGCTGAACATTTCAAACAGAAGAACTGTACTATTCAGAGACTCTCAAGGAGAGGAGCTTCATAACCAGAGGACCTTCAAGGGTCAGACCGTGGGTCCTTTAAGCAATAACATGGCATAATTCTAGGAATTCTGCAAAAAAAGCTACACATTCTGCAGCCCTTGGGTTGAGTGACTGTGTATGTGTCAGTCATACCGATTGCTAATTTATTAGGTACACCCACCCTGCAACCATCATTACACAAACTCTACTTACAGTATCTGCATGTCATACATCAAGTGATAGCAGTATATGATACAAATCAGTCCATCATTTTTAGAATCAACTAGCCAATCAGATGAGCACTGGAATTGGAAAATGAGTGATGTTAGTAACACAACAATGAAGAGTAGGATTATTGGTTTTACCACCTTCTGCATGGCTGTCATCATGGAATTTTTATGCATAGCCATCTCAAGGTTTTACCAAGAATGGTTAAAAAAACTGAAAAAAAAATGCCAGTGATAGGTAATCCAGTGGACAAAAATAGCTTGCTGATCAGTGAAGTCAAAGGAGAACAGTGAGAAATGTACAAGTAAACAGAGTGGGATGAAGTGGATATGGCTATTCATAGTAAGATTGTGCAACCATCCAATTTCTCCATGAGCTAACATTCCTGAACAATGCATCCAGCATGCTGTAGAACCCAAGCCTACAGGAATTCATGCTGTTCTGAAGGCCAAAGGATGTTCAATGCACTACTAGATAGATGTACCTAATAAACTGGCAACTCAATGTAAAGGAGATCCATAAAGCTGTAACCATTAAGTGCTTGAAGAGCTCGAAAATCTGCAGTCTTCAGTAAATGTAAACATAGACACATGGAATTAGTTACCATGTAGTGGGGTAGGCAGTAGGACTTTAGGGACTTTCAAAACTTAACTTGATGTTGTTTTGAAGGAATTAAGTGGATAGGACTGGTGACCTTTGTTGGGCCGAATGGCCTGTTCTGATCTAAATCTTTCAAACGTTCTGATGTTATCACCTTTTAAAGGAAGATTTGCTGACAATACGCACAGATAGTGCAAAATTCTGAGACTAAAGTGCAGAGGCTGCACTGTTCTGATATCCTGGAGTAGACAAGACAAATGTTACACACTTCTCTGTGTCTATCAGACACATGCCTCATGACTATTTTACCATCACAAGTAAGGTTCTTCTTGGCCATTTGACTATTGAAGACAATAGATGCATTGGCAATGTATGCACTGATACTGCACAGAGACTCTCGAGGAGACGAGTTCCATGGCTACTGCATGTGTATCCTGGAGAATGAAAATACACAATTTTCGGAGCAGAGAGAAGGTTCTACACAGTTTTTGTCACCTTGACAAACAAACTCACTTGTGTATCAAAGTACAGATAACGGAGTATCTGGAGAGCAAAGCAGCCTTACTACAGTAGAGGAATTACTGGTGCTGGACCATCTGTGTACAGTGTAATAGAAGTGTTTTGATTTGGTGCCACCCTCATCTGGCAGAGTACACCAGTACCCACAATGTGGTTTTACTGGCATGATAAATACTTTACATTGAGGTTTGCCAGGGTAGCACTAAAACTCTGGTGTTCCTTCAGAGCCCAGGAATTAAATAAAATGATTTTAGCTAAGCTGGAGGAAAGCAAAAAAATAAAAATAAGGGATGTTGTGAAGTGTGATCATCCCACCGAAGGAAAGATATAACCTTGAATGTGCCTTCATTCCACTGCTGGATACAACCACCCATAAGGAATCTACAGTACTTAGAGTTGCCATTCAAGTGAATAAACACATCTGTGGAATGTGGGAGAAAAGCAGAATGGATGGAGAACAAAGCTACCTGCACACAAGAACCCTAAGTGGGCTCCACACAGGCAACGATCAGGCTGGGAGTCTATTTCAGGGTTCCCACAGATGAGGTGCAGCAGAACCTAACTAAGACTAATTAAGACTGATGGGCAAAATGGGGTGAAAGAAAGAAAGAAAGAAAGAAAGAAAGAAAGAAAGAAAGAAAGAACCACTAACCACCTTAACTTATTAGAAGATACACAAAGCAATGAAAACAACTGCCTTTGAAAACAAATTATGTACGCTGTAAACAAAGAGCCACAAATTAACAGCTCAGGTGGGTGTCACGTCTAAACGTTTGGTCAAGGAGGATGAGCTCTTCAATCTTCAACCGGAGTTCCTCTTTGTTGATGATGCATTTGCACATTCAGTTGTTATTGTTGAGTGTCTTCATTTTAGAAGAATTTAACCTCAGCCTCATCAATGGCAACACCACGCCTCAGGGTCTGCATGTCAGCTCTTTGTGACTTAATAGGCTCTAGATATAGTAAAGCCTTATTATCCAGTGCAGGTCTATTAACTAAGGAGGTTTCTCTTAAATATCGGCCTTACTTTTATATAGTATCATTCTTAGCACTTAGAACACTGTAGAAAAGAAAACAAAAAATAGAATTCAAAAGCCAGCTTAAGTATCATGATGGGCCAGAGACTAACTGAATAGTATTGGACCAGCCCTATATGGGATTGCAGTCTATTCCATACCCACAAGGGGGCCAATTCTGAATCACCAATCAATCAAATGAACACAAGTAAATCAATAAAGTGACTCAAAGTATAAAAAATGCACAGGCAGAGCAACATAATGGAGCAGAACAGCAAAAGGAGTGAAATTACAAGCAACAAATGAAGTGTTGCTTTTTATTAACTTCTGTTCAGCTCTTAACACCATTATCCATCAGAAGCTCATAGGAAAGTAGGGACTGCTAGGCTACAACACATCCCTACGTAACAGGATCCTGGACTTAATGACAGAGAGACCCCAAACAGTCCATGACGGAAACACCTTCTTCAGTACGATCATGCTGAGCACTGGTGTCCCCCAGGGTTGGGTACTCAGCCGACTTCTGTTTATTCTACTGACTCGTGATTGTCAAACTACCTACACTACTATCACCACTGTGAAGTCTGCGGATGACACAATGGCGGAAGGTTTTGGCAATGGAGATGACTCGCCTTACAGAATGGAGAAATGACGATTGTTTTTTCAATCTGGCTCTTAATGTGGACAAGACGAAAGGGATGATTGTTGACTTTGAGAAAGCCCAGCTCTCTACACCCCACTGCACAGTGAGGACTCTGTGGTGGAACTGGTCAAGAGCACCATTTTTTCTTGGTGAGCACCTGGCAGCAGACCTTACTTGGTCAATTAGCACCACCTCCACAGCCAAGAAGGTGCAACTTCCTTTGGTGGCTGAAGAAGACAAAACTACCCCCCATAATTTTCAGCATTCTCAGCGAGAGCATTCTAGCTAGCTGCATCACTATCTGGTTTGGGAACTGCAGTGTCTCTAACCATAGCGTCACACACTGGATAGTGCACGATGCACAAAATATCCCTGGTGCCATCCCATCCATTGAAGACATCCTTATAAAGTGTTGTATCCACTCCCACCTCTCCCACTTCTGTCTAGCAGAAGGTACTTTAGCATCTGAACTAGTTCTGCCAGCGATTCCAATGGCTTCTGCCCCTTGGCTGTCCAAACTCTGAGCTCTGTGCTGCCCCCTGCCCTCAGATCTGCCTCTAGTTGCAAATTTATATGCAGTACATTTATTACACTTGTCACTACTGTTATTATTTATTAATCATTTATCACTGCTTCAAATTATTACTGCAGATTCACTTATATATTATTAATTTATTTACAGTATATTATAGTTCTTGACCTGTCTTACACTTATCTTCTGTTTATATATATGATACACTGTGGCCCTGGTGAATATTATTTCATGCCTTTGTATGCTGCAATACGATGTAGGGATGGTAGGACAATAAAGCCACTTGAATGGACTTGATAAGCACACTGTGTCCATTTTTCAATAAAGTGGTTTTAAGGTGGGTGACATTTTAATACTGAAACTGCACTAATACTACAGCACTCAGAAAGTAATCTTTATTCAAAATAGTGGCTTTTCAGAAAGAACAGCATGCCAAGAGCTTTTCCAGGTGCAGTACAATTGGACCTACAGTATTTATCACAGAGTCACGTGTGGTGGCACTGGCCAGTAGTGAAGGAAATATTGCAGGGTTCAATTTATTTATTTGCTTGATGTACACTTTTATCCAAAGTGACTTACAAAAGAGGTTAAAATAATTTAGTAAACATCAGTCTTGGGACTATTTGGGGCTGAGTGTTGCAGGACTGATCATGACAAGTGAAGAACTTACTGTATAACAAAATACCAGGCAGTTACATTTCCCAGGTTGCAAAACCCAACGGCTAACATCAAATAGACAGAAATTCACTGAACAAAAGAGTCTCAACAGACTTCTTAAAAACACATTGAGGGGTTCAGCCTTCAGCGTTTCCACCACCCAGGCGCTACACATGAAAAGAGTTTTGATTGAGATTTGATGCCACACTGTTCAATAGTGGTTTTGAGTGGCCAAGGATGAGTATAGGACCTCACAAGTTTCCATTTATATGTGCATTTCCCCCTTGACTACTCTGTAGGCAAGCATCAAGGATTTGAACTTAATACATGCTGCTACAGGGAGCCAATGTAATGATCTGAAGAGAGGATTGACATTGCCACACCTTAGCTAGATGAACACTAGATGTGCCACTGCTTTTTGAATCATCTTCAGTGGCTTGGTCATACATGGCATTATTCCCACCAGCAGAGAGTTGACAAGACCAGCGCCTGGACCAGGAGATGCAATGCGTATTCTGCCAGATACAGCCTGATATTGTAATGTTTTATAGATTGAATCTGCAAGATCAAGAGTCTGTTGCAATATGGCGAGTGAAAGACAATTGGACATTGATCACCACCCCAAGGTTGCTTACTTGTTTGACGGTGTTATTGATAGTGGGAGAAGCTGAATGGACAGACTAGCTGTGATAGCAAGGGAGTCCGTCTTTGCCAGATTGAGCTGGAGATGGTGTTCCTTCCTCTTGATTGCAATATCAGTGAGACCTACAGAGATTCTAGCTAATACCATCTTGTTCTCTTGATGGGTATAGCTGGGTATTATTGGCATAGCACTGATAAGAGAACCCAGAGGACAGGGTGATTTGATGATGAGGAGATCTACAGAGAGACAAAGAGAGCCCATCATCAATCCTTGGTGCAACCCTATGCTTGACATTTCCACTTGCCAGGACACATGGTAGAATCTGCCCAAAAGGCAGGCGGTCAGAGTCAAAGAGAGTGGCAAGGAGGACATCAAACCCAAAGGAGAGCTATAGGAGGATGAGGACATGATGACATGTTGGTAGCTCCAGCCAGACATAATGTGTCAACAATGGCAAGTCGAGATGTCTCGGTGGAATGACTGCTCTTGAACCCTGACTATTCTTATATAGGTCACATAGATCAAGGGCTCTGCACAGAGCCCAAAGAGGACCTCAGCTGGTTTATATAATGTAAGCCCAGCAAACGACACAATAATCAGTAATCTATGTGCAGCCAGACTGGCCTTGAGAAGAGTGGTGCAAGTCATCCCAGCAGAAGGCAATGAAGAAAGAAGGCCACATCTTTAGCAATTAACATGGTCACTGGTGTAAGCCTCAAGGTAATAAATGTAACTGCAGTGTGTTCTTTAACCACACGTCAGGTGAAATCCTCATTACAGACGGAATGCCAAACACTGCAGTGCATTAAGTTTGTAGCCTGCAGCCTGGCCCGTCAATTCCTCCTTTCCTCCCTCCATCTCTCTTTTTCCTTTTCTCTTACCAGGAAGGATTTCTGTGGGGGTGTGAGATTAAAGTGTGCGAAACGACACCAACTTGAAATGTGAGGAATTCAGGAAAACCTGAACAAAAGGAAAAGCCTTTTGAAACGTGAAGCCTCCTAATGCTGAAATGTGAATCATCACCCCTCCTCCTTGTAAGATTGCAAAAGACATTTGTCAGGGTGGGCTCTACAATGGGGTGAGGTGGGGTGGGGTGATGTTGTGTCTCCTTGACAAGTGTGAAATGCACCACTCCCCAGAACACAACTGGCAAGCAGGATTTAACTTGAATCCTTCATGTCGTCTTTTACACTGCAGGCTTTCATATACTTCACTGTCTTTTTGAAGGCCTCTCTATCACTCTTCTTTGGTTGTAGACTCAGCAGGAAATCAAAGGGGTGGTGCACACACTATGTGACAGCATCTGGACAGGTGCAGATATTCAGACAGATAGCACGAGTGATTGTTGCTGCTGTGGACTTGAAGATAAAACCAACACCAGGTTTGGTCATTTAAGAACATTTGTCCTTATCTGCTGTGATTGGGAACAGTCGGAGAGCCCAAACTGCAGTTGGACTCCTGCCCAGCTCACATTTGCACTTATTCTTTGCAACACACATAAATGCACTTTATCCTTCACAGAAATCTCAACAGGAAGTCTGCTACCAACTCTTACTTATTTTGCACCACATAAGACGGAAGTGATTCTTGTATACGCTACTATGGGTGGGCCTCAGGGGGTGAGTCTTGCAGGGCTATTTCAACCTAAAAATAAAATTACTCATTTTTAAATATTTTGATAATCCATCCATTTTGCAAGTCTGCTTTGAATCTAAACTGACAGGAATGGCTCCAGGAGCAGAGCTGGACATGGCGACTCATCACAGCAGCTTCAGTCTATTCAGTCCCCAGAAGAAGAAAACATAAATTTGAGAAGATCATGCCAACCCCTAGGATGAAACTCCTTTGGTATTGTGCTGCACCAAGAGTGTGACTTTTTAGCTAAGTGACTGAACTTTAATCTACCATCTTCACATCACCAAGTAGCTCCAACTAAAGCATTATCTGAAGAACTGTAATGTATCCTCATCCTGCAAGCTGCCTTGGGTAAAATTATCTGTGAAATACGTAGGACTTATCCAAGGTGAGGACAATGAGGTGGTACAAGTGGTGTCCACCTTGACGACAGATTGGACTGGTCTGCGAACACAGATGTCCTTTACAGGAAGGGGGCAGAGCAGGCTCTTTTTCCTCAGAAGACCCACCTCATTCAAAATATGTAGTGAAATGCTGTGTTATATCAGACAGTTGTTGTCAGTGTCCTCTTCTTTGCTGCTGTGTGTTGGGGAAGCAATATGACAGACAGAACACAAAGAGGCTGGACAAGCTGATGAAGAAGGCCAGCATGGTGCTGGGCAGGACTGTGGACACACTGGAAATAGTGGTGTAAAGGTGCATGGACAAGAAGGTACAGGCCATCCTTGACAATAGCAGTCACCTTTACACAACATTTTGGTGGGTCAGTAAACACAGCAGTCATCTTCTCTCACTGCTCTATACATCAGAACACTTTAGAAGATCATTTGTTTCTATTGCCATAAGATTTTATAAAGCTGCTGTCAATACAAGTAATTTAGGATCTGGTCACCACTCTGCCTCCCAACATTGCAGCAACTGACTCATTTCTACTTTTCATTATTTATTTATTTATGTTTGTTCTCCTTGTTTTTATAATAATCTTTAACAATCTTAACTGATGTGTTTGAGCTAATTAATGCCTGAATTGCCCTGAGGGGATAAATAAAGTATCTATCTATCTATCTAAGACGTGAAAACACCCAATCTGGCAACTATTGTTACATTCGAGTAAATGTTGAAACTTGTACTTTCCAACCTCCGACTCGGAAAATGGAAAGAAAAAGTGCCCTGAATTTGGACTCGCAAACTCGAGTCTGGTCTCCCATGTTTCCTTTTGTCTGTCTTCAGATTATGATGTCAATCCAAAATGTTGATGTACACCGCAAACAGGTAGTACAGTAACAATTTACAGGTTTAATTCATTAGAACTACTTTAAATGAATCATCTCAACCCATAATACTGAATTCTTAGAAGGTAAACATTGATGGCCTCCTGTTGTCCTTGTCGATCTTTTAGTTCTTGGTACCTCTAACATTATAACATTAACAGAATGAACAGTAACAGACTAACCGACATTAGCTTGATATGCGCTACTTGTAAATTGTACTCAGTGGTTGATTTGTGCAGTTTTTAAATTGCAGCTTCCAAGCTGAAATAGTACTGATTACCATGGCCAGGAGCATGAAAATCTGCTTTTTAGACATGACAGCATACCTTTTTGCTCCTTTGTTGCTCATCAGCTTCTTCCTTGATCCGGACTATAGAACTATTTAGTTAGCGTTTGTTGTTGAAGCACCAGTTTTTATGGGGGCATCCATGTTTAGTTTCTCACTGGGGAAGGACAATTGACGCAGTTGCGACTTCTAACTTCCTAGCTCCACCATATGAAAAATGCAGCATATGAATAAGTGTTTAAAAACAGTGCAGATTAATTAAGGTTTGTATAGCCCGTAACCAATCAATACTTGCTACATCACCAAGCGCTTGTAGGAAAGGTCACAAGTTGGTGCAGGTTCACAAATCAGAACAGAAAATAATATACATAACCAAGACACAATATTTTATGTTTGGTTCCATGAGCGCTTTTGAAAAAGAAAAAGAAAAAGTAAAACAAGAATCTGTTGCCTGGTGGAGTGCCTTCATTTTTACGTACTGTATTTGAGGTGCAAAACTCCTCCATGGATGATGCAGCATCAGAGTTGTCATTCGTTTTTCTATTCCCACTAGATTCAGATGATTCTTGCAGGCTCCTAAATTTAATACTTGCAGCCGTCTCACCATTAAGTCTCATCTTGGATGGTGTTTCCCGTCAACACCATGGTTAACCCTTCCACATTTTTACTCACACTTGCCTTCTTTTTTAGGGTGATGTCCTAGACACTGAGCTGGGGAAGTTTAAACCGGCTGTTGGAGTGTCTGGCTGTTCTACTCCCCTGACAAGGACAATGGTTGGATTGCCGATGAAGATGTTCAATGACTGGTGGGGCCTGTAGAGCGTGTCATTGAGCCCCAAAACCCACATACACAATTGCACCACAGCATTCCCAGTTTAACTAAAGTGACAGATAGATAGATAGATAGATAGATAGATAGATAGATAGATAGATACTTTATTAATCCTAAGGGGAAATTCACATAATCCAGCAGCAGTGCTGTTAATTTACACAATACCTTCATATAGGCTTCTTTTGTTCAAAATACAACACAACTCTTTCTTTTTTGCCACCTCCACCCTCCCCAGGTTGAGCTTTGTCCTTCCTCTAAACCCGACTCCAAATTCCCTGAGTTGAGCGGAGGGCCTACTTATAACTCCAGATCTTGGAGTACTTCGGTGATAAACTATTGCCCCAAGAAAGTATTTCCTAGTTAGGCAGGACCACCATGGTCCTTGATATCATTATTGTGCAAGATATACCCGTGGCAGCACCAACAAACCTGACAGGGCAGGCCCACACTCCAGGCATCCATACTGTAGCTTGTCAGACGGGATGTTGCCATTCAATGTACTGCAGGGGACACAGGGAACTCTGTGCTGACCTTCCCAGTTCCTGAGTCCATCAGAAAGCTGCTCAGTGGTTTGTCAGGATGCCTTTCCCAATGTAGCCACTGTAACATCAATTCACCGCCAAGTCCTGGCATGAGAAGAAAATATTTTCTCCCACTCCCTGTTCTTCCATTATCAAGATCTCCCGCCCAGGTAAGGGGGTAGAGTGCATTCATCTGTCCCACTGGATATGCAGAAGGGTGTTTTTGGAAGCAGCTCAAAGGTCAGATATAGACTGACTTTATAAAAACTTCTGCTGTGCTTTTACCTTTACATTACATTTATTTATTTGGATGATGCCTTTATCCAAAACAACTTACAACATTTGAGATACAATTGGTTACATTTCTTTTCTTTTTCCAGTTGTAGAAAAGGTGGGTGAAGTGACATGCTCAGGGTCACACCATGGTGACAGGGTTTGAAGTCTAAAGTCTTAACCACTACAGCATGCTGCTGTATGTTAGTGCAACCAAGTACAAACAGATCAGAAAGAACAACGGAAGGCCACGATCAAGCAGATGCAGAGAAGATATCTGGGCGCATTAAACTACAATACAGTACAGAAGACAGGGTCCGCCAATAAAATGGAAGGAGCCTCGCAGACCCACACAGGCAGAGAGTTCCAGAAAAGATGGGCGATACCTCGATCTGAACCCCCCAGCTGTCCACCCCAAGGGGGAAGTCACAAGGATACACCTACTAACGTCTCTGGCACGAGAAAGGGGAACTGAGAGCACGACTGGTGTCAAAGGAGCAAGAGGATTATGCTAGCTTTGAGTGCATGTCCTCATACTTACGATGTAACTGCAAGTGACCTCTGTGTGGGGGGGGCACCCAATGTGGAAATGACTTCCTTCTTGTCATTTGTTAAAAAAAAAAAAAATCCACCTATTAAAAACAGTATATGCCTTGGTTTATGTAAAAGCCCAAGTGTAGAGTTCTGCCCACTACAGTAATCATTTTCTTATTTTGATTACTGTAATTGTCAAGCAGACATCTCCTGGTTAGAGAAGCAGGAGGGGTGCAGGTACCGGCCCTCTGCCTAAGCCAGGATGACCATCTCCTGGACCTGCAAAGAGCACTAAGGCGAGAACTCACCTGGGTATGACATGGTCAGGTTAGCACATGAGATCTGCCAGCTTAAAGGCCGGGGATGCCACCAGTTTCAAGTAGTCAGGTATCACCAAGCCATATTCACAGGAAGACACTTACATAATTCCAAAATAACTTTAGCTGACATCACTGTCACACTTTTAATGGGTACAATTTAACCTTATATTTAATACTAGCAAAATACCCGCGCTTCGCAGCGGAGAAGTGTGTTAAAGAAGCAATGAAAAAGAAAAGGAAACATTTTGAAAATAACGTAACATGATTGTCAATGTAATTGTTTTGTCACTGTTGTGAGTGATGAGTGTTGCTGTCATATATATATATTTACACACACACACATAAACATATATATATATACATATCTATACATATACACATATATATACA
>JANRMT010062856.1:38336806-38434516 GCA_026402145.1 Polypterus bichir lapradei
GTCAGTCAGTCAGTGAGTGAGGGCTTTGCCGTTTATTAGTATAGATTGATATATTATGTTTATCAGGTTTGAGAATGTATTTATATATGTTATTGAATTAGAACTCAGCCTATTCTTCTGATGTCAGTCAACGGCAGATTTTCATGTAATGTCTTTACCATCATTGTGAATTGATTTTCTACAGCCTTTTCATGGAGAAATGGCCTACTGTAATATCATTTGAACAAAAAAAAAAAATCAGTATATTTGCATGATATAATGCCTTTTACACAAATAATCCCTGGGAGCAGCACAACTGACAGCTTTATATGTCCTCAAGGCGTGTTTTCACAAATTATCATCACCTATTGGCAGACAAAATAGTACAGAGAGGGAATCACCATGAAACTTACAGACTGTGTCGTTCAATTGCATTTAGGGAGTGTGCATTTTGCATTATTGTGCTTTTAACTCAGCATTATTTTTGTCATTTTTACTGTCTTTGATAATGAGCATCACTGTAAGCCATCAGCTCAGGTAATGCAAGCAGGGCAGAGAGATTCTGAAGCCATCTAAATACAATGGGCTTCACTCTGGAAGTCAATGTAATGAAACAGTAGGTACTGAAACAATGTGTCTCACCATCTAGTGATGGGAGACGACTGCTCTGCAGCACTTCAAAACTTGTATTCACCTCAGATGAAGCTGCTGGATCCAGTGGGGGAGAAAGAAGGACATGCAGGTTCACTCCGACTTGACATTGACATCACACTGCAAAGCATATCAGATCTGAAAACAAATAAAGGAGGATCCCCCCCCACCCCCCACACCTGCAAACCCCTTTGTTGCTTATCAATTCAGTCTGACAAGTGACCCCTCCCCTTCGTTCTCTTGATGTTTTCCTGAAATGGTGAAATGTGAATGAAGGAAGCAACAGAACAGGGGCCACCTACTTTTGTTTTCCTTAGAGCATACCTGTGTTAGCAAGCTTGCATGGAGTGCATTTTTTAAGGTCGCCATTGTGATGTTTTTAGGGTTTGTTTACTGCCTGTAACATTTTGCAAAATTTAGGTATTACAAAAGCCACCCTGGTATCAATAGTGTAACACTAACCTGGAAAAATCACAAGGGCCTGACATGTTGCTATTCTGTGGCACCATGATTGGGGAGTATAACAAGAACAGCTCAAATTGTATCCATCCTTGGACCCCTTGGGGTCCCATTTGGTGTCCTTCCACAACCCTTTACCATTATAAACAATAGCTACTCACATCCCAAAAGTGGGATGCGACCCAGTGGCTGAGAATTTAATTCTAAAATATAAACACAGTGCAATGCATCACAAATCACAGAATAAACTAAGTGAAGTTGGAGAACAGGTGTATATTAACATAACATTTTTCAGACCCTCTAATTAAAGAAGGAATGATTGTAAAGAGAAACACAAGATAGCAAGAAAGTGAAAGTAAACCGTTTGGCCCCTACTGGGTCCATCTGTTGAGCACCCTGTGAGGGGCCTGTCCACCCAAATCAACATGACAGAACATTCGCTTTTCTACTTCTGGTTTACATTCCCCTTCTCTTTGCCACTTTTGCTCATCTACTGTCTTGTCTCCTTGACTTTGACTTTCAACTGCAAATTTCACATATGATTTACTATTATATGAAATCATTACCATTTCCCAGTTTTTTTTCTGCCTGGCTTTGCCAAAGCTACTTAGTCCACTGCTGTTAACTTTAGAAAAAAATGTATTATAAATGATTAAGGTTTATTTGTAGAATGTCCAATGTCCTTTTTGTCACATGAATCGATATACAGTAGGAGAATCTTACAGCATTTTCTGCACTGAATTCAAATATCTAATTAGGCTTTCTCTATTATGCAAGGATTTTAAGTGACACATGATTGATTACAATTAACAATACATGTAAATTGACACCATACACTCACCGGCCACTTTAGTAGATACCCCTTTACAGTACCGGGTTGGACGCCCTTTTTCCTTCAGAACTGCCATAATTCCCCATGGCATTGATTCATCAAGATGCTGAAAATATTCCTCAGGGATTTTGGTACATATGGACATGATAGCATCACGCAGTTGCTGCACATTTGTCAGCTGCACATCCACAATACAAATCTCCTGTTCCAC
Source organism: Polypterus bichir lapradei (assembly GCA_026402145.1). NCBI lineage: Eukaryota > Metazoa > Chordata > Cladistia > Polypteriformes > Polypteridae > Polypterus > Polypterus bichir. The sequence goes on from JANRMT010062856.1 coordinate 38,338,939, forward strand.
CACATCCCAAAGGTGCTCTACTGGACTGGGATCTGGTGACTGTGGAGGCCATTTGAGTACGGTGAACTCATTGTCATGTTCAATAAACCAGTTTGAGATTATCTGTGCTTTGTGACATGGCACATTATCTTGCTGGAAGTAGCCATCATAAGATGGGTACACTGCGGTCATAAGGGGATAGACATGGTCAGCACCAACACTCAGGTAGGCTGTGGCATTGAAATGATGTTCAGTTGGTACGAAGGAGCCAAAAGTGTGCCAATAAAATATCCCCACACCATTACACCACTATCACCAGCTTGAATCGTTGATACAGAGCAGGATGGATCCATGCTTTCATTTTGTTGACGCCAAATACTAACCCTGTCATCTGAATGTTGCAACAGAAATCAAGTCTCATCAGACCAGGCAATGTTTTTCCAATCTTCTGTTGTCCAACTTTGGTAAGCCAGTGCAAACGGTAGCCTCATTTGCCTGTTCTTGGCTGACAGGAGTGGCACCCAGTGTGGTCTCCTGCTGCTGTAGCCCAACTTTTTCAAGGTTCAATGTGTTGTACATTCAGAGATGTTCTTCTGCATACCTCAGTTGTAACATGTGGTTATTTGAGTTACTGTTGCCTTTCTATCAGCTCGAACCAGTCTGGCCATTCTCCTCTGACCTCTGGCATCAACAAATCATTTCCACCCAGATAGCTATCACACACTGGATATGTTCCCTTCTTTGGACCATATTCTATGAATGCTAAAGATGGTTGTGCATGACAATCCCTGTAGATCAGCAGTTTCTCAAATACTCAGACCAGCCTATATGGCACCAATCATGCAACGTTCAGAGTCACTTAAATCCCATTTCTTCCCCATTTTGATAGTCGGTTTGAACTTGGTTGTCTTGACAATTTCTAAATAACTAAATGCATCGAGTTGCTGTCATGTGATTGGCTGATTAGATATTTGTACAACCCCAAATCAGAAAAAGTTGGGACAGTGTGGAAAATGTGAATAAAAAAATAAAGCAGTAATTTACAAATTTCCCTTAACTTTTATTTCATTGCAGACAGTATGAACACAAGATAATTCATGTTTTTTTTGGTCAACATCATTTGATTTGTAAATAAACATCCATTCTTGCCATTCAGGCTTGCAACACATTCCAAAAAAAGTTGGGATGGGGGCAATTCAGGGGTAGTAATGAGGTATAATAAATAAATAATGATGTGATTTGAAACTGGTGATGTTAACAGGTGATTGCAATCATGATTCAGTACAAAAGCAGCATCGAGGAAAGGCCTACTCCTTTAGGAGCAAAGATGGACAGAGGATCACCAGTTTGCCACCAAGTGCGGGCAAAAATCATTGAAATGATGAAGAAAAACGTTTCTCAAAGACAGATAGGAAGAGTTTGGGCATTTCTCCCTGTACAGTGCATAACATAGTGAAAAGAATCAGGGGATCTGGAGAAATTACCGTGCGCAAAGGCCAAGGGTGCAAGCCTAAACTGAATGGCCGTGATCTCCGAGCCCTCAGACGGCACTGCATTAAAAACCGTCATTCATCAATAAATGATATAACTGCGTGGGCTCAGGACTACTTCAGGAAGTCACTCTCAAGCACTACAGTACGTAGTTACATTAGGAAATGCCAGCTAAAACTGTACTGTGCCAAAAGGAAGCCCTACATAAATAGTGTCCAGAAGCACCGTCGACTTCTCTGGGCTCGGAGGCATCTGGGATGGTCCATTGTGCAGTGGAAACGTGTATTGTGGTCAGACGAATCGGTTTTTCACATCTTTTTGGGAAGAAATGGACGCCGTGTGCTGCAGACCAAAGAGGAAAAGGACCATCCAGACTGTTACCAGATACAAGTCCAAAAGCCAGGGTCTGTCATGGTATGGGGTTGCGTCAGTGCCTTCGACAAAGGTAACTTGCACTTCTGCGATGGCACCATCAATGCTGAGAAGTATATCTCAGTTTTAGAGGAACAAATGCTGCCTTCAAGATGACGTCTTTTCCAGGGACGCCCATGCTTATTTCAGCAAGACAATGCCAAACCACATACTGCGCGCATAACAAAGGCATGGCTGCGTAAGAAGAGGGTGCGGATGCTTGACTGGCCTGCCTGCAGCCCTGATTTGTCTCCTATAGAGAATATTTGGCGCATTTTGAAATGAAAAATGCTTCAACGAAGACCCTGTGCTGTTGCGCACCTAAAACGTTGTTTGCAGGAAGAATGGAACAAACTAACACCTGCAACACTTAGTCACTTGATTTCTTCAATGCCTAAACGTCTTTTAAGTTGTGGAAACCGTACCCCCAAACACAGACAGACTGACACCAGGATGTCCAAAGCACACTCCTTTATTTTTCCACTGCACCACAATGCCTTCTTTCACCAACTCTCTTTGCTTTCTTCTTCTTCTTCTTCTTCTCTCTCTCTCTCTCTCTCTCTCTCCCTCCTTCCTCCTCCTCACAAGCTTCGTCTCCTTCCTCCCAACTCTGGCTCGTCTGCTAGAAGGAGGCGGCCCCTTTTATCATGGCCCGGATGAGCCCCAGGTGCTCCCCTTGACGTCACTTCCTGGTGTGGCGGAAGTGTCAAGAAAGCACCTGGAAGCACTCCGGGTCTTCTTGGAATTATTTCCGGCAGCACTTCCTGGTGTGGTGGAAGTGCTGCCATCCAGGATTCCCTTACTGTCCGGGCGCCCCCTGGCGGTGGCCACGTCCTCTCAGGAACGTCCCAGGTCCCTCCTTGTGGCCCCCAGATAGGCCCAGGTGGCTGCCCTCTCGTGGCCGAGGAGTAATACTGTCCATGTCGGGGACTATCCAGGCGTCCCGGCCGGGCAGTGTCCCCGGACATCTGTGACAAAGTGTTGTTAAAAGACAGGGGAACTGTACAAAGTGGTAAATGCTGTACTGTCCCAACTTTTTTTGAAATGTGTTGCAAGCCTGAATGGCAAGAATGGATATTTATTTACAAATCAAATGATGTTGACAAAAAAAAAAACGAATTATTTTGTGTTCATATTGTCTGCAATAAAATAAAATTTAAGGAGAATTTATAACTTGCTTTTTTCTTTTTTTATTCACATTTTCCACACTGTCCCAACTTTTTCTGATTTGGGGTTGTATTAACAAATAGTTCAGCAGGTGTACCAAATAAAGTGACCGGTGCATGTATAAATACACGCTGGGAGCATCTCCAGGGGATTCTGTTTGTCTTGGTAGCATTTTTCCATTTCAGAAATGTCCAGATAAAATCATTCACTATGCTCATCTCTGACTGCTCCAAGGTCTCCTGGGAAAAACTCTAAATGAGAATTCAAGAAATGAATTTTTAAAGATGTAAACAAACAGAAGTGGCCCCTTTGTCATCTGACCACCAACTGGCATGGACCTGTGCCTCAGACCAGGATCAGGCTTTTCATATCCAAAGAGGTTACAGCCTGCAAACTCTGGCACAAAGGACTTATTTTTGGCTCACTTGGAAAGTTATAAAGTGTTCACAAACAACAATAAAAACATTTTAATCATGAATGTAACTTTTAAACTCATACTCCATAATAAGGGTTTATATACTATGCAACAACTGAAATCCCTCATTCATATAAGTATTTAGACTCTTAATTCAGTACTTTGTAGAAGCCCCTTTGGCAGCAGTTACAGCTTTTGAGTCTCCTTGGGCAAGTCTCTAGAAGCTTCACATACCTGGACTTGGGCGCTTTGCTCAGAATCCTCTTAAACTCCAGTAGATAAACTGCCACCTTCAGGTTTCTCCACAGATGTTCTCTGGGGTTTAAGTCTAAGCTTTGGCTAGATCACTTGAGGACAGTCAGGGGCTTGTCTTGAACCCACTCCAGTGGTGTCATGCTAAAATGTGAATCGTCACCTCATTCTGAGGTCACATGCACCCTGGAGCAGGTATTCATCAAGGACCTCTCTATATTTGGCTGCATTCATCCTTTCTTTTTTCAAAGAACCATTAGAGTAACCTTTTGTTTTTTGGTTACCTCCCAGACCCTCCGGCCCAGCTATTCAGTTTAGCTAGACAGTTCCTAGTGGTTCCAAAAGTCTTCCATTAGTGAAACCACTGTGCTCCAGGATACACTGAAAAGCTTTAGGAATGGTTTTCTGCCCTTATCTATGCCTCACTACAACATAATCATGGAGGTCAACAGACAGTTCCTTGAACTTCATGACTTGGAAGTGAGAATTGTGGGACATTACATACACAAGTACAGTACATGTGTGCCTTTCGAAACAAAGTCGAATCATGATCTAGACAAATCTCATGGAGAATTAAAGCCAGGCAGCATGCACTGAAATTAATCTAGAGTGTCATCGCAAAGGATCTGAAAACTTATATGAATGAGAGATTTCAGTTTTGGATTTTTAATGAATGTGCAAACTTTTCTAAAAGTGTGTTTTCACTTTGGCATTATGGGTTATTCATTGTAGCTTTTGACAGACAAAATGGCAAATTCATCCATTTAAAATGAAATCTGCAATACAACAGAGTGTGCAGAAAGTGAAGTGATCCAGCTATTTTTTAAACCCACTGTATGTTTGTTTGCTTTGGTACCACTCAAAAATGGCTGCAAATACTTTCATGAAAAGAGGAGGATAACTCTGGGACAGGCTATCTGGTGTCTCTGCAGTGGCACAGAGGGCTCACTGAATCTTAGGGTGATGGGCTTCTGTTGTCAAGCATGAACTCTGTCATTTACAATTTCAGAGATTAACTTTAAGGCTGAACAACTGTCCAAATGGGGTGCTGGGTGGCAGAACAAGTGGCCATAGTCTTAATGCGATAAAGGAGAAGCCATATTTATAAGCAGATTATCTCTTGTTTGTCATGGCAAACACTTCTGGTCATTCTGTTACCCTAATCGCTAATGATTGGTGTGTTGCTTGCTCAGATTAATATAAAGTTAAATTTACAGCAACATTTTGAAATAATGCCTGCGCAATGCTGGGAAACAGAGCTGGTCACATTAAATATAACCTTTAATGCTTTTTAATAAGATTTTGTGAATGCAGACCAGAAGCCACAGGTGTACCACGTGCCAAGATTCCCATATCACTTTAATTACTGAAAACAAAGGACTCTGAAATCCAAACATATTTAGGTATTATACAAAACAGGCATACTTCACATGTATTTATAACCTTACCTACAGTACATTTGTGACTATGGACAGTTTCAGGTTACTTGATGGTGTTAATTACTTAAAACAGACCCGGGGTAGACAATGCAGACTACATCTGTCATGAACTTGAGAGTACCTTAGTATAATGTGCTGACAAACTGTAGCAAAAGACGAAGGATTCATCAATGTTTGGCTTGTACACCTAAAGGGGTAGATGATGATTCTTTATAAATAAAGTCTTCACAAAAATTATCTTCTTGACTAATAGATTCAAGGTGGGGATAATTAAGAAGCCAGAATGAATAGGCCATGGTGGTCGATTATAAGCCAGGACATTGGGATACACCCTACTCTTTACAAAGAAAGAAAGAAAGAAAGAAAGAAAGAAAGAAAGAAAGAAAGAAAGAAAGAAAAAGATAGATAGATAGATAGATAGATACTTTGTTAATCCTCAAGGGGAAAGTCACATACTCCAGCAGCAGCATACTGATAATATACAAAAAAAATTAAATTAAAGAGTGATAAAAATGCAGGTACAACAGACAATAACTTTGTATAATATTAACGTTTACTGCCCCGGGTGGAATTGAAGCATCGCATAGTGTGTGGGAGGAACGATCTCCTCAGTCTGTCAGTGGAGCAGGACAGTGACAGCAGTCTGTCACTGAAGCTGCTCCTCAGTCTGGAGATGACACTGGGTGCAGTGGATTCTCCATGATTGACAGGAGCCTGCTCAGCGCTCGTCGCTCTGCCACGGATATCAAACTGTCCAGCTCCGTGCCTACAATAGAGCCTGCCTTCCTCACCAGTTTGTACAGGCGTGAGGCGTCCCTCTTCTTTGTGCTGCCTCCCCAGCACACCACCGTGTAGAAGAGGGCGCTCGCCACAACCGTCTGATAGAACATCTGCAGCATCTTATTGCAGATGTTTAAGGACGCCAGCCTTCTAAGAAAGTATAGTCGACTCTGTCCTTTCTTACACAGAGCATCAGTATAGGCAGTCCAGTCCAATTTATCATCCAGCTGCACTCCCAGGTAATTATAGGTCTGCACCCTCTGCACACAGTCACCGCTGATGATCACGGGGTCCATGAGGGGCCTGCGTCTCCTAAATTCCACCACCAGCTCCTTGGTTTTGCTGGTGTTCAGTTGTAGGTGGTTTGAGTCACACCATTTAACAAAGTCCTTGATTAGGTTCCTATACTCCTCCTCCTGCCCACTCCTGATGCAGACCATGATAGCAGTGTCGTCAGCAAACTTTTGCATGTGGCAGGACTCCGAGTTGTATTGGAAGTCCGATGTATATAGGCTGAACAGGACCGGAGAAAGTACAGTCCCCTGCGGCACTCCTGTGCTGCAGACCACAATGTCAGACCTGCAGTTCCCGAGATGCACATACTGAGGTCTGTCTGTAAGATAGTCCACGATCCATGCCACCAGGTATGAATCTACTCCCATCTCTGTCAGTTTGTCCCTAAGGAGCAGAGGTTGGATGGTGTTGAAGGTGCTAGAGAAGTCTAGAAACATAATTCTTACTGCACCACTGCCTCTGACCAAGTGGGAGAGGGATCGGTGTAGCATATAGATGATGGCATCCTCCGCTCCCACCTTCTCCTGGTATGTGTACTGCAGAGGGTTGAGGGCGTGGCAGACCTGTGGCCTCAGGTGGTGAAACAGCAGCCGCTCCATGGTCTTCATCACATGTGATGTCAGGGCGACAGGCCTGAAGTCATTCAGCTCACCAGGATGTGATACCTTTGGGACTGGGGTGATGCAAGATGTTTTCCAAACCCTCAGGACTCTCACCTGTTCCAGGCTCAGGTTGAAGATGCGCTGTAGAGAACTCCCCAGCTACAACGCACAGGCCTTCAGCAGTCGTGGCAATACTCCATCTGGACCCACTGCTTTGCTGGCACGAAGTCTCCTCAGCTCTCTGCTTACCTGGGCTGCTGTAATTGTGGGTGGGGATGTCTCACCTATGCTGGTATCAGCAGATGGATGGGTGGAGGGTGCAGTACTCTGAGGTGAGAGTGGGTTAGGGTGGTCAAATCTGTTAAAGAAGTTGTTCATCTGGTTTGCTCTCTCCACATCTCTCTCGATGGTGGCACCCCGCTTTGAGCTGCAGCCAGTGATGATCTTCATCCCATCCCACACTTCCTTCATGCTGTTATTCTGCAACTTCTGCTCCAGCTTTCTCCTGTACTGCTCCTTCGCCGCCCTGAGCTGGACTCGGAGTTCCTTCTGCACGCGCTTGAGCTCATGCTGATCACCGCCTTTAAAAGCCCTTTTCTTCTGGTTCAAAACGTCCTTGATGTCACTTGTAATCCATGTCTTGTTGTTAGCATAGCAGCGTACTGTTATTACTGGAACTGCAATGTCGATACAGAAGTTGATGTAGTCAGTAGTGCAGTCAACAACCTCCTCAATGTTCTCACTATGTGATACCTGCAGTATATCCCAGTCCATAGTTCCAAAGCAGTCTCTCAGAGTCTGCTCTGCTTCAGGGGACCACTTCCTGAATAATAGTGTGGTTGTAGGTAGTTCCCTCACTCTTGGTTTGTAGTGAGGCTGAAGCAGAACCAGGTTATGATCTGCTTTCCCAAGTGCAGGCAGCGGGGTGGCGCTGTATGCGTCTTTAACATTTGCATACAGTAGGTCAATAGTCCTATTTCTCCGGGTGTTACAGTCCACATACTGGGAGAAGGAAGGTAATGTTTTGTCCAGCGTCACATGGTTAAAGTCTCCGGAGATTAGCACAAGCGCCTCAGGGTGCTGTGTTTGTAGTTTAGCAACAGCAAGGTGGATGATGTCACCCACTATCTCCATGTCCGCCCGAGGAGGGATGTAAACAATAACAACAATGACATGTCCAAACTCTCTGGGCAAGTAATAGGGACGCAGACTTACAGCCAACAGTTCAATGTCCCTAGAGCAAGTGGAGATTTTGACATTTACATGTCCAGAGTTGCACCACCTTGTATTCACATAGAGAGTGAGTCCTCCTCCTTTCCGCTTCCCGCAGGTATTTGCGTTTCTGTCTGCTCTAACTGTGCTAAACCCGGGCAGCTCCACATTAGCATCTGGGATGCTAGATGTTAGCCACGTTTCACAAAAACACAACAAACTGCATTCTCTGTAGGTCCTGACATTTTTCACCAGCGCAGCCAGATCGTCGATCTTATTTGGTAGTGAGTTCACATTTCCCAGGATCACAGAAGGCTTGTATCGCCACTTCCTCACTAGCTGCTTAGCCTTTAGCTTAGCACCGGCTCTGCTGCCACAATACCGCCTTCTTACCTCGTCAGGTAAATAGGGAACCACATCGGCACGGGCCTTTGTTCTCAGCGCTTGAAGTTGACTACCTGAAAAGACAAGTCTCACCATGTAAAGATCCATTTCCAAGTAGTAAAAAGTGTCCAGGAAATGAGTCCACATAAAAGAAAGTGGTAGGAATGATCAGTGATACAGAGAAAAAGGTAGAAATATAAAGTCATACATGGAGCTGCTGGAAAGGCTGCCACTCACGGTGACCACTATGACCACAGAGAGTCAGGACCTCAGTTTTACATCTCCTCTGAAGACCTGTTCAGAGTAGTACTAGGAGGTGAGCAGCACATAACTCAGGGGGATGTAGGGAGTCAAGAGCTCACCTGTTAAGAGAGGAGACCTGCTCCACATCATGTGGTGATAAATCCTATCTCAGGATCAATAGTTAAGTTTAGAATTTTTTTTCTCACATCTCATGCTGTTCTTGAGTGAAGACCTCTTAAGAACATGTTCAGGTGTTTATTTGAACTCCAGGATTGGTTTTGGGTAAGCTATGGAAGAAATGTTTTGAGAACTTTTCCCTGCCCAAAAAGAAAAAGTGCACAATTCTTCTATTGAATATAAAATACAGAAAAACACCCGTTCACTTTCTCAGAAGTAAGATCAGCTGGGTTTGACCTGATTTTTTTCTAGATAAGGGGACAGTACTGACAAAATGGCCAATAATTCTGTGAATGAGACACCCACTATTCAATGTACCTATGAAGAGTCAATATAACCATACTGGTCCTTCCAGCAGAACGCATGATTTCTAAAGTGTCAAACTCCTGAAGATACAAGGACCTGGGGGTGAATGGAAATAGCTCTCATATAACAAGAAGATGTGAGCCTGCTGGAGACAACAAGGACACTTGGTGAGAGTACGGCTCTAGGATTAGCAGTGTTATAACATACTGGGGCCATCAGAGGCAGTCAGCTAATGTACAGGTGCAAGAGTAGGAGATGGCAGTTTCCTAATGGGAACATAAATTAACTAGAAAGTTTTGACCTCTTGGCACCTATCTGCTGTCTAAGTGGAGTTTGAATGTTTTCTTCATGCATGTGTTGCTTTTCTTCCCAGACAGACAGAAAAAGTTATGCATGTTAGATAAAATTTTGATTGCAATTTGGCCCTTTTGTGGATGTGCAGAAGTAGTCCCTGTAGAGGATTTTCACCTTATTCAGATCTGGCTCTTGCCTTGTGCATGACACAGTCAAGATAGGCTCCAACTTTCCATTTCCTTGAAATGAATTAACTGGTTCTGAGAAAGGAAGAAGTAGGACAATATAAAGAAATAAGCTCAAATGACAAAAAAATTAGTCACACTAATGAAAGAGGTGATAGACACTTCAGACAGCTCTTCATGGGTTACGGGGATTGTAGAGTGACGAGGAATAGCGGCATGTCATGTGTGTTCACTCTGCAAAAAATATGTTGCACTACATAAATGAATGAGTGGCAAAAATGGGTTATTGCATTCAGCCGTGCCAAACTGTATAGCATACAGGAAGTTGCCAACATTTGTAGGTGTTGTGGCAGATTGCCGGGGTTATTACCTGGCCGAGATGCCTGGAGGGACCGGAAAAGGACAGCAATAGCTTCCGGGTCACAAGGGGGCAACCGCCCTGGCCAAAGAGAGGACCACGGGAAAGGGACAAAGAGATTTTAACCTGGCTGTATGCATTGTGTAGTGTTTGGGACTGGATCCTGTGTTTATTTGCGGAGAAATAAACGTGTGCTTTTATAAAGATGTGGTTTCCGACTGGTGGTGTCTGGGCAAATATCACAATGGCACCCAACGTGGGGCCTTCTGCTTACTACAAAGCGGGGGACCCTACAAATAAAATTTTTGTGAGCTGCCCGGGACCTCAGTCGGTCACGCACATGCACTGCAGGGAAGCAGTCCGCACACACACCGCGGACGTTCCGCGAATCACCCTAAAGCCTTCGGAGATTCTCCAGAGGGCTGTCTTCCACCCGAGGCAAGAGACAGACGGATGCTCCAATGTTCGTCGTCGTCGGAAAAGCAGTGGTAGGCACAACAGTTAACGTGGCCAGAGGAACCTACCTGGCACCATGTCACTGGCAGAGGTGTGCCAAACCTGACCGGGAAGCCGGGACGGCCTCGCTTGAGGAAAGGGAGGATCCGCCATGTCTGCAGAGGCCGAGGCAGAAAGACGGCAGCGAATCTCGCAGTTCTCTCGGGGGGAGAAGCAAGATGGCCGCGGACCGGAAGTTACTCTCTGTGACAGGCAAGGGATTGGATGGTGTGTGTCGTGTTCCCGTCGGTGATTGGTTGTCAACGGGACTGGTGAACGTCCATCTCGAGCAAGGAGAGGGACTGGTAAATCCCGGAAGAAAGCTCCAACGTGCACAGCCGGTGAAAAGGACCGATTTAAAGATAAGTCCTTCACTGGCTGTTGATGATTATTTTTTACCTGCAGATCAGGATGTTTCGGAGAAGATGCTTCGATTAATACGGAGGATCAAGCAGGTAGAACATGACCTCCGAGTCCGTATGGACGAGCTGAAGGAGAAGGAGGTGGAGCCACGTCAGACCGGACGTCACAGGGCGGAAGGGTGCGATGCTGGAATCTTTGGCCGGGGGACTGTGGCGGTAGAGGTGAGTAAAACCGATACTGTAAAGGAAGAGGGAGGCACAAGCGAATCCATCCCAGGATCGCATGGTTCCGGGGACTGCATCTCCGGCAGCGGAAACGAAGTGAGGTGCTGATCGCTTGGAAGGGGTGGAGCCAAGACGCTGGCTGACAAGTGTCGGGGTCTTAGTGCTCAACCGCCAGAGCCAGCATCAATCTCGCATCTTTCTACAAGGGTGCAGACGGCAAGGGGTCTTTTCCTTTTCAGTAGGAAGACCCAGGCCGTCAGAATGCCCCAGAGGAATAGGAAGAATCGTTGGAGGAAAGCCGGTTCTTCCTACAAAGGGAGACGTGAGCCCGTGAGCTCACGTAATATGTTAAAACGCCCTCTGCGGGTGCAGAGGGAAGCCCCGAAGTCGGCGGAGAAAAGAGTGGTCCCAGTAATTAAACCAAAGGCAGGGGTACGAGAGACACGGAGCGGGTGCCGAGGTTTTGGCGACCAGGGTACTGGTCAAAGGGGGGAGCATTGGCCCTATTCTAGAAAAAGAAAAGCCGAACAGTGGCGTCAGGGCAACAACTTCGCCCCTTTGTCTCATTTCTTTTTTATAGGACCAGGCCCTGGGAGATGACAATTTACGCCCGTTTCGGACAAAGTATGCCCTAGCGGGACAGGCCACTTCAACCAACAAGTCTTCGCTGGTGGAGGGGCAGTGTGGCAGATTGCCGGGGTTATTACCTGGCCGGGATGCCTGGAGGGACTAAAAAGGGACAGTAATAGTTTCCGAGTCACAAGGGGGCAACCACTCTGGCCAAAGAGAGGACCACGGGAAAGGGACAAAGAGATTTTAACCTGTAAGGACCCGTGGCCACCACCAGGGGGCGCCTCAAGCCTCATAGGACCTGGAGAACCGTCACTTCCGCCACACCAGGCAAGATGGCAGATGAACCTGTCAGGGACACCCGGAGTGCTTCTGGGGCAAAGGGCAGCACTTCCACCACACAAGGAAGTGCTGCCGGAAGATCATCACCAGCCACCTGGAGCACATCCGGGTGGGAATAAAAGGCGCCACCTCCTTACAGTCTGGGAGCCAGAGTCGGGAGTGAGAATAGGACGAAGCTCCCAGGAGGAGAATAGAGGCGGCGAAGGGCTGAGAGAAAGAAAAGATTCATTGTGGGGATTATTTGCTTTATGCATTGTGTAGTGTTTGGGACTGGATCCTGTGTTTATTTGTGGAGAAATAAACGTGTGCTTTTATAAAGATGTGGTTTCCGACTGGTGGTGTCCGGGCAAATATCACAGTGTGTACTGTCCAATGGATCTTTTAGCATTTGCATACATTGCAGTCAACTGCTAATCGTTACCAGACCTGCAGTTGAATGATGGTGCTCACAAATAGGGACCATCTCCGTGTGTCATGCATTGTGACAGCAAACTGCTTTGCCACCAGGTAAGATTTGCTGCAGATGGTCAATGCAGGTCCACAAGGATGTGTTTACAAATGATGACTGAACACCATGGATATCTGGAGCAAAGTACCATGAAAGAGGCCCTTGTTAACAGCTATTCACAAAGCTGTATGGTTACGGTGGGCACAGGGATGGAAACGCTGGACTGGAACCATGTTATCTTGTCTAATGAGTTGCATTTCTGCTTGCATTTGAATTATACGAGGTGACAAGTATATCATAAACCACAAGAAGGCTTCCATCAGGGCTGTGTGCAAGTTGCCAGTAAAGTAGGAGGCAGCTTCTCATGCTCTGGGGGTATTTCAGTTACAATTACAAGGAATTGGGCCCATTGATTGAAGTGACAACACCCTTGAACCAGAAAGGCTACATTGGGCTTCTGGACAACCATGTGTGACTTTTGGTGCTTCATCTACAGTGCGAAAACAGAATGGCTATACCTCAGTTTGCCAAGACAACAATTGCCACATTCTGAAGCATTGTCACATCTCAGCTAATCCACAAAATACTCAGATTTAAATCCCATAGATAATCTGTGGGATTTTGGAGCAGCGAGTGAAAGCCAAGAGAGCCATTCACCCAATCTGGCTAAACTGTGAGATTTGGTGCTGGAAGAATGGATGAAAACTGACATTGTCCACACCTGCATACCGATATTGTCCATGCCATTTAAAATGGCAGCTGTTTTTTGGTCTCACTTAGATATGATTAGCCATGGTGGCTATTGTTTTTTGCCTGGTGAGCTCATTATAATTAGTTTGTTGATGGCTTTATATCATTGTATGTCATAAGGTTAGTTTTTTTTTGAAAGATGATCCCATTCCCAATGGTTCTCCAGAGACCCAGAGGGAAGGAAGAGTTACTGTCCTTGTCCCTGTTATGAGTTGTTCCAGTGTTAGTTTTCGTGTAGGCCATATCTGGGTACAGCTAGCAGGGGAAGGTCTACAGAGTTATTGGCTCATTCATGCTCCCATGCTCCAGTCTCCCCTTTGGCCTTGTAGTCTTGAAATTGGGCTAGGTCCTAATAGTGGAGTTAAAGACCCTCCTAGTCCAGGCTCTCATTAGGCCCTGTAGGCTTTGTGATTAGGGTTATGTCCTTGAAAAGAAGCTTTCTTCCCTCTAAGCTCATTGGTTTTCATCTTGGCCAATGGTTTTGCCGTTTAGAGATGCTGGATTTTGATTAGGTTGTACCTTGTTAAAGATTTGGAAGATGGCCTCTGAGTTATTGGCTTGCCTTTGGCCTTATAGGTTTGAGATTGGGTTAGATCCTGGTAATGGAATCAGGGAAACTCATAGTCCAGGCTCACCTTAAGCCTTGCAGGCTTGTGATTAGGTTAGATATTGGTAATGGAGTCAACACCACTCATAGTCTAGGCTCCCTTTAGGCCCTGTAGGCTTTGTGAATAGGGTTAGGCCCTGGAGATGAACCTTCCTTGCCTCCAAGTTCTTAGCTTTTCTCTCTTGGCCTTGTTTTATCGATGCTTGTAATAAGGTTAGGATAGATTACATTTAAAGTTAAGTGGCTTGCTCAAGGACACACAGCGGGGCAGGGTTGAGAACTGAATCGGCATCCTGGTTTAAAGTCTGGCAGCTTTACGTATTAACCTATAGCTACAGTATTTAAATTCTTATAAGAATACAGAAATGTCCCAGAGAAGAGACATGTCTTCAGTTTTGCCCTCTTGGTGACAGTTTTTTTTTTTGCTGAGCTGTGCGGTGTTGAGCCACATGTCAAGTGACCAGCTACACGTTGTATAAGGCAGAGTGAATTAGGCCTCCTTGTAGGTAACACCGCCATTTGCAGCACAAAGACTGCAGTGAATAATCAACAGTACACCCCCCAAGTGGTGTCTTTTCAGAAGGGAGTCTTAAAGATAAACTGTTCTTTAAAGCTATTTTGTAATATGCTGATGTCCACCCCACACCCAGTGTCTTTATCTGGGATGCCTTCCTCTCTTTTTTGTTTGTTTCTTATAATCCAAATATCTCCTGTTCTTTTCCCATGTAAGATAAGAGGAGATTGTGAAATACAAGTTTCACAACGGCCCCAATTCATTCCTGCCTTTAGGCATCTCATTCAAACCATGGCCAACCACAAGCAGGGCTGGGCTCAGAAATGTAGCACTGTGTGCGTATGTGTGTGTGTGTGTGTGTGTGTGCACACAGTGAACAGACCCACATGAAGGATGACGGAAGCTTAAAAAAAAGTGTTAGATTAACCGTAGCACTTAACAGTTTCCCAGCTTTCATCACTCAGTTCCCGTAAACAGCAACCAAACTGTGCAGGACCCCCGAGCAAAGCCACAGCCGTGTCTGTCAGGGTGAGGCTCATAAGGCATGAAACAAAATGAGCAAGTCCACCCGTCACAACCAGGGCGACACAGCCTCGGTGAATTTAAGAACGGCAGGAGTCAATCAGTCAGGCCTATACGGCTTATCTCAAAGCAGGTGAATCAAACAATGAAAGTCGCATACTTAAAAGTGGAATAGGCGATGAGGAAAAAGGCAAGGGGAAAATGCAGCGAGGAAATCTTGAGACTAGGAAGAACCATAAGAATGGCAGGTAAAGCACAGTAGAGAAAAGAGGTGGGCCTGCAGCCAACTAGGACAGCCTTTGGACTGAATTAGAATTTGGCTTTATGTTTCTTGTTTGCCCAAATCTTCAAGCCAAGGCCTCAGACAGCTCAAAGAGGACATAACACAATACACTCCAAGCTGCTTAATCCAAATTCAGTTCATGGAGGGCCACAGCCTCCTCCAAACACACCAACCCAAAGCAAGAACTCACCATGGCCATTCATTCACACACAGAGGCCAGTTTGAATGGCCAGTTAGCCCGTCCTGCATGTCTTTGGGAATGTGGGTGGAAGTCCCATCCAACACTAGGAGAACATGCAAACTCCACACACACACACGCAAATCTGGGGCGCTGTACTAACCCCTGTTCTGCTGTGCCCGCTTTTTCAAATTGAATGCACTGCTGTGCAGTTTGCGCCTTTTTATGGTCATACAGAGATGCCCACCATTACCTACGCTCTCACTGTTTTAAATACATATTTTCTTATCTTTTCATTCACCTACAAGGGCAAAGCAACTGTGAGAAGAGAACATCTGGGTAGTGTTTGCCATTAGAGGATAGTAGGAGGCACACCGAGGGGGAGATAGTTGGACCACCTGCAGGCAAGTTCAAGTTTTCACAAGTTGATTCTTGGGTACCGGGGGCGGCAGTTGCTGGCACTGCCCTCTACTTGGAAATCCTCTCATGTACTGTATTATCCTTGGTCTGTCTTTCTCTTCATAAAGTAGGGTGGAGCAGGTTCAGTCCTAGAGCAGCTGGGCCAGATATGAGGTAACACAGGGTGGGGCTTGAATCGGGTAAAATGAGGAGACAGCAGGAAAAGAATTCATTCTGCCCCCTCATCTGCTGTACTATAGCCTGATGGAATCATCCATCCATCTTCTAACCCACTTACTGTATCTAGGTTAAGGTGGAGTGGAGCCAGTGTTTACCTCAGTAGCTTTGGATGCAAGGCGGGAACCAACCCTGGATGTGGCGCCAGTCCATCACAGGACACTCTCAGCAAACTTTCAGTTGCCATTTAATCTAACCTGCATGTCTGTAGGATGTGGGATCACCCGGGCACCACATGAGCACAAAGACTCCTTTGCCCTAAAGCACACTCAGGGCCTGAGGAACCTGTTTTGAGGATTTTTTTTTTTTTTTTAATGTTAACGTGACATTCTTCTTTGTAGCAGGAACTGAAAGTTCACATTCCAGTGCAGCAGTGGGTTCTGTTCAGAAGCGCGCCTTGCCGGCAGGCAATACTCAGTACAGCAGCAGCGAGGGAACTCTGCTAAGCTCCATGTTCTTTGGAAGAAGGAAGAGTGTGAGAGTGAGCAAGGGGTTTGCAGAAGCCTCCAGAGCATTTGCATTTTGTGCAGCCCATGCTTACAGTTTAGGACTCCTTCTTGGGGTATCTCCTTTTTCTTCGTTAACCACACATATATCTTTTGAACTTGTATGCCCTTCAAACTCACCAGTCAACCAGAGTCATTTATATGCCACTAAGAGACTGACAGTGATACTGTTGGTGTCCGACGTAGCCATTTCTTAAAAGACACCTTCAGGAGAATATCAATATAACACTATGACATTCCAGCCTATAAATATTTCAGTCCTCCCACTATATCTGCAAAGGTTGGTTGTGGCTTTACCCAACTCGTCTAGTCCAGTGGCACATACCACTTGTATCACATGCAGTACGTGTACTGCATATGTGATAAGCCACAGTAGTTTGATGATGCATATTGCTTTACCATCGTTCCCTCCATTCATCAATTTTCACTGTTGCTTAAGCATGCCCTGGCTCTTTGGCATGGATGAATAGTTCTGACTGCCTTTTTAAAAAAAAAAAAAAAAAAGTTACCAGAAACAAAGTAAGAAACCAAGGCTGGCATCTTTTTTACTACTGTATGTGCTACAGGTCACCTTCTTATTGTATCAGCAATGAACAGTTCGACAAGTTTAATGATGCATCTCTGCTCATTATTAACTGACTCAGAAACAGTATGCACCCATGAAGATGTGTACCATTCCTGCTACACGGTGTCATACATGTGCATCAGGGGATCACCCTCCTGACTCATCCTTGGTAAGTGATCCCACCCTGGGAGAAAGGGGGGCGCTGCTGCTAATGGTATTGTCTTATTCTGTTTCCATCACTCAGAGAATCTGACCAATGATGGCAACTGACTCTGCCCTTACCATTTCGATGGACTACATATTCGAGGTGCTCACAGAAAGTGATATCTCATTCTGAGCAGACATTCGACGGAGATGAAGCTCCTGAAAAGCTAGTGACAGCAGCTCTTTATTTTTATTGGTATGTGCAATTGTGAGCTATTTCCATTTAAACGGGCAGGATACAACATCATACCTCGCATGACCAGGATGGATGGATGGATGGATAGATAGATAGATAGATAGATAGATAGATAGATAGATAGATAGATCTTATTAATCCCAAGGGGAAATTCACATAATTCAGCAGCAGTATACTGATACAAAAAACAATATTAAATAGAAGTGATCAGTGAAATAGAGAATACAGTAATAGAGAAAAAAGGTAAAAAGATATTTGAACATTTCATCAACACTACTGTCACACAGTAGACTTTTTCACTTTGTCATCAGTAACACTGATCTACACCGAAAACTCCCATGGATCAATTTCTCTACCAGGAACTGTTTCCTAGAGCTACGGTTACCAACATGTCACCAGTCCTGATCCTTCTTCAACACAGTCAACTGAGCCATCCTTCTTGCCACCCCCTCCACCTTGGCATCACTGGGACTGCTCTCAGATAGTTTTAGTCCATCTCAGGCAGATCCCATTGTTTTTCCTGGTGAGGAGAGATGTCAAGGGTGCATCATAAATGCACCGGTGTACCCCAAGGATTGGTGCTGGGTTTTTACTCTTCTCTCTGTACAGCACCTCACTGGGCCCCATCATCCAATCCCACATTTTCTAACATCAGTGCTATGATGATGATGATACACAGCTGTAACTGTTGTTCCCTCCTTAAAACAACAAGGTATCAGCTAAAGTCTCTGTATTTCTTACGGATATTTCCACCTACATAAAGGACCACCATCTACTGTTCAATCTGGCAAAAACAGAGCTTCTTGTTATCATGCCAGCCAGTTTATTCAACTGCCCATCTCTGTACATCTTGGCTCACTGTCGCTAACACCCGCCAAGTGGTGATTGATGACTACTTTTTTTGACCACATTTCAACTGTCTTGTTTACACATATTCACTTTGTACAACTTCCGCAAAAATCAGACCTTATCTGACTAAGTATGCATCTCAACTTCTGATCCATTCTTTGCTCTTCTCACATCTGGATTACTGCAACTCACTACTAGCAGGTGGATTCTCATGTGCAATCAAGCCACTGCAGATGGTCCAAAATAAAGAGGTCTGTCTTGTATTCAAGCAGCTAAAACCAGCGCATGTCACTCCTCTTTTCAAGTCTCTACATTTGCTCTCTATAGCAGCACAAATTAAGTTCAAATCCCTGAAACCTGCCTACAGAGTGGTCAGTGGGTCAGCAGATAGGTATATGGAGACACTGGTGAAACCCTATACTCCTTCTAGCCCACTCAAGTCTGCCAGTGAACAGTGTTTGATGATGCCACCTCTGCATGGCATCAAATCTCAATCCAGACTCTTTTAATATGTAGCTCCTAGCTGGTCGAACGAGCTCCATCCAAACTTCTGATTCCTTCAATGTATTTAAGAAGCAATTGAAAACTCTACTGCTCTGTGAATATCTGTCAAACTGTTAATACATGTGTTTTGCTCTGTCGATATCGGTCATGTTCTTAATTCATCTCTTTTTGGTTGTGCTAGCTTTATAGTTCTTCACTGGTAACGATCAACTTTTAGAACTTGTCCTGCTAAACTTGTTCAAAACAGTCCCTTATACTGATGTCACTTGATTATGCTGACCTCCTTTTAAGTTGCTTTGGATAAGACTGTTTGCTAAGCAAATAAATATAAATAGGAAGCAAATTGTAAAAGAGCACACAGCCTTCCTTTATTGAAAAAAAGCATGTACCGCTGTTTTCTTGAACATACAAAGATGAAAAACTACAAGAAACTCGTTGAGGAGCTTCTCTCTTCTTGTCTAGCACTTGGAAATGGAGTTTTAAAGACGTGTTGCACCCTACCCTCTTATTTGGATTTCGTCAACCGAGAACAAGGGGACATCACGGAGATGGAGAGTCGTTCTAGTCCAGCGATTCGATCATAGACGATATCTGTTGTTCATTCCACCATGAAACATCTTCAGAGGATTATAAAAGAAAAAAAAAACTGTCAAGTGACTACCTTTGTAAGCAATGATTACATCTTAAACAATTAAATGTGTAATTTATAATTAAAAATCTGAATAATTTTAAAAATATATATTTTTCTCTCTAAAGTAAGTGTTAACCCTTCATCTCTCAAAAACTGGATGTGATAGAGCAATTCTGTTTACAGATTTGGATTCAGCACCCTCAAATCTTTAAAGAATACCTAACATTTCTGAAAGGAGACAAAAAACTAAAATGTTTTAATGCTGCCCACATTTACTCTTTGCTCTGAAACTTCCATCAAACTTTTACATGAACTCTACTATGAGTAATGTCATTGTGAATTGATCTCTGCACAATCATTTTTTTTTTTGAATTTCCAGATGTTTCCTATACAGTTGATGACTTCTTCCTAAAGTCTAAAAAATGGTTAGACACCCCAGGTCTTCTGAATGCGGCCTAAGCCTCACTATACATGTCTCGCCCTGCTACTTCAAGCTTTGTGGCTCCTACCCACTGAACCCTGATTCTTCCATGGTGGTCTCACTTAACAGTTTCCTTTTTTGCTTTCTCTTTGGCACTTTTAAACTGAATTTTCTATTTGACTCGTCTGAATCTCCCTACTGATCCTGACTCTTCCTGAAAGTTTTCTTCATTTTTATTTTTTTTTTTGTACATTAAAGGAACTTCTACTCTTGTTTGTTTTACAAAGCTCCCTGTGATGGTGAGATGTATGAAGGGTGTTAAATAAAACTTGCCACCCTACCTGTTGAAGATGAGTAATAGAACAATTTAAAATGTATTTGCCCTGCATCTACCTTCAGCACCTTTTCTCGGTATCCGCATGTGTCTGAATCTTTCTTGATTGCCGCTCCCTCTCTTGAGCACATTCCCCTAAATCAGCTTCTCACCTTCTGTCATTATTTTGGAGGTGCCTTTCTCGCCTCCTGTCTGGTTTTATACTTCTTGTCTTTAAAGGTGACTCTCTCGGAGTGTCTCCTATGTCTTTTCTTTTCCTTCTGTGTCTTGCACTCACACTTCCTCTTTTGATCACTTTAACCAAAGCCAAATTGACCAATCAAATTGCTCAGGAGGACTGGACACACAAACCTTAATATTTTATTATATAGTAGATAGGACTTCTTGCAAACATCTCACAGTGAAAATTAAGAGTAAAGAAAATGTCAAAAGGGGCAGTATCTGATCATAATTTTAAAAAGATTCCTTTCCAGAAAATGTTGGCACAGGATACACGTCTGATTCTATAACGGTAATTGGTTGCCTTAGTAAGTGAGGAATATTTCCCAGATTGTTTCACTGAATATGAATTGTTCCATAATCAAATGTGAGATGGGCAGAACATTGGGTGCAGGGACTAGTGCTGCTGCCTCCCAGCTTCATAAGATCTTCAACCAAATCCTGGCCTGACTGGTCAATTGTTCATTCTCCTGTGCCTTCAGGGTTTTTTCTTGGGGCGTCTCAGTAATTCTTTCATATTTCTAAGATGTGCACATTAGCTTAATTGGTACTATATTTGTAAGGCCTGAAAAGTCTTCATAACATCATCACTCACTGTGTACTATCGTTCGTAGGCCACGTCTTTCAAATGGCAGCTTAATCGGATTCCAAAAATGACCATGACATGGAAACTATCAGGAGGTTGGCGAGGGAGGGGACGACCATGAATAATCTAGTGAGCGACATTCATTGATGATCAGAAACGACTCGAATAGTCATGGGCTGAGGCAGATTAAATCGTGGCTGATGATATTTGCTGGAAACAATTCATTTGCTGCATAAGCACTGGTGAAACTAGAACTAGACATTTGTAAGCATGGGAATCCTATGATGGACTGTGCCACTTCAATGGTTGGTTCAAGCCTTGTGTCCACAGTTGCTTGGAAGGGCTGCAGCCCGTGTGACTCTAAATTGGACTAAGTGATAAAAATGAAGGAAGGATGTTTTCAGGTTCTTTATATTGTCACGTGTACAGAGTACTTGCGTGTGCTATGCATGGATCTGCTTATACAGTATGCAGCTAAACAATGCCTAGCTGTTTGCTGTTGCTAAAATATGCTCAGGCATCCATAACTGGATTAGGACGGTTAAATAATCAAGGGATTGTTAAAAAGAGTGACAAAAATGTTAAACATACATTATAGGTTGACAATAATTCTGTATCTTGTGACAATAACCAGTTATTCATGTTTTCAAGGTGGTGCAGTCACTAGCATTCACACGCTGTCCTCGAAGTGCTCCAGTACATCTGAAAGCCTTGCAGGTCAGGTAAATTACCCATCCATCCATCCACAATCTGGACCCACTTTTTTTCTTCAACTCAGCATCTCAAGGCCTGAGGCCAGTTCAGGCAGCAATGGGTACAAAGCAGGAACCAATTTCAGACAGGATGCCAGTTCACCAGAGAAACACTAAAACACAGGTGTCAAACTCCAGGCCTGGAGGGCCGCAGTGGGTGCAGGTTTTCTTTCTAACCCTTTTCCTAGTCAGTGTCCAGTTTTCACTGCTAATTAACTCCTTCCCCCTGTATTTTAATAGCCCTGTTTTTAAGGATTAAGTCTTCTGAGTTGATTCTTTTCTTCATTAAATAACAGCCAAACAGAAATGAGACATGAAACGAGCCAACAGATGAGCAGCCAACTAGTTCCTTAATGAGAAGCTGATTCTTGCTGTTAATTAAACCCATTATTCAATTCCATGGCTTGTTTTTGCTCTCTTTTTGCCACAGCAGACATTTCCAAAACTGTTGATATTCTGTTTTTTTCTAAGAACTCCTAAAATGTTTTGGTAACCTGAGGGATCAACCTTACTGAGACCTTCATCTTTATTTTCAGATTTTGTTTAATGGGTACAGGTGAGCTGGTCATGTCCTGCTTGTTTTATGTCTCATTACTGTCCGGCTGCTAATTAAGGAAAAAACAACTAAGGGGACTGAGTCAATCTAATTAAAGCTAAGGCTAAAGTTAATTAGCATCAAAAACTGGTCACTAATTAAGAAGATGGTTAGAATGAAAACCTGCAGCCACTGCGGCCCTCCAGGACTGGAGTTTGACACCCCTGCACTAAAACATATATCTGCCATGTCATAGGGGTTAATTTAAAGGTATCTGGGACAAACTGGAACCCCATCCAGGGCTGCTTTCTGCCTGCTGCTCAATGCCATTTGGATGGACTTGCAGCTTTCTGTGAGCCTGAAATTTAAAAATGGGATGGATGAATGTTCACTCATGCTGCTTACAACTTTCCAGCACTCAATTAGTGTCTGCTTTGTAAAGTTTCCTGTGATGACACTAACAGATAATCAATTGATCTTCATTTTATATATCTCCTTTTCTTTAGTTGAAGGCAGTACACGAAAGAAAGGCAGAGTAATTGACAGCGAAGTAAATGCACTGCCATGAAGAGAAGCAGACTGTTAGAAAAGCCATCCTCAAACCTAAAGAGAGCTTGGCTTGGAGAAGAGAGGCCTCATTTCTAAAGCATACGTACACACGAAAAGAGGCTCAAAATGTGCATACACATCTTCCCACACAAATGTCAGAAAACTTGAGGAGGGAACATGCAACTCCGACCCACGCCATGCTTTGGAGAAACTGGGAAATGATGGCACCCTTGATCAAGCAGGGAAATGGAGCCAAATCAGCTAAATGCAGACTCTACCGTGTATTACTTCATAGTACTGAGCCATTATTATAATGTGTGTTGACGTGACAAGTATATTACACCTCAAAAGTGATGAATATGATGTATAGACTCTTTTTCAGTTCAATTTTAAAAGGGCCAATGCTGCGTATTTGCACGAAAGAACTTTTCTCTTTTTTGTCAGTTTATATCAGCTACCTGGTCTCACTTCTCAAGGAACTTGTGAACAAGTCAGGAATATCTCAGCCAAGCTTCACTCCATCATGCCTAGTGTGCTGGAAGCCATTCACCGACCAATAATGCACTATATCCAACTTTCGTGTGGTGTGAGTGTATATACATAAACCATAACACGTTTTTGCCAACATAAAAAGTCCATTTGCAGAAGTACCTGGTTCTCATCATTATAGCAATTTACTGAACTCATCTTGCAATATCACCTGGAGAATGAAGCTGCTTTTGTAAACCATAAGCAGTGACTTTCCATTAATACACAAGCCATCTGTGATGCCAAGATGTAGTTGACAAACTTAGCATCTCTGTGGCCTGGTTCAACCTGTAATTCATTTATTTTGAGTCAAAGTAACTTTGGCAGACATTGTACTAGTCAATGTAATAGCAATTATGTAATTACGTGTGCCAGGTGATAATGGGAACCCCGGTACCAGAACACAGATGACAAGCACTAGAATTCCATACATGACTGTGCACACTCTATTGCAGGTCACAGCCAGATACTCTTGTATGCGGTTGGGTTTTTAGGGGGGCTTCTCGATGTGTCAGGAGGAAGCTGCACTAATGGCCAATGAAGTCCTCAAGCATCATGACTGGATGTTTATGTGGTTGACTAGCATACTCCATATCTGGAGGGACAGCATTTGTGCGCACATTAAAAAGTTGATTATGATTCATAAAGGGTAAATAGTGTAGAAATGTGTGTACGGCAGGTTTTATAAATGTGATCATTTTTAAAGTTTTTGCTGTACATATATCTTCATGCTCGAAGCCACTCAAAGTTTTATAAATGAGGATCCTGGACATTAAGACTATATTCAAATGATTACATGTTTGTTTCAAAACTCAGACATTTGTCTCTGTTTTAATCTTTCAGCATTTTTAACCCCTGTAAATGGAGACTTTTGAAAATGCTCTCCAGAGCCATATACCATTGAAAATGCCAGTTCCAGTGTTACAAAGTGGGCTAGTGAAAATGTTGACATTATATAAAAAAAAAATATATATGAGACTCTTAACCGCTCTCTGATTTGTTTGATCTTATCATGTGGGCCATATCTGACTGGATCTTGATCAGTACAACATCTCATTCCTTAACTGGTCATTCTTTGCCATAGAAAATCTTATTCCAACATGGCAGACATAAATGAGTTGCTTTCCATGGCACTTGTTGTGTTGCTTAACTGTATGAAACTAAACTGCATTCTGTGCAGATTGAATTTTGCGTACATACACAAAAGGCAAACAGTTTGTAACGGGGGTACATAATAGTACATTCGATGTTTGTGCTGATTGCATGTTGTTTCCATCGTCCCGTTTACTGTCCGTTATATGTGCGTCAGTGAATGTTGTCCCCATGAGTGCAGAGAGGAAGGATGATAGAGAGAGACCGCAGCCCCAAGACGGAAATCACCTGTTTACACACCAGATACATGCGGGACATCTTACATTTAAAAAAGAGGAGCGAAGGCAAAAGAGGAGGCCACAGTCGAGAGGTGAGGAGAGAGACAGAGAGGGAGAGGAAAAGAAGACAATTTACCATCCATCTACAAACTCATCACTGCTATTTAGTGCTTCATTCCACTGCCTGCTTTTTCAACTACCGATCCTTCATCACGACAGCCAGAGCCAAGAAACCCCAGGGTTCAAAGGTGTTCCAACCATTGCCAGAACGTTTTGTTGTTGGGAGGAAGCACAATATCACCACAACCAGTTTCAGTACCACCGGACTTTATTTTGGGACACATTTTTCATCACATTTTCAACTGCTGTGTTTATCCGATCCATGTTTGTATTTGTGTTGTGTGCTTTTGTTTCGGGACAAGGGAGGGTTTAATCAAATGTAAATATTTGTATTATTATATATAATAATTAGTCACTGTTGTTTTTGGGATTAAGTGGTGGTTTGCGCACACATATACATATATTATTGAGTGTTTGTCTGTCTTTTATTTTCCAATATATCAGTGTTTAATTTTGCATACCTGTTTACTGTTTCTGGTTATTTCGTCATGTTGGGAAAAATAAGACAACTTGTAAGGAGTACGTACGGCTTGTTATTAGAGCAAGAAACCTCAGGTAATCCAAGGAATAAGTCTTGGAAGTGTAGCGGCTGGTTGCTTCAGTTTTGTGATAAATCCCATAGCCGGCGGCATTAATATCTTTTCCAGGGATCCCCAGTGTAGACTAATATCTACATTGAGGGTCCCCAACTCCGGACCTGGAGGGCTGCACAATGAGAGTAACAATAAGCCATGGAATTAAAAGACGGGTTTAATTAACAACAAGAATTGGCACCTAATTAAGCAACTGGTTGGAGTGAAATTGGTTGGAGTTTGAGGCCCTGACTTATTTGGTCTTCTGTTGTATCACTCACTTCAAATTGCACTTCTCTTTGGGTGCCTGTTCTGGAAAGAAATGAAGCAATTCATGGGAACAAATCTAAAAAAAAAAAAAACTAGTTAATTAAAATGAAAGGAAAAGGAGTTAATTAACAGCAAAAACTGGTCACCAATTAAGAAAAGGGTTATAATGACAACCTGCAGCCACTGTGGCCCAACAGGACCAGAGTTAGGGACCTCTGGCCTACATCGTGTGTGTTGTTGGTCATTTGCAGATATGAAGCTGGTAGTGTGGAAGGAGCCTAAGCCCCCACCAAGGGAAGTAGACACAAGTGGTCTTAAAAATTAAGTAGATGCCCTTCTGTCCAGAAAAAGAAGTGGCCCAAATGTTCCTCAGTAAAATAAAGATAACCTGACCTGAAGGTATACTCCCTGAAGGGTGGATCATGTTAGTTAAGGCACCCCAGTAGTTGGCAGCCCGACTTAAACCATTGATCAGTGTAAAGTAGTAAAAGTAACCAGTTGCCATGTTTACTGATAAGCAGAGAACTTGGAGCCCATTTGTTCTCAGAGTACCTTTTACCCTAAGCAGGGCCTAAATGTCCCCTGCCCACTTTGACCGACCTTACAGTATACCAACAGCGTTGGCTGAAAACAGCATCCCATTTTTCAAGTCAGTCACTTGCACTTTCCATATCTCTCAGAAACGGCCCACCTGCTGTTCTGTGAGCCCACTACAGATTTTTTTTTTTTTTTTGTTCAAAGATTGTACTTCAAGATATTTTTTTTTATGGTCAGATAAAAGCACCGCCAGCAGCCACTCCTGACCTCCAAGAGTTCAGTTGTTGGCGTTCTTCTGCTCTCAGGCAGTGCCATCGCTGCCCGCTCCCAAATGCAGCCAACAAAATGATTAATGTATAACCTGCATTATCGGACTTCAAAGAATCCAGGAAAAGGGGCAACTTCCTGAGGCGGCAGGTTTGAAAGGAGAGCCGAACGAGGTGTGCAAAGACTCTCTGGTGGCCAAAAGAAAAAAAAAAAATTAAAAAAGAAGTGTAAACAAATAATAAAAAGGCAAACAAAGCAATGAAGAATGAACACCAGAGAAAGGTTAACTCAAAAGGCACACAAGGAGAAACTGGAAGTCAGTTTAGTAATTACTCATGGGCGTGTGGCGTGTGGCCTGCCATTCGTCTGGATTGGCTCCAGCTTTCTGGGATCTTTCACTGGATAAACACTGGTTAAGATGTCTGAAAAGAAAAGAGGGAAAACAAGATAGTGTTTCAAAAATGTATTTCTTTTCCTTTGTTTCAGTTAACTTACCTTAAAAAGACCCTTCCAGTACACAGCATTATTAGCTTATGGGAGCTCCCACAGGCATTACGTAAGGTCAGAGTGCTGCCATGGCCTAGGTGACACAATTTGTGTAGTTATTAGTTGCTCACAATCCATTTCTCATAAAACACTTGGGGTCTGTAGTGATAGTAGCCGCAGGAGGCTGGCATATTACGGTATACCATCAACTCAGGCAGCACTAATTCTGACAGGATCCCCCCTCCCCTCAACAGTTTTGTACTAAAACAATGATATCATACAGAATGCCCGCCTGCCTGGTCTATCAGTGCATAAATTAGGACAGATTAAACTCCCAGCCCATTATTTTTCACATGATGAGTGAGGTTGAGTTATTATACCATTCAGTAAGGGCCTGCCATTTCATTTTCCAGCCCAACAAGTCTTCTAGCTGCTCTGGCTAATGGTCAATGAGCCCTTCCTAGCTTTTCATGCCTTCATGCTACAATACAGAGAAACTACACAGCTGCCCATTTTGCCCACAACCTTATCATCCATTTGACTGCAACCATGGTTGAGGATGACCAAACGAATTAACAGATGCTCGTACAGAAAGATTTAACTGAAAATTGAGCTTCTCTTTTACAACTACTATAACACTGAAACTGCTGCTCTATTCGTCTTCCTCATGTACAAAACCCAGAAGCTCCTAAACATCTCCAGGTTCAGGCAGCTTCTTAAACAAGTCACTCTACTGATGACCAGAGCCATAGCTTCAAATCTGGATGGGGCTGGCTCATTAAAGGCTACAATAATGCTTTTCACACATAGCAGTAAGAGCAGCTCAAAGGCCCCAGACTGGATAAACTCACAATCTGTCACAGAGCCACTAGTTAGACAAGCATGGCAATCGGGTGGAAACTGGAGGAAAACCCACACAAGTACAGGAAGAATAGATCAGATCCACCCTGAACTCTGGTGCTATAAGCTTCTGGGCTGCCTTCGCCGTGAAATGCGATCTGTGAAAGTGCCATTCAGCAATGGAGAGGAGACATCCCTTCACTATGAACATAAAAAATATCAACTTGCTGCCAAGAATGCAAATTATGCATTCCATAAATGGCCAAAATAAGTACAAACGGAACTATCAGACGTCAATGACTCCTGGAATACCTCTGTAAAGAAAGACATTAGAGTGTAAACCTGCTTCTTCAATGCCAGGGCTAGACAAGCAGTTCTCCTTACAGATCTGGTGCTCAAATGTTCAGTGGAGCATTGTTTCCAGTATTGTTCCACAGTCTTTAACAGAAAAGGCTAACTGTAACAATTAAACCATACAACTTGGTTGCCATTTCCTAAATATTATAACCACCACTCAGGTCTGCCAGGCCTGAAGTGATGCCACCACCTGTCATGAAGATGATACACAAAATCGTAATAAAATTACTGGTTAGAACGTATTCAGTCTGCCAGCAATGCCATTATGGAGGCACTTGATTAGCACAGTGACTCAGTCAAACCTAACGTCGATAGCACCTCTTTATGGCTTCCATCATTCAATGATGCATTACAATTTAAAAAGTCAGGTAAATTCATTTTTAGACCAATCTAATGCACTTCAGCATTGGGGAGACTCTCTCTCTATGTGGGAGAAAACCACCCAGTGACACAGAGAGAACATGCAAACTCCACACAGACAGCGCTAAGGATTTTGGATTGATGAGGCTTTGTGCTGTCCTGTTAC
Organism: Polypterus bichir lapradei; assembly: GCA_026402145.1. Lineage (NCBI taxonomy): Eukaryota > Metazoa > Chordata > Cladistia > Polypteriformes > Polypteridae > Polypterus > Polypterus bichir. Next base: position 38,367,584 of record JANRMT010062856.1, read on the forward strand.
AATACACAGTTTTAAAACAAATACTTATACTTACAGTGCCCTCCATAATACAATACAATTTATTTTTGTATAACCCATAATCACACAAGAAGTGCCGCAATGGGCTTTAACAGGCCCTGCCTTTTGACAGCCCCCAGCCTTGACTCTCTAAGACAACAAGGAAAAACTCAAAAAAAAAAACAAAACAAAACACCACTAGTAGGGGAATAAAAATAGAAGAAACCTTGGAAAAGGTTGTTTGGGACAAAGGCACATTTTCCCTTGATTTGCCCCTCTGCTCCACAGTTTAAAATTACTAATCAAACAATTCAGACATTATTAAAGTGCACATATCAAACTTTCATTTAGGGTATTTGCATATATGTTGGCCACACTAGGTAGTAAATACACGTTTTGTATGCATTGCACCCAAACCTCCACCTTCCATTTCAGCGCAACATAATGTTAAGAACACAGCAATGGCAGGTCTATTAAAGCCAACACATTTAGTCCTTTATTATATTTCACTTGAATGCAATGGCTTCTTGAAATGTGTGATTCATAAACATCACCAGGTGCTGAATATTTTCTCTGGTCATGTTCTGCCAAGCCTCCAATGCAGCCATCTTCAGCTGCTGCTTGTTTCAGGTGCATGTCCCCTTACTTTTTCTCTCCAGCAAACGGAAGGCAAGCTCAATTGGATTTTAAACGGGTGAGTGACTTGGCTATTCAAGCATTTTCTATTTTTTAGCTTTGGAAAACTCCTGTGTTGCCTTTTCAGTATGTTTGGGATCATTATCTTGTTATAGGATGAAGTGCTGTCCAAGGAGTTTGAAAGCATTTACTGGACAGTGAACAGAAAAGGTGTGATTCATTGTGCCACTGCCTTCAGCAGTTCCATTCTCAGTAAAGATAAGTGTGCCAGTTTCTGAGGCAGCCATATATGCCCAAACCAAAAAAACCCCACCACTTTGTTTAACAGATGGGGTGGTAAGCTTTGGACCTTGGGCAGTTCCTTTTCATCTTCACGCTTGCTGTTGCCATCAGGTTCATCTTTGTGAGTGAGTGACTGAGGTCCTTCTCAGGCTACCAGCACTGATAAATACGGTTGGTGTGCTCAATTTCCTACACAGTGTTGGCACTTGCCTGAAGGTGATCCTTCTTCAGAGGCTCCCCCATACAGCCTACTTACTTGTACGACCAGGAGAGACACTCCATCATCAAGCCCAGATGGCCTACACCTACAAAATACAAATGAGCAGAACAGAAAGCAAACCCAAAATCCCACCTGTTCCTGGACTTTTACTGTATGTAGGCGTGGGCAGCAGGGACACAGAGTGGAGATTTGCATATAATTTGATTTTGTTTTGTCTGATTTAGAGGCCGGTATGCGCTTAATGACTGGCTTGCCTGGTGCATTTAGGTGGAGATTAAAAATTCACGGCGTCTGCAACATGTTCCCTCTTGCTATCATGCGAGGCTGGGGTTGAGACAACTGTCTTTATCATCTGGCTTTTTATTTTCAAGCACTTTTCTTTTTTCAGGGTGAGGAGGACATGGATTATTTCTTCACAATGAGAGACCTGTAGGCTTTTTGATTTGCTGGGTGTCCTGCAAACATCCTGAGGAGCCCCTCAGCTTGGTGTTACACAAGTGGCACTGTTACATCACTTACGTGCTGCTAACCCCCTTTTAAGGTGTCAATGCACTTTTTCTCTACTACTCCATCTATCATCACTCAACACACGTAATCCACTTGTAACGGCCGACCCCTTACCCGGCCAGCAGCTACACCTCCAAGACCTGTGGCCTGGATTAATTACTGAGGTTGAATCTAATCAAGCCGTACCTTTAACAAATTAAACCTTTCCCCCACAATCGACGATGTAAACACAAAAGAAAAGCAGATATGTAAACTTAAACTGATAAATTGTATTAAATGAAACAGAAAAACTAAACAAATTATAAATATCCCTCCACCAAAGCAACACCGTGACAAATCCCTATATGAATATAACAACCCATCCCTTGCCCTTGTAACATATAACAAACAACACAAATACCAAAAAAGAATGAATGAGACACGGAAATGAACGGTCGTGAACTTGAGTCCGAGTAACAATTGTCCTGAATGCAGATGACTGGTTAACCGATATATGGAGTGTTTGTAATTCCCGGAACAAAATGGAACAGCCTCACCGTGTATCCTCGGCGGTGGGGGAAAATGATCCGACCCCGGGGTCTCTCGTGATAAGGGTGTAGGAGTAAGTCCGGCGGAATGAAAAACAAACTGGATTGAAATGCGCGATGTGGAATACAGCAGGTACAGGTGGTTCGTGGTCGTATAATGAAAGTCTCCTTCTCTCTCTCTCTCTCTCCTCCTTTCTCCTTTTTTTCTTCGTTCCCTCTTGATTGTTTTTATAGTCCTGTGACGAATGTAATTGATTGATTAACAACCGGTGTTTTCCAGGTTTGGGGCTGCGGTCTCCTTCCATCATTGGGGACGGCATTCACTGACACACACAAACAGTAAACGGGACGATGGAAACAAGACGCATGTGGTACGAACACAAACAACACTATTACTACTATTAGCCCCGCTACACACTTCTGCGCTATTAAGGCTAAGTTTCCTTTTTGTGTTGTAAAGCTTTTTTTTGTAAGGGTTGAATTTATTACTCCTAACCTGAACAAGTAAAAAAAATCAAAAAATCTACATAATAAACGAGAAACGGTGAGTCGGGGTTGGAAGGTGCAGTCTGGAGGCATAGAGTGTATATACACAAATGTATATATTTTTGGAAACTGCATAGTCTATTACAGGGTTGGTGGGAAACAGTGCATATCGCAAGGCAGGATGCGGTTGTCAGGTGGGAAGCCACTTCTGACCGCACCTCCACTCAGATTGGGTCAATTAATGAAACACACATATTTATGGAGAAAAATGTCTCAACCTCACAGAGAAGAGGCTAGGCATCCAACTAAACCCTCATCATTAATAGAGGTTGGTGACGGCAGCAATACTCCTTCTGCTGCAACGCTCTTCATTCACAAACATCTCAAAAAGCAGGCGCAGGACAGGACAATTGCTGGGTCATGGCAGCAAGACACTGCAGGTGATGGGATGGATTCTGAAATCTTAACTTTAAGGTGATAGATAGGGTCAAATGTGGGAAATGAGTTTTAAGTTGTGTCCTTCTGCAAGCCAACAAATATTTTTTGTTCTTGAAGTGTTATCTTGACCTGAGGTTAGATACAGCCATGAACAATGCAAACAGTTCACAATGTTAAGACTCTGCTGTTGCTTATCAGGTGGCTACATAATGAACTTACAATTCCTAGTAACAGGCGTTGCTGTTTTCCAGACTCCGATAACAAGAAAGAGTGTACCGCAAAGTGGCATGGAAGACAGGAAAGTCATAATGGCCAGTTAACAGGGTGAGAGAGGGGTCCTGTACTCTTTATCATAAAGACATGTGCCTGGTGAAATATCCAAAACAATTATAGCGTAAAGAGTCCTCTCAGCCCAATCAGCCACCAGAATGAGGCTACCAACCAATGAGGTGTCATCAGGTGCTTGGGAAACTCTAGTGCCCATAAAACAACATTGAATTGCAGCAGGCTTTGTGTTTTTTGACACCGATCAACTGAAGAAGACTCTTTAAAATGTCAAAATGAAAACAGATCTCTGCAAAGTGGTCTAAAATACAAATACAAAATAACTGATTAAATAAGTACTTACTCCCTTTAAACCTCCAAATCATCACTAGTGCAGCGGATTGCTTTTAGAAGTCCCATAATTAGTCCAATGAAGACCATCTGTCTGGGGTTTCAGGTGATGGTAGTCTAACTAACCTACACAGTAAATATAAAAGTACATTCCAAGCAATCCATGAAAAGTTAATTGAAAAGCACCAGTTAGAGGATGAACACCAGAAAATATCCAAGTCATTGAATACCCCTTAAAGTCCAGCTTAATCAATCATTAACAATTAGAAAGTGTGGCAAAGCTGTTCATTGGCATAGAGCAGGTCGGCCACAAAAACTGAGTGACATTGCAATAAGACGACAAGTGAGGGAGGCCACCAAGAGACCTACAGTTAGGTCCATAAATATTTGGACAGAGACAACTTTTTTCTAATTTTGGTTCTGTACATTACCACAATGAATTTTAAATGAAACAACTCAGATGCAGTTGAAGTGCAGACTTTCTGCTTTAATTCAGTGGGTTGAACAAAAAGATTGCATAAAAATGTGAGGCAACTAAAGCATTTTTTAACACAGTTCCTTCATTTCAGTTGCTCAAAGGTAATTGGACAAATTAAATAACTGGAAATAAAATGTTCATTTTTAATACTTGGTTGAAAACCCTTTGCTGGCAATGACAGCCTGAAGTCTTGAACTCATGGACATCACCAGATGCTGGGTTTCCTCCTTTTTAATGCTCTGCCAGGCCTTTACTGCAGCGGCTTTTAGTTGCTGTTTGTTTGTGGGCCTTTATGTCCGAAATTTAGTCTTCAACAAGTGAAATGCATGTTAAATTGGGTTAAGATCAGGTGACTGACTTGACCATTCAAGAATTTTCCACTTCTTTGCTTTAATAAACTCCTGGGTTGCTTTGGCTGTATGTTTTGGGTCATTGTCCACTGTATCATGAAACGCCGCCCAATCAATTTGACTGCATTTAGCTGGATTTGAGCAGACAGTATGTCTCTGAACACCTCAGAATTCATTCGGCTGCTTCTGTCCTGTGTCACATCATCAATAAACACTAATGTCCCAGTGCCACTGGCAGCCATGCACGCCCAAGCCATCACACTGCCTCCACCGTGTTTTACAGATGATGAGGTATGCTGTGGATAATAAGCTGTTCCACTCCTTCTCCATACTTTTTTCTTGCCATCATTCTGGTAGAGGTTGATCTTGGTTTCATCTGTCCAAAGAATGTTTTTCCAGAACTGTGCTGGCTTTTTTAGATGTTCTTTAGCAAAGTCCAATCTAGCCTTTCTATTCTTGAGGCTTATGAGTGGCTTGCACCTTGCAGTGCACCCTCTGTATTTACTTTCATGCAGTCTTCTCTTTATGGTAGACTTGGACATCGATACGCCTACCTCCTGGAGAGTGTTGTTCACTTGGTTGGCTGTTGTGAAGGGGTTTCTCTTCATCCTGGAAATGATTCTGCGATCATCCACCACTGTTGTCTTCCGTGGACGTCCAGGTCTTTTTGTGTTGCTGAGTTCACCAGGGCTTGCTTTCTTTCTCAGGATTGACCAAAACATTACTTTTTGCCACTCATAATATTATAGCAATTTCTCGGATGGGTTTTTTCAGCTTTCGCAGCTTAAGAATGGCTTCTTTCACCTGCATGGTGAGCTCCTTTGACCGCATGTTTTCTGTTCACAGCAAAATCTTCCATGTGCAAGCACCACACCTCAAATCAACTCCAGGCCTTTTATCTGCTTAATTGATAATGACATAACGACGGACTTGAACACACCTGCCCATGAAATAGCCTTTGAGTCAATTGTCCAATTACTTTTGAGCCCCTGAAATGAAGGGATTGTGTTAAAATATGCTTTAGTTGACTCACATTTTTATGCAATCTTTTTGTTCAACCCACTGAATTAAAGCTGAAAGTCTGCACTTCGACTGCATCTGAGTTGTTTCATTTAAAATTCATTGTGGTAATGTACAGAACCAAAATTAGAAAAAAGTTGTCTCTATCCAAATATTTATCGACCTAACTGTATGAGGGCTCTAAAGGAGTCACAAGCTAAAGTGACTGCTACTGAAGGGACTTTGTGGGCTGCAACTGTTTTGTGGGTGCTTCACTCACAAAAAGAAAGGCATTTCATCTGGAGTCTGTCAAAAGGCACACTCAAGTCAACTAGAAGACCGTTCTATTGTTTGATGAGAAAAAAAATGAGCTTTTTAGGCATTATGTTGAACTGCATGTGTGGCATAAATAAGCACCTTGCCAAAAACACACCATCTCCACTGTTAAGCATGGTGGTGGCAGCATCACCCTGTGGAATGCATAGAGAGAAATCTTAGAGGAAACTTTGACACAGTGTGCAAGAAACTGGTGCCTTCATTAAAGTAAGACAACCCCAAACACATAGCCAAAGCTACACAGGAATGGCTTGAAAACAACAATGTGAATCCCCTGGAGTGGCCGAGTCACAGTCCAGAGGTCATTCGAATTAATAATTGTGGCTGACTGTTCACTCACAATTTCCATGCAGCCTGATAGAGCTTGAACAGTTTTGAAAAAAACAATGGGGAAAATGTCAGTATCCAAAGGTGCAAAGCTAATAGAGCCCTGCGTTCACAGATTCAGGACTGTCATGGCTACCAAGTGCGTATCCACAATATACTCACTTGAATACTTACAGTTTATGATCAGTTACTTCGTGTTTCTATTTCTAATTAATATTTCTAATTAATTTAAACTAATTTTAGAGAATTGTATCACTTCAATAATTGAGCATCTTTCTGTTGATCAGTTGTCAAAACAGTATAATTAAATCCACAGTGACTCAATATTGTATATCAGTAAAATATGAATATTTCTAAAGGGGTGAATAGTTTTTTTTTTTTTTTACAGACTGTATATCCTGGCTAAGGTTGTCAGATATTAAACTAAAGAATCAACAAAGTTGATGCAGCACAATGGTGACCAATATGGGTGACCCACACGTAGCCCAGTTGCCAAAACCAATTATCATAGAAGACGCTAATCGACTTAGTACTTTCAGCTCATTCAAGAGTGTGATGATTTACTTATATAAGTCACCGTGGCCTGCAAGTGGAAGTGACCACTCCTATTTTACGGCCACCTGGCCATCTATGTTACAGGATGCAAGCTAATAATGTGCCCTGAATCAAATGAGAGTCCATTAAAGGATGCGGGGACCCTAGGTTCATTAAGAGCTGCTACACAACCCAAAAGATCCTGATTGGACTTAGGCAGAAAGGTCACATACACACAAGGAGAAGTCCCCACAGATGGCACATACACAGCTCTTCCCAAGACTCATTCTTTCATTTTAGCTTTCAGATGAAGTTCAGGGCAACATTACACAGTGATGATGATGATGGTCAGGGCAGCCTTTGAGAAAGCAAGAAAATTTGTTTTGAGAAACAGAGGCCCTTTCTGAAGGATAAAACGTATTCGTGCTCTTTCCACTGAGTGAATTTTGCAGTGTGAACCTGATAGCGCAAGATTTTTATCATGGAATGTTCTGCTGAGAAAGCTCTTTATCTATCTCTCTGGTTATCTCTAGATTCATCTCCATGCAGGATGACTTGGAGAATTTGGAAGTAGGGTGGGAGCAGGGGGTGTTGAAATGAAAATGAAAGCTGGCATCACACTACAAATACGTGAGGAGCACTGAATCGACAGGAATCATGTAGTAATCCAGAGTGCCTCAAACCAACACTCACTCCTGTCAAAGTTAAAAAGCTAAGTGGCATTTCAGTGGAAGTACAACGAATCATAAAGTTGGCAGTTTGAAATCATGTGTGTAAACCTGGGTGGAGAAAAGCTCTGGCAGCCTGAGGCCCAACTGCACAGGTTACTTATTCAACCTGAGACAAAGACGTAACAAGGCTTCACTCGAGTGCCTCAGCACCACAGATGAAAGAAAAAAAAATGTAAAAAGAGCGCGAGGGCCTGCAACTTCCCGGGCAAATGGTAGATTAGTCTCCTTACCATTAAATGGTCAGTTTAGAGAGCTACGCCATCACTATTGCCAGAAGACATCAGATTACATTTCAGAAAAAGTTGGTTAAACTTGTTATTAGAAAGCATCATAAAATATACAACCACTCACCTAGTGTAACTGTGTACAAGTCTGAATGTATCGGAGGACTGTGTGTTCATGTAAAATGAAAGCCTAAAAATTCAGCACTTTCACTCTCTAAATAGCCGTCCAAGCATAAAGATGTTGCCAGGTTAGGAACAAAAATTTGGTTTTGTCCATAGAAATGCTGAGAATATAATAATAAAAGGCTCTCCAGAGCTCTTTATAAAAAATAGGTATTTAATGTTCTCTTTCATTTGGGGATGTCCCGGTTTTGATGCAAAAGTCTTGCTCCATATAATCTTTTGAAATATTCAAAGTCTGACGATTGGTCTATCGGTCCTTGTTAAATATTTCCACTACTGAAATAATAAAATAATCTCATGTAGGAAACTCTTTTCAAACACGCTCTGAAGTTGGCCACAATGCCATCCTGCATACACTTACTGTGCCCCCCCCTTCATAAATTTGTGAGAAAGGGAACAAAGGCATTTTAAATGACTTTCTAAGGAGGGGTTTAAGCCACTTTTTCTGCCTTCTGATTCAAATGGGACATTCTCATACCCGCTTAATTCATTTCAAAGTCAAGATGAGGGGAAAAGTCTATTCCATCCACTGGCCTAAAGCAGGAAATGGACCTGGCCAGGGTTCAAGACCGTTGCATAGCCCACATTTAATACACACCATGCGGCAGCCAATTTAGAATAATCAATTAAGCAAACAGACACCTTTGTGTTTGTGTTGGAGCTGCAGCACCCAAATGAAAAGCCCCAGGGACACAAGAAGAAGGTGCGAACTCCACACTGACAGTGGCAAGGAAAGAGATTACACTAGACATGTAAGGCAGCACTGCTACCTACTGTGTGCTGCGCTATTTCACATATTGGTTAAGAATGTGTGTTTTTTAAATAAAGCATTGGGAGGGAGAGAGAGGAGAGAGAGAGAGGGAGGTTGGGAGCGTGCTCGTGTGGCTGCACCCACCACACGATAACCCACCTCAGGATCACAAATTAGGACTCGAGTGCAGTCATGCAGAAGGTGACACCTCAGCACCACACTAGTTTGAATGGAACAGTGTGAGGGTTTTTTTTTTTTTTTTTTAATTAAAAAAAAAAAAAAAAAAAAAATCCCGTGGCTGGAGTGTCCTGTCACCAACCCTCGGGATTTCATTGCAAGTTGGAGGGGCGGATGCAGGTTAACGTCATACCTAGGACTGAGCAATTGCAGGTTAAGGGCTTTGCTCAAGGACCCAACAGAGTGGAATCACTTCTTGTAATTAAGAAATTAAAAAACATTCCTAAGTGGAAATTTGCTATTTCATGTACAGTACAATATCAGGTTTGCTTTGGAGAAGAATAAAGTTGACATATTAACCCGCTGGGAGTTAATAATAAGGCCCTCTTTCTCAAACAAATAGCTCCTGACAGTTTTTGCAAACATTTGCATACCACTGTGTGTAAACGCCACTCCTCCTTGTCAATCTCTACAGTTCAACTATAGTGCCATTCCGTCTCACAGATGAAATATATAAATAAATAGAGGATATCAACCCTACCATAGTGGTGGCACTGCTGCCTTAAAGGACCTGACTCCAATCCCAGCCAGAGCACTGCCTATGTGTCTATAAAAAGTCTTCGCATTTTTATTGTTATACAAATTTTAATTACTGGGGATTTTAATTTAGACTTCTAACGAGTGAAAACAGAAAAACTTGAATGTCAGTGTGAAAATGGATCTCTGCAAAGTGGCATAATCCAATTACAAATATAAAAGACAAAGTAACTGATCACACTGATCAGAGATGGTTCCCTGATTAGGCCATGGAAAGAATGTGAGGGTGGAGGTAAAATGAATGCAGCAAAATACTTAAAAATCCTGGAGGAAAATCTGATGCAATCAGCAAGAAACCTGCTTTGAAGATTGGTTTTCCAGCAAGATAGCGACCCCAAGCATAAAGACTAAGCTACATAGGAATGGTTTTTAAATCAACAATGTGAATGTCCTGGAGTGGCCAAGTCAGTTCCAGACCTCAATCCAATTCAGAACTTGTGGCTGGACTCGGGGGTCTGGGGGAAGCTGCTCAATTTTAATCCCTGGAGCTTGAGCATTTTACAAAGAAAGGAAATGGCTCTGTCCTGATGTGCAAAGATGATGGAGACCTGTGCACACAGACAAGACTGTCATAACTGGTAAAGGTACAGCTACTAAATGCAGATTTGATGAGGCGAATACTTACACAAGCAACAACAGTATTTGTGTTTGACATTTGTAAAGAATTAAGACCACTTTGTAGAGATCTGTTTTCACTTTAAAAGAAAAAAAGTCAAATTAAATCCACTGTGATTCAATGCTGTATAACAATAAAACATTAAATATCCAATGGGGCTGTCTGTGTACAATGCACTGTCTACATCTACATGGGTTCATAACCACATTCTAAAAAAATATGTAGAATGAATTGGTGACTTTACCTTGGCCCAGTGTGAGAAGGTGTGGGCGAGTCCTGTGATGGGTTGGTACCCACCCAGACTCTAGCTCCTCATAACTCTGGCTTATTCACTTCAGGACCATGGGGTGATAGTACCTATTGCAGCAATATTTGGTACAAGGTAGGTTCTACCACTCTGTCACAACACACATTTGCATTCGTGCACATGGGGTCCAATTTAGAGAGGACAACCCAACATGCATTTTTTAGATATGGGAGGAAGAACCTACACAGACATGGGTAGAACATGAAAACTCCACCAGCCAGAGAGTGTCCAGTTGATTGACTCAAACAATAAGAGAGAAACTGAATAATCATGACCCATTTGTAAACCTACCTTCGAGGAAATATAACTTACAGAAATATGAGTGTAAACTACTAGTGCTGCCATCTACTCAAAGGGTGTTTCAACGATGGGGTGGCCATTATTTTCATAATACTACATTGCTGTAGCTGAATTACACTGCTTCCAAACATTCCAAAAAAGTCAAGTACTGACAAAAGAAAAAAAAAATCTACTAACCAATGATCCATAAAGAAATTCTTATGACCTCTCAAAACAGATGAACCAGGAAGAATGTGAAACCTACAGGGAAGGGCACCTCTGATCAGCAGCACCCCTGGGGTCATCTGAATAATTGTTCTGGCCCATCTACAGATCATAATTGTGTTTTACATGCATGTCATCAGCTGTTAAAAAGAAGAGCGACTGAGCAAGCAGCATTGTCAGCTCTCTGGCAGGGTTAAATGCAGGGTGTGCAAATCACACTAAATTCCAAGGTAATGGCTATTGTTAGCCAGCCTGTACAGGCTATTGTTTAAACAGATCACAAAGCCTGTGTTCTGCAAGCTCCATTACTCTCTAACTTCCTCCTTTGTTCTTTTGGAGCGCTATACCTCCCGCCATCAACAAAGTTGCTGGTTACCGTGGAGACCTGGTCAAGGCTGATTTAGCCACAGGCCTTTAGATACCTTCGGCAGTATCCATCATGAAAACAGTCTGTTGCTGGTAACAGGAAAACGTAAAAGACTAGTTGAGACTAATTAAAAAATATATAAATGTAACTTTATACAAACTACCTGATAAACTAAAAACTCAAAAAAAATCACTACACTCTAAAGTCATTTCTGACATCTAGAAACATGCATTTTTTATTTCTAGGGTCAAACACTATGCTCAATTTTAGCAACTTTTTAGTGACAATACATGTTATAAAAATTACCTACTTTAGTTTTGTTGTGCTAGCACAGATTCTATGGCAATTTTCCTTGGTGCTTACCTATATCCTAATTCATGTCTTTTTGTGGTTGTCATATAGGAACATAGCTGTTAATTATGCAGGATGAAACAGTTCTTTTTTCAGAGCTCTGAGCACCAATTCATGTCATTTGAAATGGGTTTAATTTCCTTGCAAACTGCGGATGCTATCTGCTTGATGTCACTTCCAGTACTGACTGAGCAACTAATGGCAACAATACTGGAGGACCTGCACGAGGGACCAGGGAAACCTAGCGTTTAGAAATATATTTTCTAGACACATCCTGTGAGCAGACAGTGACTCTAAGTCTGACTCTCTGTGAAAGATGCCCTCTAGAATTATCCAAAGAAAGGACATAATTATAAATAAATTTCTAGTCAAGTACAGCCTAAAAAACTTTTGTTATAATCTACTGTATGTAGCACTTGGCTGATACTATTGTTTCTGTGCACACACGTGCAATTAAATGTCCTACTTTTATATTTACAGTGGAGGAAATAAGTATTAAAAACATCAACGTTATTTCCAATGAGGCTATTTACATGAAATTCTCACCAAATAGATATTAACTCAAAAATTCAGAAATAAATAATTCACAACATTAGAAGCCAATAAATAATGTATAATAAGTTGGAATGACTCAGGGAAAAAGTATTGAACACCTAATTAAACCTAATTTAATAGCTAGGGCACATGCCCTGTTTGTAATGACAGTTTCTAAACACTTTGTATGAAGAAACCAATTGCCTGCAGTGCTCAGATGTGATTTTGACCCATTCTTCTAAAGTGATTGTCTTTAAATCTTGAAGATTCCAGGAGGGCCTCTTGCAAACCCTGATCTTTAGTTCCTTCCAAAAATGTTCAATTGGATTTAAGTCAGGTAATTGTCTGGGCAAATTCTAACAACTTGCCTTTTTTCTCTGAAACCAATTTAAAGCTTCCTTTGCTGTATGTTTTGGATTGTTTTCCTGTCCTCCTCCAAACATGATGTGTAGTATGATAGCCAAAAAGTTCAACTTTGGTCATGTCTAAGCAGACTACATTCTCCTAGTACTTCATAGGCTTGTCCAAAGGTTGTGTAGCAAACTTTAAACAAGCTTCAACATGTCTTTTCTTCAGTAATGGAGTCTTGAGGGGTGAGCAAAGATAGAGGCCATGCTGGTGGAGTACATTGCCTATTGTTTTCTCTAACAATTACCCCTTCTGCCTCCAAGTCTTTCTGGAGTTCTTTCTGAGTGGACCTTGATTCTTGGGCTACTCTTCTGACTCCATGGTGAGAAATACTGAAGTGGCTAGTTGTAGGTAGCATGATGTTCCTTCCACTGGCAGATAATGGTTCCAATGGTGCGACTAGAAAATTCCATAGTTTTAAAATACATCTGTAATTAGTTCCATTGATATGGTTTTCAACAATCAGATTGCAAAGGTCTTGGGAGAGCTCTTTGCATTTACCCATCATTAGATGTTTCCTGTGTAACACCTTTGTAGTAAAACACATTTTTATGATCCATCAATATGTAATAACTCGGCTGATTTCAATTTGCACAGATAGGAGGTGAAATTAACTTTCTAACTACTTACATATTATCAGCGGGTTCCTTGCCTTGGTGTTACTTTTTCTTAAGTGTGTTCAATACTTTTTCCCTGTGTCGTTCCATTTTATTACACATACCATTACAAATATCTTTACTTATGGCCTTCAATGTTGTGAATTCTTTATATTTGTGGATTTCCTATTGCTATAACCCTTGCCATATCAATTACATATTTTACACATTGCATTCTGACAGTATGTATGATGTTAACAGCAAATTACTTTTCCTAAAGCTTTAAGTTATACTTGATTACATTAGGAAAAACAGTTTATACTTGGTGATTTTAGAGACTAATGTCATATACAAATGATGCTAACTGTACATTTAATGTTTATTTAAGTGGTAATGGACCTTGGAAAACAAACCTTTCAAATAATGTTACTTCTTTATTGATTAACAGCATTGTCTTGTTAGCAATCCATTGTATGAATATCTTATTATGGGACACTATAAAAAAGGAAGTATATGCAAATTCTATTCATCATGCAAAAATAGGGTTTTTCATCACCACCAATCCAGTCGTGCTAGCAGATAGTTTCAAAAAATGTGGCAGTGGTAAGAAGAACAAATACAGACATAAACACAAAGTGATTTTCCCCATATTCCTTTAATTTAAGGCTGCAGCTTCACTACACAAAGACAAAATTTAAACATCCTTATAATGTACAATGAAAATAAAATTTACAATCGAGAGATCAACTCTCTTACAAGGAGTATACAGAGGTTTTCGAAAGAAACGGCATTTCAATACTTGGGCAGGCTGAGCCTGCAACACTGTAGCCGCATAACAAAGCACTCTTATGGACCGAAACCGAACTCCTCTTTTGTAATATATATATATATGTATATATATATTTATATATTTTTTACTTTTAATAAAACATTAAAGACTTTCTTTTCTGCAAACCTCAAAATAAACCTTTGGTAGCTGGCATTTCAGAAGATGAACATGTAAACTATTAAAAAAGCATCACCCTGTCTGAAATCACGCCCCACCCCCACCCCTCTGTTAGTTTATTATAATGGTGAAGACTGCAACTCTGTATACAGCTGATAAATTCCAAAATTGTTGAATGAATGTTGAGATGTTGGACTGGTTCAAAAGCTTCACTTCTTAACAGATGAGGGTTGCTGTAGTTTTCATTTTTATACAAGCATTGGCCCTTTTGTCATATTTCTGTTTGAATACAAATACAAAAGCAACAATCTTCTAAAGTTTACAATTTTCAAAACCAAAACTTCCAAAACATAAGAAACTGCTTCAATGTATTCCAAGAATGGCAAAATGTATTCCGCTGATTATAAATGGCAATAAGGCCCATTCACATTTCAGAAAAAGCAAACTTGGGTTCATTTATCTTAAATGTCAAACTCAGCCATCCCTCAAACCCTGCATTCCCAAGTAATGAAACTTATCATCGAAAAACTGTTACAAGTACTGGGCTAGCAAAGCCAAGATCAAACCTCAAATGAAACCATGAACAGGGGGAAAAAAATAAACAATGACTGTAAAGCGAAAGGAATGCCTTCAAATGAACAGACCACAAATCTGATCCCCTATATCACTCTATAAGAAATGGAATTCAAGGAAAACTTGAACTGATGGGGGAAAATAAATCTGGACAAATATCTGAAAAGCTGATTTTTTTTTTTTGTGAAAACTTATTAAAATAAATAACATTGCTTATTATGTGAATTGGAAAGGTCATCTACTTTTGTTGCAACAACAGTAAAGTAAAAATGGAGATAAATCAGCTTTTCTCTAAACTCTCAGTCAGTGTTAAATAATTGCAACTAATCCCACTTTAAATACTTTCTACTCATTCTTACTGAGGTACCCCCAAGGCAAAATTATCTCCTAACTTGTTCTGAGCTGTGCATCACATCTGTGCACTTCCTGCTAATCTGAGTGGGACTATTCTTCTCCCTGCTACTCAGCAATGTGCAATATTTTATTTGGACACAAGGAAATGCTGTTTCTAACAGGGCATCTACATGGTAGAAATCCCTGAATAGAAATTATCTCTTGCTTGATCCAGAAAACCTTGATTTTGAACTCAATCCGTATACTTAAGTACATGCAGGAATTTGATCAAAGACTGGAAACTTCTCAAAATATGCCTATTTCTATATAACTGTTTTGTGCCACATTTAACCTGAGAATAAATATCAAGACCACCTTCACCAGAAAACATTGCTCTAATATGCTATTGCCCAGACCAGCTGGGCTTCCCAAATGAATGGTCTAAAGGCTTTAATTAGGCAGTTTGTTTTCTTGTATCTAGCATTTCTATTCCAGAATAAGACAAAAAATAAAATAAAATAAACACAAAACCTGAAGGTCTATCTTAGTAACCTCATGCAAACCAATGTTCAAATGTAAATGAAATTTCAAAAGCAATGTGAGGAACGTTTTAGTGCAATAACCCCAAGTCAAATTTCTGCAAGTTGGCTGGCCATTCTCCCTTCTGAGTTATCAAATTATGAATTTATATAGGCCAAAGGTTAAAAAGTAAACACTTCCCATTTCTCTGTAAAGGGTTAATTACCTGCTGGTGACAAATATGCAGAAACTTAAAAAAATAAAAAAAAAATTGTATACTTTTTATTCCACATTTGAATAAGAGCAGCCTGGATATCTGAAGTAAAATACTTAAATTCAAGAAGGTAAATTTATGTGGGAAAATATGTAACAGAAGAGAAGTGCATCAGGGTAAGAACGTTTTTTGGTCACTGGTATACGTTACAGTTCAACTAAATTGCTAGAAACTGCTTTGGAGCTCTTAGCAGAACTTGTGCATTTGCTGCTAAAAGGTGAGTTGATGGGTCAAGCCTATTGAGAACAGCCACCTTTGATAGCAGGCATGAACATTGATACTGTATAAATCTCTCATGTTTCAATAAACTGTAAATTATTCAGACTTGTGTTTTATCTTCTAGATATCATCAAACCAGTAGTAAAGGGAGAGAGCCAAAATCTGTTCTGCAAACTAAAGATAAAATAGTTTCACTAAGTCACAGGTCCTTGATTGAAAAATATAAGATAATGGATAGTCTATAACCCACTTCTTTGGTTTCTATACACAAACTCTTCTTCACTACAAAATGAGCACAGCTCAAATGCTAATGAATCCGACAAATGAGCTTAAAACTAGATGAGGACCATTTGGAAATGAACGTCTGTGGATTTCTGGGAAAGTGGTTGAAAGATTTATAAAAATAACGGGAGGACAACATGTGAATGCTACAAAAATAAAATGTCTAGGACACAAAGAGTAACCTATGGAATATACGCCATGACTACAAGCAGAAAGGAGAGATTAATAAATGTAATAAGACTATTACAGTCAGATAAACAAGTAATGGATGACAAAGTATGTATAACAAGAAAAAGGATAACACAAAGATATGATAAGCACACTGCAGCTTGGTGAAGAGTTCACTTTGTTGTAAGGCTGAATCCCTTCTATTACATCCCTTTTCCCAAAACCTCTTATGCACCTACCTCTATGTGGTGGTAGTGATTAGAAATTTGAAAGGTCACCAAAACCACAACTCTCAGAAGGGAGTATATATTATAATATAAAAGATAGGATGACCAAGCCTTCATCAAAAAATGCAAAGTAAAAATTTGACTGGGGAAGGAGTGCAGGGAGGTGCCGATATGTAGCTGTCAATTATATCGATTGTCATAAAAATTCCTCTTCCTGTCACAAATTAGAATCAAGTTCATAGAGCCATATAACTTTCAAGCACTGTATGGTGTTTAAAAGCCATAATGTGGGCTTTCACATCCAACTACCTACTCGTTTCCTACTAGCATAGTTTGTTTTGTTTAGTTTCATGTTCTCCAGGATCTTTCTCATTATTATTTTGTAATACAAGTATTCTAGAGGCAAGCGACTCAGCAATTAGAGGATACCAGTACTGCAGAGTTGAATACAAAAAAAATGGCACTAAGAGGAAAAGAACAAAAATTATAAATTTAAATTCAGCACAAAAAGTAATAAACTAATATGTACAAATGCTCCTACAACTAAAATTGTTTTGAGTAAGACAATGGTCTAGTAAGCAAGTTTTTTTCTTTGCAATAATATAAACATAGAATTTTACACTGGTTATCAGGTAATTATTTTACTTTGACATTTCACAGCAAATTGCTTTATATTGCCAGAAAAAAAAAATTAAATATCAGACTAAAAGAAAAACCTCTCCCCACTATGTTTTATAGTTTTCATTTCAGCTTTTATAAAGTAATCACAGCTGAGAACGAGAAAAAAAATGAAAACCTTTTAAATCAAAACAGTATGTGTTTAATGTGCGTCTTTCAGTTAAACTCACATCTACTCAGTTAGCCTGGGTTCCAAGGTTGATCAGTGGTGCTGAGCGGTCATTAGTGATTGTTTTCCTTAGCCGGACACCACGACGGATCATGGTCAGCATATCACCACTATCTGCTGGTTCTTCCTGGCCCACCAAAGACTGTGTGGGAATAGACTGTGTGTGGCTTGCCTCTAATAACTCAAAGCACCTGTTCTCACTGATGCTAGTTGTAGTTGGAGACCTCACTGGTAAGTGGCGCTGTGGTGGCAGATAGGAAGATGGTCGACTACCACTAAACAGCTGGTCAGTACTCCCGTGCATCTGGCTGGGTATAAAAGAGCAATAAGGGGTGCTGATTGCACTCAGACTCTGTGTTGATGTGCACAAGTTCTGCTTAGCGTGCACAAGCTCTACCTGCCCCACAGGCGTGCCAACATACTCTTCACTGCCAGTACGCCCAGCACCAATAACATTCTTTTCAGTTCCAGAAAAATGTGATGCCTTTATGGGCACCTGTGGGGTGGAAATAGGGATTGGTACACCCCCACTGATTGTGCCACGTCGGAAAGTAGGCTTGGTTGAAGGCTTGCGGCGAATAGTTGCAACATGGGAAGGGCGTACAAAAGGTTCGGGATCAGCAAGAAGACTGACAGTAGAGGCTGGTCGCTTAGCTTGGAACATCTTGCGGTAGTTGAGGCTTATATCACTGTTACGTGGGATAGTAGATGACTTGTCAAAATCAGAATGATCTGGTACTTCTTCCACCCCATGTAGAGAGATGTAGTCGTAATCTGCAACTGTTAAAACAAAAAAGAGTACATTACAGTGACCTTGCAATAAGAGTAGTATATCACTAAGCCTTAACAGATTTGCAGAACATGTAAATAATCCATAATAGTAGAGCAATAACTACATAATTCATGAACCAATCCTTCAAGTACTGAGACATTTTTAAATTCACTGACAATAGTCCAAAGCACACTTAATAATAATTTCTCTGAAAGAAAAAAAAAAAACTATTTGACAGAAACAAGTTTAAAAATTTCAGCCAGCTTGTTCTTGTTTTGGGTTTTCTTATTTCTGTAATCAATCTATTCAGAATTAATGAAAAATAACTTTCACTCCTGATTAATCCAATTTAATCTAGCAAGAGCTTTGGCCTACCCTGAAAGCCTTACAGGTGTGTTCAGAAATGAAAGAGAAAACTGATGCAAATATAAGAATATATAAGCTCCAAGAATTATTAGGCTGTATACAATTTGCTCATAATAGATTATCATTACTTTGTATTTTTATTTTCAAGATAGGTAAGCAGTGATCATGTTAGTAATTCAACAAATTTACTTAAGATATAACAGATTTGCTTCTTTGAAGCTTAATTTCTGTGACATTGTATAAAAATTCTGGGAAAAAATGTCCCAACTCAACATGAAGGAACAATGTTTGGGCAAGACCAGGCATAATGTGCATTTGGCCAGACCCTCAATAGTGTGTTACTGTTGTTGATTTTGTCTTACATTAAATATTAAGTTTGTTTTCATTTTGGTACTTGGTTCATTTGAGACGTACTGTTTATAAGTGACACATTTTGACCAGATTTTCAAACTATGCAACTAACTCTACCTTTTGCATATTTCAGCACTCAATGCGCATGCTTGGGTAAGCTTGACCTGAGTCAAGCCGTGCTGTGAAAATGCCAAGGTTTGAGCAACTAAGCCAGTGTCATGATGTAATACAGCAAGTTAAGCTTAGGATTTCAATCATAAACTCAAAGTACTACTCTAACAGGAAGTGGATCAACAATGGGGCAAACAACGTAAGACTATGTCTTTCTTCTAGGATTCCCGAGACCTCAGAAAGTGGAGGAACAGAATTAATGTTTGTGAGAGGCCAAAACCAAAAAAATTTAAAAAATCAGTAAAAGCCACATTTTGAAGCACCTGAAAACGCACTATGGAATCATCACTAACTAAATATAAAAGAATATGATAGAATGGAACAGAAGTAAATAAAATTTCAAAATTGGACTCTTAATTGGTAAGACTGAAAGCATATAGACTACTGCCTCCAAAAAAACTGCATTATTATTAAATTTTCAATTAATAAAAACAAAGCCTATCAGAATTGCTAAAAACAAAATCTTGAAGCTATTTATATCACTATAACTAAATGAGCAACAAGTTCACTCAATGTGACAAAACCAAGCACACCTCACAAAGACAAAGGCAAATTAGAGACATACCATGAAGAGATGAATCTTTCTTTAGAGCTGTTAAGAAAGATAAAATATTTAAAAAATAAATATATACATCTGTTAGCATAAAATGATTCACTACTGCTTACATTATGAAGTTTACTGCATAATTAGGATGTAGCAGGACTAATAAACAGCAGACTTGTGAAATGACATCTGCAAAGGTGCACATTAGTTGGGACTCACCATGAGAAGGGATTGTGTCCTCTGAACATGATGGCGTTGTCGTCTGAGTACTATACCCACTGGAACAATGAAGGGAGTCGCGGCTGCAGCGTGACACCTCTGAATTGAGACCTTGTCCCAAAGCAAGAGCTAGGTGTTCTCTGGCCGTTGGTGGCTGTAGGTGAGATGGAAAAATGCTTAACTTATTTTAACTAAACATAGTGCATACTTTAAACAGCTGTATTCTTTTAAAATGGGATTTAAAAAGTGATGAGATGATCTTCTCATAAACATAGAGACAGTCAGTGACTGAGTTTTGAAAAGCAGAAGGCAGTGTGACACAATCCATTATCCTCTCTCCCTTTCTTTTTATATGAAGCTTCAGAATTTGAAACAAGCATAGGGAAAAGTCTAGGTTATGTCAGGTAGACTTTATAATACAAAATGAGAATTTGTTTGCAGTAGAAATATACAAGTAAAAAACCTTTCACATTATAAGAAATAATGCCAGAAGACATTAAATGTTATTCATTATCATAATCAGAAAATACACCGATGATTCTTACAGATAAGGTTATAGATAGAGTTCACTAAGTCTCCTACAGCCAGTAGAAGCAGAATAGGGGAATACAAGGTCTTAAATCTACTGTTTTTAAACTTTGGGAAATCTAAAAATGCAAATCTGATGGCAACAATTGGAACTTTGGAAACAGAGGATGGCTACAGTCTGACAGTGTTGAGTCTGCCTTCTTTCTAACAGGTGTGATTCAGCAGTACAGTAAAACGTTAAAAGTAATGTGCATTGACTAGTACGATGACTTTTTAAAGTAATGCATAACCTAACACTTTACCGAACTGAAGTAAAAAATACCTGTGTTACTGTTATTACAGAAGCACTGGGTGAAAAGTACAGCCACGCAGAAAGAGTGTGCTGTGTGCAATTTGATAACAGAAGCCTATAAAGTAAGCGTCAGATTTACTAAACAAACTTATAAAATACAAGAGAATTATCATTGGCGTCATGTTTATTTTCAGATGCACGGTGGCCGATGGATGAAGTTTTAACTCTTTTTTTTGTTTAGTTTGATGATGCTGGAGCATTATGACAAAAAAGAACATCAATAAAATGACTTGTTAATGTAAATATGTATTCTAAAGAAACCAGGTTTCTTACTTAACTAGGTTATTCACCTTAACCCGGATGTGTGTGCATGTAATGTACTTAATGACAGACATCAACCAATTTTAAGATATATGCTTGCCCTTGTGTGAAATATGCCAGTTAGTTATATACAAAATAAACAAAAGAAAAGACAATAAACAAACTAGTTTAGAAAAGATATTTGCATATTACCCCTTTTGTGTTCAACTAGTTAATAAATCCAGAGTCAAAACAGAAATTGCCAATAAGCTTTTCAACTTAAATACCATAAGCCTGGAGGGCATCAAAAGAAAATGAGGGAAAAAAAAATCCTGTCAAAAAAAAAAAAAAAAGTTGTAACCTTTCACATATAGCCATGACCTTCGCTGTTCTATGGGTAACATTAGTAAAGGTCCAAACAGATTTAGGTTTATGTTTACCAACACCTTCTTAATCAGTTTCTCAAAGTAGGTCGGTATGCAAGATGTTAAGGCAGCTGGTATTGCACTGAACTGTTTACAGAGACTGGGCATAAATTCTAAATCCTAAGACACCTTGAATATACAGTCAAATATTGGCCATGGCCAGAGATGTTTTGTGCAGTACCAATGTAGACACCTGTTTATTCTGTCTGATCCTGTCTTTGCATTTACTCAAGCTTGTTGTAGACTCTTTCTTACGTCAACGTGATCAATGAAAAACTTTTAGCTCTAGCTTTCAGTCTAATATTCTGCTCCACAATCCATAAAGCAATTTTAATTCCCTAAATTGGTCTCACAGTTGAAAATCATTATACCTCCCACCAATTAAAATTGATTAGTCTTTATATTATCTTCTATAATGAACATGGATGTCAGTTTGCAGGTTCAGTTCTACATCCCTGATGGAACATCTTGTTTCTGTTTAGCAGTTCCTTTAAATTATTAGTAATCCAGAGGTGGTAGTTAAGCTATACCTTTACTGGTCCTCCAAAAAAATATGCAATATAAATTAATAACTATTTTAAATACAGAGAAGAGAAACTATTTGTATACTATCTATCTATAGTTCAATATCTAGAAGATTTGACAGAAATTTACTGCTTTGTACACTTTTCAATCAACAAGTACCAAACAGATGTACAGTTCAGCAAATGGATAGGTGCAAAATAAAAGTGTTTAAACTTGCTATCCCAAAATTGCATAACAACAAAACCTTAAACACAGACTTAAAGCTCAATCAAAAATGCTGTATTTGTATTTGATATACCTACATGGTGTTAGTTTGGTTGCAAATTTGGAATAAACTAAATACATAACATTTTTACTTTCACAAAAGCCTCAGGTAAAAAAAAACAATACATAACTAAAACTAGTTTTGGCCTGAGGTCCCCTACAAAGAAGGGGATCTGATTGTCAAAAAGCCATGTTTGATATCCAGTCAGTGTGAGATGGCTGAAAGACTGCCAAAACACCAGTGCCATCTAGTGGACAATATTAAAACCATCTTAAGCAACAAAATGAAAACTATATTGACATCATTTTTACCATCACTGCTTATTATTTGACTGATGCCTTTATCCAAGGAGATGTGCAAAATTCAATATACAAGTGGTTATAGTTCTTTCTGTTTTTCCATTGGAGCACAAGTATGTGAATTGATTTGCTTATGGTCACACAGTGTTAATAGTGTAACTAAAACCCCACAACCTCAGGGTTTGAAGTACGAAATAAAAACTTACAAGTTAAACCTATAGATGACTCTCATCTGAGAAATGCAGCTATTTAATTACAACTGTCCTCAAAAAAGACAAATGGGAATTTACCACCACCACTTATATTTGCATGCATGCATCCATCCTTGAAACATTTTTCCCACTATGTCCAATTCAAGCCCTCAGGGCCCAGAACCTATAAAGGCAGCATTTGCTGTAAGGTATAAGCCAACTCTGGACAAGGCACCAGTTCATCACAGGGTAAACTCATGCAAAAATGCCTACTTGCTCACACCCAACCTAGGTTGTTCTTCTTCTTCTTTCAGCTGCTCCCATTAGGGGTCGCCAGAGCGGATCATCTTCTTCCATATCTTTCTGTTCTCTGCATCTTGTTCTGTTACACCTATCGCCTGCATAAACTCTCTCACCACATCCATAAACCTTCTCTTAGGCCTTCCTCTTTTTCTCTTCCCTGGCAGCTCTATTCTTAGCATCCTTCTTCCAAAATACTCAGCATCTCTCCTCTGTACATCTCCAAATCAATGCAATCTCGCCTCTCTGACTGTCTTCCAACTGTCCAACTTGAGCCGACCCTCTAATGTACTCATTTCTAATCCTATCCATCCTTCTCAAACCCAATGCATATCTTAGCATCTTTAACTCTGCTTTCTGGTCAGTGCCACCGTCTCCAACCCATATAACATAGCTGGTCTCACTACTGTCCTGTAGACCTTCCCTTTTACTTTTGCTGATATCCGTCTGTTACAAATCACTTCTGACACTCTTCTCCACCCATTCCACCCTGCCTGCACTCTTTTTCACCTCTCTTCCACAATCCCCATTACTCTGTACTGTTGATCCCAAGTATTTAAACTCATCCACCTTTGCCAACTCTACTCCCTGTATCCTCACCATTCCACTGACCTCCATCTCATTTACACACATGTATTCTGTCTTGTTCCTACTGACCTTCATTCCTCTCCTCTCTAGAGCATATCTGCATCTCTCCAGGGTCGCATTAACCTGCTCCCTACTATCATTACAGATCACAATGTCATCAGCAAACATCATAGTCCACGGGGACTCCTGTCTAATCTCGTCTGTCAACCTGTCCATTACCATTGCAAATAAGAAAGAGTTCAGAGCTGATCCCTGATATAATCCCACCTCCACCTTGAATGCATCTGTAACTCCTAATGCAGACGTCTCCACAGTCACACTTTCCTCATACATATCCTGTACAACTCTTACATACTTCTCTGCCATTCCCGACTTCCTCATACAATACACAACTCCTCTCGAGGCACCCTGTCATATGCTTTTTCCAGGTCCACGAAGACGCAATGCAACTCCTCCTGGCCTTCTCTAAACTTCTTGGGTACACCGTTCATAACTTTATCCAACTCACTCCAAAATCTTTCTCACCCATTGCACACCCATCTTGCGGGGCATATGGACTAACAACATTCATCATCACACCTCTAATTTACAACTTCATAATCATTACTCTGTCTGACACTCTCTTCACCTCCAAAACCTCCTTCAGAATAAGCCCTACTCCATTTCTCCTCTCATCCACACCATGATAGAACAATTTGAATCCACCTCCGATCCACCTGGCCTTACTCCCCTTCCATTTAGTCTCTTGCACACACAATATATCAACCTTCCTTCTCTCCATCATATCGGTTAACTCTCTCCCCTTACCAGTCATACTGCCAACATTCAAAGTTCCTACCCTCAGTTCCACTCTCATTACCTTCCTCCTCTCTTCCTGCCTACAGACACGTCTCCCCCCTCTTCTCCTTCTTCGGCCAACAGTAGCCCAATTTCCGCTAGCACCCTGTTGACTAACAGTACTAGTGGCGGTCGTTGTTAACCTGGGGCTTGACCGATCCGGTATGGAAATTTGTATTTTTGTCAGCATATTGATTTGGCAAAATTTTACACCGGATGCCCTTCCTGACGTAACCCTCATCATTTATCTGGGCTTGGGACTGGCACAAAGAAACACACTGGTTTGTGCATCCCCTGTGGCTGGGTTTCACACACAACCTAGGTGGACTGGTCAAATAAACCAACACATATCTTTGGGAAGTGGGAAGAAAATCATCAGAAATAACTGAAAAAGGTGGAAAATCCACTAAGACAGAGACAAGGTCTGAGATTAAAACCCAGTTTTCTGGAGCTGTAAGGCAGTAACTTTACAGTGCCCAAAACACAGGCAAGTTATATCAAATATACATTTTTAACATCTAGGGCAACTCAATCAAGTGAGTCGAATGCTTTATTAAAAACAACAAAGTTTGCAAAAAACTCTGCCAATATTCATGTCTGTGCTCCATGAGAACCATCAGTGCCAGGAGGCGGTCATTGGTGGACTTTTTAGGCATAAAACCAGACATCTCCAGTCAATGGCAGGTAAGCAGGTGATTAAGGAGGATGACCCTAGAAAGGACCTTACCTGGCAGAGAGCAATGTTATCCCCCAATTTTTGCCGCAATCCAGGAGATTTCCCTTCCCTTTTAAGATAGGGACGTGAATGTCCTGTTTTCCAGTCAGTTGGGATGATGCCCGTCGAACAAATGGAAGCAAAAATTGCTTGCAGTGCAAGGAAGACAGTCTTAACCAGCACCCTAGAGAAATTCATCCCGGATGCCACAGATCCCTGCAGCCTTCCTTACCCTCCGCTGTTACACCACCTGTACAATCTAAGGTGAGATTGGGTGGTTCACAGCTAATTGGAGGTTCACCCTCAAGAACTGTGGATACAGATATGTCCAACATTCTAGCCAGAGGATCAGCTTTAAACAGCTACTCAAAATAGCCAGCCCAGCGGGTCACAATTGCAGAGTCATCCTTAAGGACCATTCCACCACCTACCCTGACTGTGACTAGCCGAGGAACAGATTTGAATGTGCATTATGCTTTGATTCCTCTGTAAGCAGGACGTGGGACACTAGACCACAGATGGTGTGTCACTTGCTCACAGATTCCTCTAACAAACGCCTCCTTATCAGCCCTCAGAACCCTTGTAGCCATCATTCTTACTTCCTGGTGCAGACCAGAGATGCAAACAAGCCGTGCGCTACAATTGTTCTTGATGATATCCAGAGTGCCCTGCAAGTCATAATGCCTCCTTCTGGGAATACTGGCAACTCCAACAACACCCTCAGCAACCTTCAGGGTCTTGTCACTGAAGCTCTCCCACATCACATTAAAATCAGCAGTCGCACCCAAGTCTGCATGTTCCTCGCACAAGCTGCGTGCAAACTCATTAGAAACAGCCTGATCTTGGAGTCTGGCCAGGTCCAGCCTCATTCTCCTAGTAGGTGGTAGCCTGCTGGACCCAAACTGGATCTTCAGAGTAGCCACAACAAGTCTGTAGTCAGAATTCATAAACTTGTCACTTCTGTAGACCTTGTAGTTCTGAAGAAGCCTCCAGGGTCTGCCTATAAGGATGTGATCCATCTCCTTCAAAGTACCACCCGTATTGGAGAACCAAGTCCAACGATGTGGCTCAGGTAGCTGGAACCAGGATGAAGTGATCCACAGTACCTGACCTCTTGCAAAGTCAAGGAATATGGAGACACTTTCACCACGGTCACCAGACCCATGGGGACCGACACAATCCTCATAGCCAGCCCTATCAGTGCCAGTGGTCTTAGTGAAGTCACCCCTGACCAGAGGAGTGTCACCTTGCTGGCACCCATCACTTTCACCATGGTCACCAGACCCATGGGGACCGACACAATCCTCATAGCCAGCCCTATTAGTGCCAGTGGTCTTACTGAAGTCACCCCTGACCAGAGGAGTGTCACCTTGCTGGCACCCATCAACCACTGAGCGAAGTTCAAATAAAATGTCTCCTTCATCAAGACATCACACACCACGATCGGAGCATAAACTGAGACAACAGACATGGCACCCATATAGTGCCTAAATCAGAGTCTCATAATATGCTTGTGGAAAGGAGCGACATCGGAAGGAACCGATCTGCCACAGCAACAGTTACTCCTTAAGTATGATAGCCATTAGAGTGAAGAGACGAATAAATGGTATATTCATCTACAGAGATCTGGCCAGTCCCATGTTTGCAGAGTTTATGAAGCATCTCCGACAGCAGAGGAAGATGATCTTCATACCAGAGAGACAAGGCATTCCACCTGGATGGGCCGTCTCAAACTGGGACTCAAGTGCTGCTCTGCAGCGGGAGATGCCTCAGCAGCAGACTAGTTCCGATCAACACATCTTGACCCCTTTGGCTCTCCAAAGGTTTTGACTCTTCCAGGGATGAGGATTCTGGGGGCTCTCCCCCATCTTCTTCATAATGAGAGCAGCCTTCCTAATGGTGGCTGCAGGAGAGCTTATCCCAAGGAGAGCAGAGAGGAGTCCTGTCTGCTGTTTTGGAGCTGCATGAAGTTTTTACGGTGGCTGAAATGCCAATCCTGCCACCATGCCCCAAGATTTTCCTGCAAGTTGGAGGACCACTTGCGGGGCATATCCAGTAGGATAAAAATATCAATTTTCCAATTAATCATTATTTTACTTTTAAGATAATTTGATTTCAATTCTTAAAATCTCAAGATTAATATTACGCATCTCTATCCTGCTAAATACATACTATACTGTATATTTTTGCTTATCTTCATTTTTTGGTGTCTAGTCCAGTATATGTTGTTAATGTCCCTGTTAAGACTTTCTACAGAAAAAGCACTTCATCTAATCGACACTTAAATCAGATGTGTGGACTTACTATGGATTTAAACATTGTGTCGGTAAAGAACAACTGAATAAAAGCAAAACCATATGTAAGCTGTGAAACTCGGAAATACTGTTGTAACGCAACAAATCTGAGAAATCATTTATCCCGACGTAACCCATAAATGTATTCTCGATCTAAACGAGTAAAGCCTAAGCAATCTACAATGGATGCGACATTCAGCTTTAAGCTTCCATTCAATCTGCCTTGTGCCCAAAAGCAAGCAGACAATTGTTGCAATTTTCAATGCAGCCTGCGATACCAAATTGAGTATGTGAACATGAATTAGTTCCAGAAGTTGTACTGCATAGAACACATTAGCGGCGTTATTAGTCATGATGGTCAGTTCTTTTTCTTTTATGTTCCATTCACCCAAATGCCGCTGTCAACAAGCAACAACTCTAGATTCACATTTTAAAATGCTTCTTTTTTGTCTGAGGAGGAACTGTGAGAACATATTTGAGACTTGTGAATGTGACTGCTAGAAGTGAGCAACTGAAGAAACATGTAACTTGTAGAATTATAGAAAGATACGAGTCTTCCTGCTGTATCTTTAATTTCGACTAATTCAAGATTTTAAATGTTCAAGAGAGGAATGAATTTGACTAACAGTTTAGTTGAATGATGTCTACAGGGAGATTCATAAATCATGAACAGGTTATTGAACAACATTTTTTATTTAAGAAGCAATCTTTGATTATTTTATAATAATATTTGCAAGAAGATATACAGTCATATGAAAAAGTTTGGGAACCCCTCTTAATTCTTTGGATTTTTGTTTATCATTGGCTGAGCTTTCAAAGTACCAACCTCCATTTAATATATGACATGCCTTATGGAAACAGTAGTATTTCAGCAGTGACATTAAGTTTATTGGATTAACAGAAAATATGCAATATGCATCATAAAATTAGACAGGTGCATAAATTTGTGCACCTCAACAGAGATATTATAGCAATACTTAGTTGAGCCTCCTTTTGCAAATATAACAGTCTCTAGACACCTCCTATAGCCTTTGATGAGTGTCTGGATTCTGGATGGAGGTATTTTTGACCATTCTTCCATACAAAATCTCTCCAGTTAAATTTGATGGCTGCCGAGCATGGACAGCCCTGCTTCAAATCATCCCATAGATTTTTGATGATATTCAACCCAGGGGACTGTGACGGCCATTCCAGAACATTGTACTTCACTTTTCCCTCTGTATGAATGCCTTTGAAGATTTCTAACTGTGTTTTGGGTCATTGTCTTGCTGGAATATCCAACCCCTGCGTAACTTCAACTTTGTGACTGATACTTGAACATTATCCTGAAGAATTTGTTGATATTGGGTTGAATTCATCTGACCCTTGACTTTAACAAGGGCCCCAGTCCCTGAACTAGCCACACAGCCCCACAGCATGATGGAACCTCCACCAAATTTGACAGTAGGTAGCAGGTGTTTTTCTTGGAATGCAGTGTTCTTCTTCTGCCATGCAAAGCGCTTTTTGTTATGACCAAATAACTCAATTTTTGTCTCATCAGCCCAAAGCACTTTGTTCCAAAATGAATCTGGCTTGTCTAAATGAGCGTGTTTGGGGTGCGAGTGCAGAAAGGGCTTCTTTCTCATTACCCTGCCATACAGATGCTCTTTGTGCAAATTGCGCTAAATTGTAAAATTATTTACAAATACACCATCTGCAGCAAGATGTTCTTGTGGGTTTTTGGAGATGATCTGTGGGTTGTTTGTAACCATTCTCACAATCCTTTGCATATGCCGCTCCTGTATTTTTCTTGGCCTGCCAGACCTAGGTTTAAACAGCAACTGTGCCTGTGACCTTCCATTTCCCAATTACATTCCTTACAGTTGAAACTGACAATTTAAACCTCTGAGATAGTTTTTTGTAGTCTTCCCCTAAACCATGATACTGAACAATCTCTGTTTTCAGATCTTTTGAGTTGCAAGCACAACTTGCAATTAACACCTTAAATACCTTTACTCATGATTGGACACACCTGTCTATGAAGTACAAGGCATAACTATCTATTCCAACAAATTTGGTGTGGCAAGTAATCAGTATTGAGCAGCTACATACATTCAAATCAGGAAAATTACATGGGTACCCAAATTTTTGCACAGCCAGTTTTTCACATTTGATTTAATTTCATACAACTAAGTACTGCTTCACTAAAAACCTTTGTCTGGAAAACACCCCAGTACTCAGATGTTCCTAGGAAATGAAAGACATACCACTGTTATCTTTTTTGCTGAAAGTAGAGTAAATTATTATGCAGGCTGAGAGGGGTTCCCAAACTTTTCATATGACTGTAGATGTTTTATAAGGTAAATGCCACTGCATTGTATTAAAATAAGGAGAACCCCATAATACAGTTAGGTCCATAAATATTTGGACAGAGACAACTTTTTTTTCTAATTTTGGTTCTGTACATTACCACAATGAATTTTAAATGAAACCACTCAGATGCAGTTGAAGTGCAGACTTTCAGCTTTAATTCAGTGGGTTGAACAAAAAGATTGCATAAAAATGTGAGGCAACTGAAGCATTTTTCAACACAATCCCTTCATTTCAGGGGCTCAAAAGTAATTGGACAAATTAAATAACTGGAAATAAAATGTTCATTTCTAATACTTGGTTGAAAACCTTTTGCTGGCAATGACAGCCTGAAGTCTTCAATTCATGGACATCACCAGATGCTGGGTTTCCTCCTTTTTAATGCTCTGCCAGGCCTTTACTGCAGCGGCTTTCAGTTGCTGTTTGTTTGTGGGCCTTTATGTCTGAAGTTTAGTCTTCAAAAAGTGAAATGCATGCTCAATTGGGTTAAGATCAGGTGACCGACTTGGCCATTCAACAATTTTCCACTTCTTTGCTTTAATAAACTCCTGGGTTGCTTTGGCTGTATGTTTTGGGTCATTGTCCATCTGTATCATGAAACGCCGCCAAATCAATTTGACTGCATTTAGCTGGATTTGAGCAGACAGTACGAGTATGTCTCTGAACACCTCAGAATTCATTCGGCTGCTTCTGTCCTGTGTCACATCATCAATAAACACTAATGTCCCAGTGCCACTGGCAGCCATGCACGCCCAAGCCATCACACTGCCTCCACCGTGTTTTACAGATGATGTGGTATGCTTTGGAAAATGAGCTGTTCCACGCCTTCTCCATACTTTTTTCTTGCCATCATTCTGGTAGAGGTTGATCTTGGTTTCATCTGTCCAAAGAATGTTTTTTCCAAGAACTGTGCTGGCTTTTTTAGATGTTCTTTAGCAAAGTCCAATCTAGCCTTTCTATTCTTGAGGCTTATGAGTGGCTTGCACCTTGCAGTGCACCCTCTGTATTTACTTTCATGCAGTCATTTCTTTATGGTAGACTTGGACATCGATATGCCTACCTCCTGGAGAGTGTTGTTCACTTGGTTGGCTGTTGTGAAGGGGTTTCTCGTCACCATGGAAATGATTCTGCGATCATCCACTACTGTTGTCTTCTGTGGACGTCCAGGTCTTTTTGCGTTGCTGAGTTCACCAGTGCTTGCTTTCTTTCTCAGGATGTACCAAACTGTAGATTTTGCCGCTTGTAATATTGTAGAAATTTCTCGGATGGGTTTTTTCTGTTTTCGCAGCTTAAGGATGGCTTCTTTCACACCTGCATGGAGAGCTCTTTTGACCGCATATTGTCTGTTCACAGCAAAATCTTCCACATGCAAGCACCACACCTCAAATCAACTCCAGGCCTTTTATCTGCTTAATTAATAATGACATAACGACGGACTTGCCCACACCTGCTCATGAAATAGCCTTTGAGTCAATTGTCCAATTACTTTTGAGCCCCTGAAATGAAGGGATTGTGTTAAAAAATGCTTCAGTTGCCTCACATTTTTATGCAATCTTTTTGTTCAACCCACTGAATTAAAGCTGAAAGTCTGCACTTCAACTGCATCTGAGTGGTTTCATTTAAAATTCATTGTGGTAATGTACAGAACCAAAATTAGAAAAAAAAGTTGTCTCTGTCCAAATATTTATGGACCTAACTGTATGAGGACTCTAAAGGAGTCACAAACTAAAGTGACTGCTACTGAAGGGACTTTGTGGGCTGCAACTGTTTTGTGGGTGCTTCACTCACAAAAAGAAAGGCATTACATCTGGAGTCTGTCAAAAGGCACAATTAAGTCACCTAGAAGACCATTCTATTGTTTGATGAGAAAAAAATGAGCTTTTTGGACATTATGTTGAACTCCATGTCTGGTAATGTACAGAACCAAAATTAGAAAAAAATTGTCTCTGTCCAAATATTTATGGACCTAACTGTATGTGTGGACTCTGAAGTGGAAATATATGTTAGTTAAATTATGGCGAATTCTGAATGACTGCAGTACATTGAAAGTTTTATTTTTTTTTATATTTAAAGAGCAATGATATTTTGTTCCAAGTCTTCCAAATACTGATGTTAACTATTCATTATAAATCAAGTATTTCTTCTTAAATGTCATTACATGCTAATGCATGTTATGAAGTTACCATGTAGACACTGTTCAAATAAGGTGTTACTGAAATTTGTCACATTGTATTAATGTTCTCTATGAATGATTAAGTAATCTCAAAAAAGGCCAGCACTTCAAATGTATCAGTGGATGCTAATCCAGTCAAGATAAAATCAATATTGAATCGAATTTGGGTATTGTGAATCAAAACAATCAAATAGAGACATCAGTGCCAATACCCAGCCCTAATATCAGAGATAAGAGGTCAAAGTCTACACTGACAACACAAAACCATAACCAACTCTTCTACCTCTCCCTGTGACCCTGTACAAACCTCTTAATTTGTCTATGCTTCAAAGACAAAAATACATACAAGTGAAACAGTTTTGTTTAGTGGAAAGGTGCTACATAAAAATGTTCTACAAACCAAGTTGATGCTGTCTGTTCAAATTAAGATACCCAAAACTGAAAAAGTAACAGCAACTATATTCCTTACATTGATGTTGTAATTTATAACATTTGAAGACTGTTCCTTGTATTATTCATTTATGATTACTTTTGAGTAGACGGATTTCTTCTCTCTTATGAGAATCTAAATTCAGATTTACTTTCTAGCTTTCAAACAGATGACCAGATGTCAGACATCCTTCTTTCATGGTCTAGTCTTCCAGATGCATACACTTTTATCATTCCTTAAATAATGTACTTCAGTGTTGAGAAGCCCCACCAATGAAACATATGTACATTTGTTATTTGGTACACTTTATTAATCCCAGAGGGGAAATTGCTTTTTCGAATGACCTACATGTCCCATTATGTACACAAGACAGAGCAGCTCAGTTCATAAGGTACAGTATTGTCTGACAAAGTATACCTGCACTCTGATTCTTCCAGGAGTGCTGGCATTAAGAGTGAAGTTAAGGTGCATAATTCTTAAGACTGTAGATAATGTTATATTATCACTGAGACTGAAGTATCTACTGTTCTCACCAGGGTTGTGCAATTGTTGCAAAAAGCTTCAGACTCCAACTCCAGTTTTGGTAAATTTCTACCTGCAACTTTTAACACTAGAATTACCAAAGTCTACAAAAAAACTTGTAAACCCGGCCTACCTTAAATCCCTTCGCATGTCTCCTTCAGCATCTTTTGTCTTGTAAATGTGCCAATCACAACAATCAACAAGCAGCCTACTATTCCATCCCCCCATTGCCACAGAACAGGCACAAAGTTCTCCCAGTTCAAGCCTTGATTATGTGGGAGTCAGGTACGTAGAGTTGTATAGGGAAATAATAGATTGTTATTTGGAACACATGCATTTCATATGTATTCTGTTTCTACAATAATCTGTGTAAATACATTGTTAAAACAGAAACGTGTTTCATATTTTAGTAATAAATGACAAAATATAGACATAAACTATATAATGTGTGAAGCCTGAAGTCCAAAGATCAAATAAAGACTTTCACAAAAGGTTCAAGGATGATACAACAGCTTCCGTGGCTCAGCAGTCAGAATTGCTGACTTGTAATCTTGTAATCAAGAGGCCGCAAGAATCGATCCTGGGTGCTGCAAAACGGCAGATTTACCGTTTTGAGTAGTGAGCTGCTCTTATTGTTGATATTATAAAATAAAAACATACATTTAGTTTGCGTCTGTAAATTATAGTACTAGTAAAAGCTTTTTTTCACTTTTATTCACTCAGTCACGATCACGATACATACTAACCCCCTCCCCCCAGGGATCTGGCGCTGTTAGTTTTTATTTGAAACTGGGGTAAAACTGTAGATGTGAGTGGATGGACAAATTTATGGTGGGAGGGAGAACGGGTCATGACTGAGAGAATACAAGTGAAAAAAGCTAACTTTTACAAGTACCATAAATTGCAGAGGAACTTCGTCATCACTTCTTACAAGAAAAGGCAAAGGAAAAGGAAACAGAGGATGCAAAATCGACAAGCTTCTGTTCCAAGACAGCTGCTTCCCACAGGAAAGCAAACTCAGTCAGCATCAGGTGCCTCTTCATTGTAATAGTAACCACAGCATAAAGTATATTCATTGCAAGACGTACACGTCATAAATGTAGGAAGGATGGTCCTTGGGTGTGTGGGAACTGTTAACATTTGAATTTGACAATTGCATATAGCGTGGAACTGACCTCTCTATACTATTCTTTCCTCTGCATGTCCTGGAGTACAAAAGAAACTCCACCATGTGCCAAAATGTAGAGACTGGGCAAGATGGAGGAAAAACAAACCAAAAAAAAAAAAAACACGGTCACTGATTATAACTGCCGCAAGATGGTAAGTGAATAAATATGAATAATGTTACATCAGTGTCACAATGTTTTCCAAAATGTACCATACAGGTCATAAAATGAATAATTCCAAATATATGTTTCTGTTTTTTGTCAGTGCGGCTTTGATATTATAGACCATAAGGTGCATATTAATTCAGCGTAAGCAGGACCACTCAATAAAACTGAATAAAAAAAAAATCAAGTGACAATGAGATACGAATAAGGCAGATTCACTAGCGTTTGTGTGTCAGCTTTTATCCATCCAGATCTGAGAATTTCCAGTTCCACTGTCTCAAAACACCACTCGCATCTACAGTTATTCCCAGTTTCAAATAAAAACTAACAGCGTCAGAACCATGTGAGAGAGGGGGTAGTATGTACCCTAACTAACTTTTACAAGTACTATAAATTTACACCAGCTGTTACAGACACAAGTCAAATGTATGTCTTTATTGTATAATATTAACAATAAGAGCAGCTCCCTACTCAAAACAGTAAATATACAAGGCAGTCAGGATCGAAACAGGGGACTCTTGATTACAACTAGGCAATTCTTACCGCAGCACCATGGAAGCTGTTGTATCTTCCTTGAACCTTTCGTAAAAGTGTTTATTTGATCTTTGGACTTCAGGTTTCACACATTATATAGTTTATATAATATATAATATATGTCTATATTTTGTCATTTACTACTAAAATATGAAAAACATTTCTGTTTTAACAATGTGTTTACACAGATTATTGTAGAAACAGAACACACATGAAATGCATGTGTTCCAAATAACCTGTTATTTCCCTATATACAGTATCGCTAGGTACCTGTCTCCCAGATAATCAAGGCTTGAATTGGGAGAACTCTGTGCTCGTTCTGCAGTGGTGGCGGGGGGTATGAACAGTAGGCTGCTTGTCTTGATCGGCACATTTACAAGACAAAAGACGCTGCCGGAGTGGTGCGAAGGGATTTAAGGTGGGCTGTGTTTGCAAGTTTTTTCATAGATATTGGTAATTCTAGTGCCAAAGATGATAACCTTATAATGATCAGTTGCAATTATTAATTTACACTATTGTAAATTACGACTCATACTCTCACCTCTAAGTATGTGGCAGGACGGGGATCCTGCAGGACGTAATTAACATAAAAGCTATGGATGTGTCTGTGTTTTGGGGGGTTGGGTGGGGGATATCTTTTCACTCACATGAACAGATAACCATCATCGAGAAATATAGAATGAGAAACTGTGGATGCTCAATAAAAGTCTAGGAGAAATGTCAATGCTTCCAATATGAATAAAAACATTACCTCATAAAAAGTTATTTATGTATTAAAAATCCAATCATAATACAGGTATTTCTATGGTGTTTTCTAGGTGGCAGATATTCAACGCATATTGAAGAAATGGACTAGGCAGATGTGCATGGAACAGAAACAGGCCACTACATGAGTTTAAAAAAGATGGGGAAGCCAGATATCTGGAGCTGGTAGTAACTGGTTTTAGATTCAGATGAAAAGAGCTAAACTATCAGAATTGTATTGAATGATCCCTGGGTCAACGCAAATTGTGCTTGAGACAAGCAAGATGTACTCCCAAGATAGCATTAATAATAATAATAATAAAAAAAAAAACAAAAAAAAAACTAAGTAACTTACAATTTTATTGCTGGCAAACGCTGTGTGTTACTGCCTTTAAGATCCTTGTTGATTTTTCATTAAAATAAATTTTTTTTTTCTTTTATTGTTTGTGGATAATTTACTTAGTTCATTAGACATCAGTGCAGGTTACTGGCACAAAGCATCCCTCTCTGATGTGTGTATAACATATGTTCAGCCTATAGCTTTCACTGGCACTCAGTGTTGGTTCATATGTTATCTGCATGTCTTTGTGGTGCTGCATAGCTCAAATCACATGGCTTCTCCTATGCAACAAATGAAGCCACTTCTGCCCAGCTTGTCAACAATCATGTAAAGGGATGAAGTTTAAACCAAAAATGCAGTATTTGCAACTGGAATGTAAGTGTGCTTTTATTAGAATGTTAACCACAAAAATACTGAAAGATGTCACAACTGGAGTTATAGTCTTACTTTATGAAAGCCCTTGAATCTCAAGTGCTGGACTTGGAGTCAGGTAACAATTTTGAGGCCCCAACACACATATATATGCCAAAACACATATAACTTGCTCTTCACAGCCCATTTAATGATCATTTAAGTGTGTGTGTGTGTGTGTGTGTGTGTGTGCGCGAGAGAGAGAAAGAGGGAGAATGCTTTGACCACCCCCATTCAATCAGTCAGCACAATTTAATTTATCAAATAAACAGATGCAAGCCGACCTTTTCAAACGACCCTGATATGTCATGTACAGAATGGGTAAGTATTATGACTGGGTTAGATGTATGCTTCACATATTCTATAGTTTATGCCTACATTTTGTAACATTTATTACTAAAATATGAAAAAGTTTCTGTTTTAACAATGTATTTACACAGATTACTGTAGAAACGGAACACACATGAAATGCATGTGTTCCAAATAACAATCTATTATTTCCACTCTAAAACTTAACTTCACTCCCAGATAATAAATCAAGGCATGAGCTGGGAGAAGTTTGCACACTTTCTAAGTCAGTGGGGGATGGAATAGCCAGCTGCTTGCAGCTTCTCTTTATCGGCACATTTACAGGACAAAGGACACTGGCGGAGAGCTGCGAACGGTTTTAAGGTGGGCCGGATCTACAAGTTTTTTTGTAGACTCTGGTAATTCTAGTGTTAACAAAAAATCTCATACAAACATTTTTTGCCAACTCAAACGTGTTTTAGCCTTTCAAACCAAAACATTGTTTTCATTCATAGCGCCAAAAAAATTAGTAATGATTGGTAACTAGTATTTCAGTAATGAATGGGGCAAATGCACTTAGTCATGATGCAGCCAAACAAAATGACAGTTTTATTTGATAAATGACAACTTAAAAAAACACTAATACATTATGCACATTAGAGTTATTTGAGTAAACTGACGCCATAACTAAGTGCTACAAGCAGGTCTAAACAAAAATGGCTGCAATAAATAAATTTGCACAGCCCATAGATATGATTCATCCATTATTATATTATAAACTACAGCACAAACTGCAATATTACCTTTCCCACCACAGAGGTGTTCATAATTCTGTGACGGTCACTGGCTTGTGTATAGGCATTCTGTGGAGGAGGCATCACCATTCCATTTTCAGTACTAGGATAGTCAGTCCCTAACTTCTGAGGAAGATTACTTATCATCGCCACCATTTGCTCCTGTCAAATAGTAAGGAAGATTCATTGATGGCTAGAATAACAAACTTGAAAACCTCTGACATCACAAAGGCCCCCCTTAAAAATGCTCTGAGGATTTTCATACATTGATTAATACAAACAGACACTGATATAAACTGCAGCTTCAAAACATAACCAGGCCCTTTTGTACTTAAGCACAACTAATCCTTTTTGAGTCATTCCTAAGCCAAGAGCACAACAGCAAACATGCCACAAAACAAACAAAAAAACAACAACAAGCAAGCCACATCACTGAACCACAGAGAAATTTTACAGCAAAACAAACTTGCAAGTCATGGGACAAAGAACATATTTGGCCATGCAGGAAGACAACTGCAAATATGGCCACAGAAAGATCACCTTGCTAAGCGCCACCATGCCAGGCCCCATGGCTGGACTCGAACTCATTGAAGAAGGAGAGCCACCGTGCTCAGTGGGCGACAGGCAAGGTTCAGAGGTCTCTGACGAAAGGGAGCTGGCTGACCTCTGCAGGCAATGAATGAGAATGCAAATGGGGGGACATATTTACAAATGGTGATTTACTGATTAAGTTTTTTCAGAAGGCCATTTTTTTTTTTTTTTAGAAAGAAAGAACGAAACTTAGATGTGGTAACAGTGCTACACTTGCAGCAACAGTTACACAGAAGGACATAATGCTTCAGAGATATTAACATTTCAGAATTCTTAATTTTTCTTTACACTTAACTATGAAATCACGAGGAAACCACTCATCAAGGATAACACAGGACATTCGCCCAAATGAAGGTACACTACACAAAACACAAATACAACAATAAAATGCAAGGATTGCACATTTACTTTAATCACTCTTTTATGATCACAAACTTTGAGATGACAAGCAGCAGAGGAACATTAATACACAAATCAAAAGGAGTATTAATGGTAAAGAAGGTGCAATATGAATAGCTTACCAGGCCTGGTAATATATTTTTTATTTACCTCCAAAGCCATTCATTATTCTGCTCTACTGAACACAAACTGCTGACCAAGTTTTACATCTTATACAATTCTCAACTAAATGTGATTTTTTGCAAGTGGAGAAATTTGCCTGTAATTTGAAGCAAGAATAGCTCAAAAAGAAAAACATTCCAAAAAATCAAAGCATACTCCAGCACACCAAGTAATTCATCTATCATTATAAACTTATTTCTCAATCATCAGTAGATTCATATACACAGGAATACCAGCAAGTTTTCCAAGAAAAATCCTTAATAGTTTTTTTTTTTACCTGACTCACACCATCAGGAATCACAGCTGATGGCGGTCGAAGATGAAGCGCTTCTGTGGAGCTTGAGATAGAATCCAAAGAAGGAACATGCCGCATAGAGGTATTCTGATAGTTACTGTGTCAGAAGAGGAAATACAAACTTCATGATTACCTTCCATAAAATAAACAGATTAACTTAATGAAGATGGTTAAAACATATCAAATATCAACATATTTCAGCAAGTAATCACAAATATGAGAATTGAGGATTTGAACTATAGGAGTCCACTGCCCCTGCTAGTATACTTTTACCATCTTGTTTACCTGCTGATGCTGCCTTTTCGGGATATGGTACTGCCTGGGGATGCTGGCGGGGTTTGGTAGGTGTAGTTATAATCTGAACCTTTCAGGTCCAAGATAACCTGTACAAGAAACAGAAAAATACAGCTATAAGCAATACTTGCTTGTGCTTATTTCAAGCTGCTAATTACCAATCACCAGCAAAAGAAATAGTTATCCTGTCACTATGCAACTCACGATCAAAGGCATCAAAAGCTAGTGTAAGCCAGTAAAGCTTAGACATTTTCTAATAGCTTTACTAGACCCCTTCTTGTCAGGGATGCAGCCCTTTCTGTGTCAGTTTGAGAGAATGACGTATTCTGTTGCATGATCACCAGATTTATGGATCTTTGCAGAGAGACCAATGATCATTTTTGTCAGCATATTAACAGCTCCTAAAACAATTAAAAACTCTGAGGATAGAGGGTATGCAGTAACTTTTTCAATTGATCTGCAGGATGGCTATTAGGATAAAATCTACAGCACTAAACACATTCTGAGGACATGCAAAACATGTATTCATTTTACCTGTATATGTATTTAAAGAGCTTCTGCAAAAAGACAAATTTTCCCCTAGAGACAAAGTGTTGTATTTGAAGTGACAGAAACCCAAACAATGATTTGTCTTTGCTTCTTACCTTCACAAAAGGTAAGACAAAACAGATCATTTTTTAATTATATTGTGACGCGTGAGTCACTGTCTTGCACCCCAAAACATGAGGCAGAGTGTCAGTACTTTAGCAAAACCAGCTTTATTCAACTTGAAACAGGAACGGCACAGTTATTTATTGTAGCGGGATCTACCACTCTCCTATATACAGTCACAGCGTTACTGGCCAAGTAATACTGTTCCCTGCATCACCCATTGACAACAGCCACTTATAGCATGACTGCGATCGGCTCGGATTTGTTTTGGCGGCGAGCTGCTGCAGTGCTGTGAGCCTGCGGTAGCCCCAGCAACATTTAAACGTCTTCAACAGACGTGGTGAGCGCGCTTCAGGATGCTCTTTGGGGGAGTCCCAAAAGAGTTCAGAAACATCACAACCCTAACTCCCCATTACCCCACCAAAAAACCACTCCATCTGGGCAAAGAGACCATTAAAGTCGAGGCTCGACCAGACGGGAGAGAATGTCAGCATTGGTGTGTGCAGCCCCGGGACGGTGGTGAACATCAAAAGCAAAAGCCTTCAAACTATTAGACCACTGAGTGAGCAGGGCGTTCATATCCTTCTGTTTGTACAGCCATTGCAGCAGGGCGAGGTCAGTCAACAGGGTAAACCGTTGTCCCCAGATATAGTAACGTAGGGCCACTACCACCCACTTAATTGCCAAGCACTCCTTTTCAACAGTTGAATAATTGTGCTCCCTGGATAGAAGCTTTCTCCTGAGAAACGTGATAAGATGTTCTTCACCCTCAAAACACTGTGAGAGCACCGCTCTTAAACCAAATGTGCTGGCATTTGTTTGTAAAATAAATTCCTTTGAATTTGAAAAGTCTGGATTAGGCAGAACCAGGAACGATGATAAAGCGGCTTTTAGGTCCAAGAAAGCTCTCTCACAGGCGTCGGTCCAGACAACACTACGGTTCTTTCTTCCTTTTGTCAAGTCAATTCGGGGGTCAATCTGGGCGAAATGTGCAAAATTGGGAATAAACCGCCTGTAACACCCCGTGAGCCAAAAGAAGGCACGAGCCTGCCTTTGTGTTTCGGGACGGGGATATGCAAGCACCTCCCCCACCATGTCCATTTGAGACTCGAACAAACCCTCCAACATGGAATATCCCAGATAGTGGGTTTGCAACATATCCAGCTTGCACTTCTTAGGGTAGACCGTCAACCCCGTCAGCCATAAACTGTCAAGCACCACCTGAAGGTGGACAAGATGAGATTCCCAGTTGCTACAGAATGTGATACCGTCAAGACAGGCACCTGTGTACATGGAATGGGGATGCAGGATCTGGTTCATCGTTCGCTGAAAGGTCAATGGTGCACCGTGGAGACCAAAAAGGAGCACCGTAAGTTCAAACAACCAGTCCGGAGTGCCCAACATGGTTCTTCTTGCAACTAGACTCCTCCAAGGGGACCTGCCAATAACCCTTTGTGAGGTCTAGTATGGAGATATAAGAAGCTTGCCTGAGTTTTTCTAACAGCTCGTCCACACGTGGCATCAGGTATGCATCTAACTTGGCAATCTTATTCAAATGCCTAAAATCAATACAGAACTGAACTGTCCGGCTTTGAGACGAGTACAATTCATCTTCGCCATTTGCTCTTACTCGGCCGAATAACACCAAATTGAAGCATCTGGTGGACTTCCTTGTGTATCACTTTCCATGTTGCCTCTGGTAGGCTATACGTGGACACCTGTACAGTAACACTGGGCGTAGTGACAATCCTGTGTTCTGCAATTGTCATCCGGCCAGGAGCTGCCAAAAAGACGTCCGAATTCCCCTTGATCAGTGATAGCAATTCAGCTTTTTGGGTGTCAGTTAAATCGTTCCCAATGGAGACCTATGTCTGGGGGACCACTGTGGCCATGGCCATGACCATGACTTCATGAGGGTCCTGCCACTCCTTTAAAAGATTAATATGCAAAATTTGTATGGTTTTCTGTCGCCCAGGAATTCTGACTTTATAATTTACTGGGGACATACACTCTTCTATCGCTGCTGGCCCTTGCCATTCGGCCCAAAATTTAAGTGGATCGGATGAGATTGACACCAGCACGCGATCCCCCCTCTTAAACTCACAGAGTTTACTCATCTTATCATAATTATGTTTCTGTGCCTCCTGCTCACACTGCTGATGTTCCACTGCAATAGAGGATAATCTGCTCTTGCAGCGAAACAGCGTGGTTGACAAACCTCTCCCCACTGGGTGTCTTGCAAGTCCCCATCCATTCTTCTGGAAAAATGCCCAACATCCTGTGTGGTCGGCAGCCAAATAAAAGTTCAAAAGGGCTTATCCCAATGGATGCTAGCAGGGCCTCCCAGACAGCAAACGGGGGGAAAGGCACTACCGTATCCCAAGAGGATGGATCGTTATGGGCCACCCGCTGAATCATCGGTTTCAGGGTTCTATTAAATTGTTCAGTCAGGCCATTTGTCTGCGGATGATTAATCATGGAGTATTTAATGCTAAAACTTTCACATAGCTGGTTCATGACGCAAGACATAAAGGGCGTGCCACAATCAGTGAGGATCTTGCAAGGGATACCAATATATGTGAACAAGAGTGCTTATGCAATAGTCCAGGCGTCCGCCCACTGTACCACGGCTACTTCTGGATATCTTGTGGCATAATCGATTAACACAAGCATATACTGAAAGCCACTTTTACTACTGGGAAGCGGGCCAACAATATCTAATCCAACCCTCTCAAAGGGGATGTCTAAAATAGGCATCGGTACAAGGGGTGCCATGGCGGGTCTGTGAGTGGAAACTATGACAGTCAGTACAGGCTTTACAAAACTGCACCAAATCCCGGCACATATTCACCCAATAAAAGCACTTTGAAATGCATTCCCTCATCTTTTCCACGCTGAGGCGACGCCCCAAAACTTGAATGTGAGCAATTTTTAAAACCTTCTTCCTAGGCTCATTGGTACTACCAACTACTTGATACGTCCATCAACAGATACAGAAAACCATCCTTAAATAAAAAATGCGTTGTTTTAAAATTCAGATCCTCACTCTCCAGATAGTAAGGGTCATTTGTGACATGGGCTTGTCAGAATGCAAAATCCAAGTTGTTGTCAGCTCGCTGTAGCCGAGCAAACTCTGCCTGGATGGCACTCTCTGCTTCCTTTGTGTTCGATGCAGCTGTCCAGGGTCTTCACTTGAGGTTTTGTCCCCCACCTCGCTGGATAACTCCAGCTCAATTTCAATCCCGGATACTTGATTGATGTTGCCTGTGGCGAGCACCTCACTATCCACTGGGGGGGAAGGCGCTCTGCAGGTGGCCAAGACCCGTGAGAAGAAGGTATTCCTTTTTCTTATTAGGAGTGGCCAGTGTGAGGTGTCTGATGTGGCAGTCCAACACAGAAGTCAGGCATGGTCGTGTAATATTGTAGCCAAGTAATATTGTTCCCTGCATTTATAATATTCCTTGCATTACCCATTAACGACAGCTGCTTATAGCACGACTGCAATCGGCTTGGATTTGCTTTAGTGGCGAGCTGCTGCAGTGCTGTGAGCTTGTGGTTGCCCTGGTAATAGATAAACAGATCTGCCAGAGACGCGTTGATCGTGCTTCAGGACGCTCTTCGAAGTGCTGTCCCAGTGGGGGAAGTCCCAAAAGAGTTTAGAAACCTCACAATATAAACTGAGCAGAAAATCAATAACAACCTTGTACAGCTCTCAGAACTTCAACCAGAAGGTGATAGTTTTGTCTTCATAAATGTTAGCTCCCCGGTTCCCTTAACACAAGAACACAGCATTACACCGTGGGCAATAGAATTAGTATTCTTAAAATACTGTATCCACAATCAGAACTCTACACTGTTGAGAGAGATCTGGATTTGTTCCTTGTTGTAAAATAAACCCATGCATTACTAGCAATTGCGACAAACATCAAAATAATGATCAATGACATAACATAGGTGTTTGTCTTCATACTTGTTACTGTTACATTCTGCTATGTACTTCTAAAATGTTTATTTGTATACTGTATTGAGGATTTGTTCTGTTCTGTGTATTGTATTGTATTGTATTGTACTGACCCCGTTCTTTTTGACTCCCACTGCACACCCAACCTACCTGGAAAGGGATCTCTCTTTGAACTGCCTTTCCTAAGATTTCTTACATTTTTTTCCTACTGGGAAAAACCCCTACTGGGGTTTTTTTTTGGGAGTTTTTCCTTGTCTTCTTAGAGAGTCAAGGCTGGGGGGCTGTCAAGAGGCAGGGCCTGTTAAAGCCCATTGCGGCACTCATGTGTGATTTTGGGCTATACAAAAATAAATTATGTATTGTACTTGTCCATGCTTTTATCACATCCCGCATCAATCAATGTAACTTGCTGCTGGCAGGTGGCCCTTCTAATCTTCTATCACAGCTTCAGTTGATTGAAAACTCTGCTGCAAGAGTCCTTACTCGAACCAGCAACAGTGAGCACACAACACATATTCT
Source organism: Polypterus bichir lapradei (assembly GCA_026402145.1). NCBI lineage: Eukaryota > Metazoa > Chordata > Cladistia > Polypteriformes > Polypteridae > Polypterus > Polypterus bichir. The sequence goes on from JANRMT010062856.1 coordinate 38,411,820, forward strand.
GCTTCGCCTTCATTGGCTCCCTGTGTCTTGCAGGATTGAATATAAAATTCTATTAATAACCTACAAAGTTTTAATTGGCCTTGCACAGGACTATATCAGTGACCTTCTAAATCACTATGCTCCTGTTCGCCTACTAAGGTCCTCTGATTCTGGTAATCTTGTTGTGCCTCACACTAACCTGCACTCTATGGGCGACAGGGCCTTTTCAGCTCCATAGCACCCAGACTTTGGAATGACATCCTGAAATTAATTAGATCAGCTGACTCCATTCATTCTTTTAAAAAAACAACTTAAAACTCATCCATTTAGGAAGGCTTTTAACTTAACATTCCGCCCTTTCTTTCAGTTTACCTCTCTGTCCAGGTGCTCAGGATAATTTGTGTGTCTGTTATATCACAAATTTGGTTACTTGTTAGGTTTTTCTTTTAGTATTGAATTTAGTATTTTACTCTGGTTTATTGTTCTTTATTCTATTTAATGCTTTGTTATCTGTTTCATTGTTCTATTCAGGAAAACATTAGTATCCAATGTTACATATACCCTGCTGTTTTTTTTCTAAGACTCTTGAGCATGGGAAAGGCGCTATATAAATAAAATGTATTATTGTTTGAAAGTCCACATTTTATGGAGAAAGCAAGCTTATATTTACACTTCTGACAAATACAAGAAAATATAAAAAAATGTAAAATGTAAAGAATGTAAAAACTTTAAAACAAATTTTTTCCTGCTCATCACCAACTAACCTGCTCACTTGCTGGGGGCAATTTGTTAGGCTCTAGTGTTAAGGTTGTAAGATCTTCCAATATGGACTGAAGGTGTGTCACTTCTCCCAGCATTCCAATCTCCTCATCCTGGTAAGGGAAACAAAATTACATTTTAAAAGTGACCACATTTTTATTGATTGACTCAATTGCTAAATACATGTAGTTACCCACCAGCACAGGCCTCAACATGGAGACAAATGAGCAAAAACGGCTACGCTCCTCAATCAGAGCCCGACATACAGCACGCTTCTCTGTTTCTTCTAACAGCATGTATTTGTCATTGACGTCTTGCAAGGCACTGTCTAGCTGCAGACGAGCATCATCTTTGCCTAAATTATAAAAACAGTGAAGAAGACTCACTTAAATAAATAAATAAAATAAATTAATAAATAAATAAATAAATCCTAAAGGTTTACCAGTTTCACAACAAACACCGATGAGACAAGTAATTCTCTAATAAATGTGATTTACAGTTTTTAATACTTGATTTTGCTGTCCATCTACCTTACTTTCACACAGTTTTTATCATTCTCAGGTTGTAAGACTGTATTACTTTTATGAGGTGCTCTTGCCCTTATTCCATTATCCTTTACACTGATTAGCTGACAAAATGAACTAAACCTAACAATCTGTAAATTTGGCATATTGTTTAATACATCTACTTTGTGCTGGGTACAAGTAATTTTTTCCCCAATTATGTCCCAATTATTATCACAATTCCAGTGGGACACAAGTTTACATGCACTTTGTTAATATTTGGTAGTTTGTTAGTATAAAATCTGTGGAGGGGTTATACAATGAGATTTAAGGAATCTTAAGTTTATCTAAACTTCTGACTTCAACTGTATATGACTACTGCCTCCATGCTTGACATTATGAACAAGTACTCTTAGATTAATGGACAATCTCTAACTTTCACCTAAATAATAAGTTAATGTTAAGAATTAAATAGTGAATTTTGGTCTGTCTCATAATTTTGGCCTGGTAATTTATGTCTCATAAATTGATCTATAATAAATGTATAATGCAAATCCCCACTCAAACAGTATGGTAACAGTGGAAAATACAGTTAAATCATTTGGTTAAAAAGAAAAGAATATTCAGAAAAATCATCCACTTTGAAATGTGAGTTGTTGCTTGTGAATTATTGGTTTTCATCTATCATGTTTAAACATTTATTTTAATGAACCTCTGTTTACTTTTGGGATTTTTTTCTGCAACCACTTTTTATTTTGCAATAAATCTTACCAAGAGGCTCAAGCAGTTGCTCTGACTGTAAATCTTGGATTTCACCAATAGATGGCAGCATTCTCTCAAAATTGTTGGCAGAAGTAAGCATAAATAGAGGTATAATGACTATAAACATTTTTCCAATTTTATTGTTTCACCTACTCAAAAAAAAATCCTTTCCCTAGAATGAAATCTTTACTAGTCTAAAACATTAAGAAATGAACAAATATTAGTAGACTGATGTGTCATGAAGCATGATTGGAAATCACTGATTTTTTTGTGAAAGAACATCTTTTATACTATCAGCATCAGTATTATAGCAATTCTTCAGAAATGTTACTGGATTCTTATTACTAATTACAGCACCCTTCCAAGGTTTTGATATAAATTAAAGCATACCATATTTTGTACAGGAGGGAGACAGACTATTTGCCACAGGTTAACTTAGTAATTGCTTTACCTGTTCCAGTTTCATCATATTTTACCAAGTATAAAATGTGTATCATTACATTTTTAAAAAAATGGCATGACACATTATTTTAAAGGAAAGTTTCTAAGAACTCTGCTTGAAAGTTGTATAGTTATGGATATAAAGCTTCATAAAACTAGTTATGTGTACTGAAACATTCAGAGAAAAGCAGTATTATTAAGTACATTTATTCTTGGACTGTCAATAATGGAAATAACAGGGGCAAAGGGCAAAAATACCCCCAGATTAAAACATTTTCCAAGTAAAAAACCAACTGCAGGGCAAAAAAAAATTAACCCAAATTTATGTGAAACATTAGTGATGATTTAGTAAATATGACTGTCACTATCATACTAAAATTTAGCTTTAACACACTGATTCTATTTAATGTACTTTTTAAATACTAAAATTCATAAAATAGCAAAAGTGACCAGTGTAAATCTTCTGCAAATACAACCAATACACCACCTCATAAACAGCAGCCCGTATTTGATAGGCCAATTTAAAAACTATTGAAAAAAAATTAAAGTCACACTAGCTAGAAACATAAATGCATGGTTATATTCTAATTGACTGGCTAATGTTAGGTAAAATATTGTGTTAGCAAACCAGGTTATAAACTTGTATTGTTGGCTATTAAACTGTGGTCTACAGATCAACCGTGGTCCACAAGTTCACATCAAAGAAAAGTGAGGCTTGAATCCTACAGAAACATCTGCCAATATAGGTTTATTTTGGTATTTATTTGCAATAATCAGACTGCCCAATCCCCATGGTACCAAATTCACTTAGATCCACAAGGTGGGGATCTTCCACTATCATTAATCACACTGTCGCACTAGTGGAAGTTAACTATAGTGTTCCATCAACTTTGATATGCATGGGAACGTGGAGACGGAGAATAATGAGAGTATGGGATTAATAATCAAGAAATAGTGAAACCTTTAATAATGAGCATCAAGAAAACAGTATTTTTCTGTCCTTTACCACATTATGAACATAGGTACCTATAGTCAATCCTGGCACCTTTCTGCTTTACAATAATTCTTTTATTAAGATGAACTAATGGTGCTATATGCACATTCTATGTCAAATACTACAGGAGGGGTGTCAAACAGAACACAATAGGTGTAGGTTTTAATTTGTTTAAATTATTTTATTTAATTGTTTTAATTAACAAAGTACTGCTTTCTAATAGTAATACACTGTTTGCCTTAAAATTTTATTTCCTTTTTAAGATTCAAACTCCTCTTTTTCCCCTTGTCTTGATTTTATTTACTTTAAGACTCACAATCCTTATATCTCCCTTAACCAGCAACAAAATGATTCATTAGCAGTAGTAACTGGTTACTAAATAAGTGTCGAGAATAATAATTTAGTTACTATGGGCTTTCAGGATTTTCCTGTACTACAATAACTTCCTTTAGTGCTGTTCTTTCATGGTCCACTCATGTGCTCTTGTTGTCACTGCCATCTTTTTTTAATATTACCTTTACGGCCAAGGGGTTGTTATGGTTAACTGATGAATTTTTTTTAAATAAATGTGGTAATTATAACAAATAGTTATGCTAACAAGTGAGTTTTCGTTATATTATTCTTTGGAGAATAAATGAATCTCTCTATATATAAAAAAAAATCCTGGAATGGAAAATCAAGGCGACGATACGTAATCTTCTCAGAAGTTCTCGGAAGACATTTAAAAGACCCACAAGACAAAAAAGACTGGCCACGGAGCGTCTCACGGGGACCGTAAACATGGGACTTGGTGCCAAGCGATTGTCCTAGGGCAGTCTCGCTGGGACATGGAACATAAGATTCTTGCAAGACAAGTCCTTTTTATCAAATAAGAGCACGGACAGCCAGCAAAACATTCGTCATGTAAAGTCACATAGCACACACAGATCCTGTGCTCTCAGCAAAGAAGAAAGAGCAGCACGGAGAAAAGAGACCCAAGGCACGATACACATGCAGAGAAAGGTACAGAATATGAAATCAGTAAAATTCGAAAGTATTGTAGTGTCCCAGCCAAGCTGAAGCCTTTTTTGTTTTAAGTGACTGTTAGGTCCGAACGAGGGAGGGCAGAGTACAGCACGAAAGACTGATAGCTGGGTACTGATTGATGCGGTAAGGGGGAGCCGAGACCCGTGGGAGGAGGGGTTGGAGAGGGTGCTAGAAAGCTGTGTTTGGGGTTACGCAGTCGGCGATTGTTAAAGTAGAACTTTTGTGACATTTTATTACGTCAGCTGCTATAGTATCAAAAAAAAAAATAGTAAAGATCGCATTGATACAAACAAAAGGAAATTAATCATCAGAACCAGGTGAAATTGAAAAAAATAGCAGGACAAATGGAGGTCAGAAACAAAAGGCAAAGAGTGTAAAACAAAGTCTTTTCACCTTCGGATCATTCAATGCACAAAACGTGCATGTACACAATAAGGGACCATATGCTATTGAGAATTTGTGGTTCCGCACAAAACTGCATATCCGATTAACCGAACAAAGGGGTTGGCGCTATACACATGAAAAGCAGGTTACAGATTATGAAAGCAGTGGAATTCGAAAGGCTCAAAAAAAAAAAAAAAAAAAAAACCCTTGGCACGATACACATGCAGAGAAAGTTAAAGAATATGAAACTAGGAAAATTAGAAAGTATAACAAAAAGAAAGTAAAGATCGCAGTATCACAAACAAACAGAAATTACTCGAAGAAGGGGAAATAATCACCACGGACCAGGGGTAACTGAAAAAAAAAAAAAAAAAGCAGGAAAAAAGAGGTAAGAAATAAAAGACAGAGTAGAAAACAAAGTAAAATGTCATAAAGAGGTTATAAAACAAGGGGGCCGAACACATGCAGAGGAGGTTAGAGATAATGAAAACTGGAATTCAAAAGACTCAAAAAAACGTAGGCACGAAACACATGCTGAGCAAGATACAGAATATGAAAGCAGAAAAACACGACAGTGTCAAAACAAAGAAAGTAAACATTGTATTAGCGCAAACAAAGAGAAATTATTACTCGGAGAAATAACGAAAAGGAGAATAGAGATTGAATATATGGACATGGGTGATATGTCAGAAGTATGTAAATATTGTAAGGCTTTGAAGTTTAATTCAGAGAATTTCAAAAAAAGGGTTTAACTCGCATGCATTTATTGGTTACTTTGCAAAAAAAAAATTAACTGCTGATGATGTGGATCGTTTTGTCTGTGCTGAAATTCCAAACAGAGAAACCTATTCTAAAATATGGTACAAAGTCATTAAACACAAGTCTCACGGACCTCATTTAAAAAAGATTCAGCATATTGGGACCCGAAAGATTCCAAATATTGTTTTTACAGAAGTTCTGAAATAAAAGTGAAACTAATGAAATAGCAACAATTCAAAGAAAAAAAAAAAAATCTTACAAGTGTGTATCCGGAAAACCAAACACGGGGGTTGGCAAGCGAAGCGAGCAGGGGGCGAAGCCCCCTAGTAAAATAAAATAAATAGAAATTGGTATCGGAATTAGACAATTTAGTAACATGTAATCAGTGATCAGTATCAGACTTTAAAAAAAAAAAATCTGATCAGAGAATACCTACTAAGTGTTACTTACTTAAACAATTAAAGTTTTCCTTTGATTTAATCAATATATGGTTTATGCTTTGGCAACCTTAATTAAATCATTTCATTTTACTATTATGATAAGGTAATATTTTATTTTTTTTGCAAAATACACTTGAGACTCATCTGTCTGATGTTACATGTTTTAAATACCACGACAGGAGATGACGGTAAGAGCAGAGATTGCAGCTGAACTTGCCATAGCTTTTCATAGTGCCAGCACCACCAGGCAGAATACTAATGGCTGGCAGAAAAAGGGGCAAGCATAATTGTGGTAGAAAGTCAGCACTCAGTTAGTAAATGTGACAAAAAGTTCAGCAATTTTCACTCATTTAAATTGACATGACGTGGTGGCAAAAATTAGCAAATCTAACATAGTCCATGACTAAAATTGATGTAAAATGACATCAACATTAAATCCATTTGCCGCTGAATGATTCTGAATTTCTCACCTGCTCCTCCCTGAATCCTGAATTAATGCAAGGCCATCGTAGTCGAGACATTTGTGTTTCAATTCACATTTGCACCAAAATGATGATGCATTTACCTTCTAACTTGCATGCTGACTTTAGCCAGTTTTCGTCATGCAAAGGTGAGTGGTATTAAAGCCTGTTCCTAACCTACCCTCCCCCCCAAACATTATAGTGTACATAATGAAAATCTTAAGTCTGCACAACCTTTTTAAAATTATTTTAAGTATATTGGAGGTTATTTGCCTTATCTTAATGACTGCACTTCAAATACTTGGTTTCAATTTAACAGAAGCACTTGCTTTCTATACAATTTAAATTCATCAGTTGCTGACTTTGTTTATATTGACTGTTATCTTGTAGATCTCTTTGCAGTTGAATTGTTGATGCAAATATTAAAATTACAGAGAATATTTTTATTTGTGTAATATGTATACATTTCTGTAATATCAAATCTAAACTTTATAATGCTAAATTATGTGAAAGCTGCAGATGTACTGATAACAGCAACATTCACTTTTCCATCTTAAGTTTCAAGTACACTCATATATTAATTATTGTTGGATTTTCAATTGTTGAGGATTTTTTTTTTTTTTTTTTTTTAACTGTTGGAAAAATTACTGAAAAGTTTAAAAGCACACATATCACAAGTTAAACAATATATAATAAATTTATATATGACCACATGGTAAAATAATTACACTTTGATAATGTACATAGTTTCAATACTAAAGTAAACTAGCAGGTACTGCACATAATTGCAAATTTGCTTCTCCACAGTATAGTACTATGTATCACTAATTAAATCTGTAAACTGATTTCTATTACAATAAAGGCGAAGCACAAGCTTATGTGACCTAAAATGCCACCTTCTGGTCTTTCACTAGAGGGATGTTTTTACAGTTATAAAGTGACCCAACCTGAAAGATAATTGATGGAAAGTCCAGCTTGACTGGCGCTAAACAGATATGACTGAGCAGACTATGCAAAGTTTCACAAATTACTCCAGACAAAAACCATTACAACTCAGACTGGATCCTATGTAGTTCAAACATGTTTTTACAAATTTAAAGGGGTTCTTACTCTAACACAGACCAACCAAAAGATCGAAATTCGGATGAACAATCTATCACATGATGTATATCACATGATGGTAAAAAAAGTGTTGTTTATCTGTTTAAGAAACATTGTCTGTACATCTACATACATACTTGCGGGTGGGTGAGTGCTAATATGGCCTAGCAAGCTACAAAAAGACACATTACAGGCACTTGAACGGACACCCCAGGAGTCAGCAGGGGTACTTGTATATATTACAAAGAGATACCAAGAACTTCACAGAGCAGGCTTCAAAAAACTTAAAAAGCAAGGATTTTTTTTTATTGTCCAAAAAGGAAAGAAAACTGCATTCTAGGCAGAAAGCAGACCAAACCCATCATATCCAAAGCAGACAATAACAAACAAACAGCAACAAAAACAGTCTGTGAGGAGTGGAATGTGTCTGTAGACCAGCCTTTGCTGCTCACTTGTGTGTATGTGTGTGTGTGTAAGAAAAATCCCCGAGATTGTCAACATGACGTTTTAAGATCCCTTAATATAGATATTTCACTGACTCGAGGGTAGTAGTGTGGCCACCCCAGACCTTTCAAACTATGCATACAAAGTGCAACTTTGTTGGAGCTTATACTCATAAAAAAAAAAAAAAACAACAAATTACCAATTAACACATGGCATTTTTTTTCTGAGTAACAAATCTAGAGGGAGGCCACCTAGTTAAAGAAACTAACCCTAAGAGTGATGGACTAATGCAATTAACATTTAATATTAATTCAAAATGAGTTCATTTTATCTCAAAGCTCCAACTAATCTGAACATTTTAAATATTTATCTTGCTTATAAATACAGCATGCATAGGTTATCATGGGTGAAAAGGCTCAGAGGAATGCTACAAAGAATGAAGGTGTTTACAATGCCAATAAAATGACAAGGCACAAATATCATGAACACTTTGTTTAGTTTTTGTTTAGTAGTTTCACGAGTTTTGTTCCCAAACTTGACTTGTTACTGTCCTGAAATTGATTACACACTCTTAAGTTTTAGTTCCAACAATTAATCTAAAAGCTTTGCATAAATCAATTTCATAATAATCAGACCTCTGAAAGAAAAAAAGGAGAGGCAAGAGTTTCCACCAGAATGGTTACAAGAAAACCAACATCCATTGTGTACCTGCATGAATAAGTTTGTCCAATCCTGTCTTTTAGACCAACCTTATGAAGGCATTATTGAAGAGGAATGCATGGGTATAAGCAGATCGGCTAGTGTAGTTTTCACACAGCCTTTATACAGCTAGATAAATCATACATTTGGTGCAAAATTCAACATCTATGTGTCATACTAAAACTGAAAGGAAGGCAGACTGTAGTCAGAGCAAAATGTTTGCAATATAAATATACTAAGAGCACAAATGCAGAAAAATGTGTTCACAGCACAAAATCCATGATATAAATCAGTGAAAGAAGCAGCTAAAAAGACTACCTTTCTAAAGGTATTCTCAGTTGTGTAAAAGAAGTACTCAAAAGCACAATTTAAAAAAAAAAAACAAAAAAAAAAAACAAACACACACACAAACATACAACCTTGCCAGCTTTTTCCACCACCTTACCAGCTGCATTAAATGCTTGAGAAACACACATCTTCATTTTAATACAAAGTGAAACACAACTATGCCAAAGGCACATGGATTTATCTATCAACAGTCTCACATGACCTAATGTTTTACTATCATAAAAAATGGATAAGTACTGTTTTCTTTAAACTAAACAGGAGAAAAAAAATAGACAATCTCAGAAATGAATTATAAATTCTTTAATAAATATGGGTAGAAGTAAAGAATCTAGGGGTCATTTATTCAGAGAGAGAGAGAGAGAGAGAGAGAGAGAGAGAGAGAGAGCGAGAGAGCACAATAGTGCGTTGCCACACCCACCATTTGAAGAACCACATGGATTGGGACCAGAGTGCAGCTGTGCAATGGGTGACACCTCAGCAGCATACTGGAACACTGTAGTGCCAATCCTGCCACCAACCCCCAAGTTTTCCCTGCAAGCTGGAAGATCTGCTTACAGTGCTGGATGCAGATTAATGTTATACCCAGGATGAAACAGTTACAGGTTAAGGCCATTGGAGTAGAGTCACTTCTGGTGACATTCCAATTGCCAGTGCAGATTTCTAGCTTCAGAGCTAAATTCCAAATCACACTCTAAACATATTTCTAAGACTGTTTTTTCATTCAGTAAGTATTGCAAGAGTAGATCTCTTGTATTACTGAAAGATAAAAAAAGGTTAATACACACTTCTGCCTTTTATAATTAAGCTGACGCAAAGCAAAATGAAACTTAACTATGAAAAGTTGTACCAGTCTCTTGGCATCATTACTACTTGTGCCTTTTGAAATTTTAAAATAATTAATGCTTAATAGTACATTAGACCCTGATGCCTTCTTATTTTGAGTAATGTCTTCCTTTTTACGTCCTAATTATTAGAGATTAAAGCAAGCATTTGAATTATGGACCAAAAATCTGGAATTCCTTACCATACAAACTTTTTTTTTTTTTAAATAATTTTGGTTGTTATTCTCTCCTCACTTTCAGGGGATAGTGGGGGATTAATGGTAGTGACTGGCTCACAATAAAATGCAATTTTACATTTTACAAGCTATTCAAACTACACAGTGTTTTATTTTTTCTGGTATTCAGTGGTGGCACTATGCACCATGGTCATCTCGCCAAAGGACACTGCAGTCCCCTAATATTCTAAGAAGAATGCCCGATAAGGCTTCATATTTATCACCTTCATTCATGTCAAAGCGAAATTTTTTATTTTTAATAAATCTGGAAAATTTCTAAAACCTTGTTTTCACTGTGTCATTCTGGGGTATTGAGGTTTGCTAGATGTTGAGAAAAAAAATAATTCAAATGTTTTTTTGTAAATGGCTACAAAACAGTAAAATGTGAAAAAGTGAAGGTGTCTGGATACTTTCTGAATTCACTGCTCATCTATACATATAAAAGGCAAAGCCCTCACTGACTCATTACCAATTCTCTCACTGTCCATATAGGTGGGAAGCTGAAATTTCACGTGCTCATCCCTTGCAGTGTACTTACAAAAGGTAGGTATGTTTCATGTCCTATTGCAACTCTTCCCCAAGGGTTGGGGAAATGGGTGTAGCCCCTAAACTGTATATATAGATAGGGGAAACTCCCTCCTCACTATTTCTGCGACTTCCAATATACGTACAGTGGGAGCCACGTCAAACAGCCGCCTGGAGCATGACAAGTCCATGACAGGACCATGCACGATCCGTGCACGGAATGTGATCCCCCGCGATGACGCAGTTAACAATGCCCCGCCCCATAAACACCCCCATGCGCTTTCTAAAAAGATGGTTGCAATGCTGTATAATCCCGCCAGATGGAGCATTGACTGCTTCAGTTAACTGCAGTGTCCAGGAAGCCCTACACCGTATCTTTAATATACTGTACAGGCAGTTCTTGTATTGTCAACATACTGTAGTTTCATAAATAGATGATGTGGTAAAAAAAACAACAACAAACCAATTAATAAAACAGATTTGTTAAATCACTCAATACACAACCCATGATGATACGGAAGCGTATTAGGGCCACGGTGAAAAAAAAAATACGGACACAGTGAAGAAAAAAAAAATCAAAATGTCGAGATTAAAGTCGACATGATGACTTTATTCTCGACATGTTGACTTTATTCTCGCCATTTACGTCGAGATTAAAGTTGACATGTTGACTTTATTCTCGACATTTCCACTTTATTTTTGCCATTTATGTCGAGATTAAAGTCGACATTTCCACTTTATTCGAGTAGTTTATTTTGTCAGTAGAATATCGCAAACTAAACTTCATCTTAAAATGAATGTTTAATTTACTAGATTTTCTCAAACCCCCGTTATAAGTTAATGTAGCACATTAAATGCTTTATATTAAGTGTTCCCCGACCCAGTTTTTAATCTCTATGCGCTTCTTAAACTGACTTCCTCTTGCACACAGACAGCAGACAGCGATCGCCGCACATTGACTTCATGATATTCCTGCTCTATGAACATTCAGAATACTAACATACAGTGCATGATATCTTCTTCACGATGAAATGCATTAAAGCATGCATTAAACACGGGTGGCGGGGGGCACGGTGGCGTGGCTGCAGTGCTGCTCCCTTGCATTACGGGGTCCCCAGGTGTATGTTCAGTGTAGTGAACTTTATGACAGGTGTAACGAGGCTCCAAAAAACTGGATATATGAATGGGTATCGCACTGGTTTAACTGGAATATCGTGTAAATGTTGGCTTCGTGATGTGGTGGACAGAGACACGAACGCAGAATTCAATGGATGTTCTTCTGAGCGGGCTTTCTTTATTGCATGCGCGCTGTCTCTATCTGACGTACTAAACCTCCGGTTCCTATCCTTGCTTTTTCTTTCTGCACATAACCAATCACCACACGATAAACGTCTTTGTGAAATTAAAACAAGTTATAAACTTAGACCTCAAGAGTTTTCAGAACTTAAAATGTACAGAACTTAAAATGTATTAAAGCATATGGGGGCACGGTGGTTGCGCTGCTGCTTCGCAGCAAGGGGGTCCCGGGTGTTCCCTGCCTTGAGTTTGCATGTTTTTTTTCTGGTGGGTCTACTCGGCGTGCTTCAGTTTCCTTTCAAAGACATGTACTGTAGGTTGTGGGGTTTTGTTATGTATTATTGACCCTGCTACTTTATGTGTTCCACGTATTCACCCTGCGATGTGTTGGCACCTCATTCAGGATTTACTCCTGCCTCACACAAGATGCTTGCTGGGATGGGCGCAACCCTGAATGGATGGCATAATTAAACATGTATAATGAAGATTTTTTTAAAATTTCTGAAAACTCCATCCCAGCAAGCACCATGCCCCCACATGCTTTAATAATTTAAAGTTCTGAAAACTCCGAGGTCTAAGTTTATAACTTGTTTTAATTTCACAAAGACGTTTATCGTGTGGTGATTGGTTATGTGCAGAAAGAAAAAGCAAGGATAGGAACTGGAGGTTTAGTACGTCAGATAGAGACAGCACGCATGCAATAAAGAAAGCGCGCTCAGAAGAACATCCATTGAATTCTGCGTTCGTGTCTCCAACCACCACATCACGAGCCCAATATTTACACAATATTTAAGTTAAACCTGTGCGATACCCATTCATGTATCCAGTTTTTTGGAGCCTCGTCACACCTGCCATAAAGTTCACTACACTGAACATACAACTGGGGACCCCTTAATGCAAGGGAGCAGCTCTATTGCCACGCCACCATGCCCCCCGCCACCCATGTTTAATACATGCTTTAATGCATTTCATCGTGAAGAAGATATCATGCACTGTATGTTAGTATTCTGAATGTTCATAGAGCAGGAATATCATGAAGTCAATGTGCGGCGATCGCTGTCTACTGTCTGTGTGCAAGAGGAAGTCAGTTTAAGAAGCGCATAGAGATTAACAACTGGGTCAAGGAACACTTAATATAAAGCATTTAATGTGCTACATTAATTAATGACGGGGTTTGAGAAAATCTAGTAAATGAAACATTCATTTTAAGATGAAGTTTAGTTTGCGACATTCTACTGACAAAATAAACTATTAGAATAAAGTGGAAATGTCGACTTTAATCTCGACGTAAATGTCGAGAATAAAGTGGAAATGTCGAGAAAACTAGTTAGTAAAATATTTAAGACATCCTTAATAATCCTTAAAGACAAACGCCATCTGCCAGACATCTGCCAGATGAAAAAGATGACGTCGCATAGACGTCTCCGCGACGTTTGTGTGCTATCTGGGTTAACAATCCTTAAAGACACGGTACGTCTGTAATTTATCTATACCTATCATTGTAGGTACGGAATACAAATGCAGGCTATGTACAGTATTTTACATTACAGTGTATTTTACCTAGTTCCATTTAATATACTGATAAATTATATTTTGCTGCAAAGCGTCTTTTTGACTAAAAGAGGAGTGACATTGTGAGTTTGTGACACTGACAGTAAGCTGTAATGTTAACTCCAGACTTGGTAAACAGACCATTAAGTTATCTAAAGTTACATCTGACCGCTGCTGGTGCTGCCAGTGATTTTCAAAACGGCCAATAAAAAACTAAACTGGGAAATAATCTGTAAACTACCCCAAACAAATTTTATAAAAATAAATAAATAAAGTCACCACTTACCGCGAATAGTCCATTAACACTAGAATTACCAGAGCCTACGAAAAAACTCGTAGATCCGTCCCACCTTAAATCGCTTCTTAAAACCATTCTCACCTCTCCGCCAGCGTCTTTTGTTAATCTAAATGTGTTGATAAAGAAAAGTTGCAAGTAGCCGGCTATTTCATCCCCCCATCGACTTATATTTGTACCTTTTGTGAAAGTGTTTGATATTTGGACTTCAGGCTTCATACATTATATAGTTTATGCCTACATTTTGTCATTTACTACTACAATATGAAAAACGTTTCTGTTTTAAAAATGTGTTTACACGGATTACTGTAGAAACGGAACACACGTGAAATACGTGTATTCCAAATAATGATCTATTTCCACTCTAAAACTCCACTTCACTCCCAGATAATCAATCAAGGCATGAGCTGGGAGAAGTTTGTGCACTTTCTAAGTCGATGGGGGGATGGAATAGCCGGCTACTTGCAACTTTTCTTTATCAGCACATTTAGATTAACAAAAGACGCTGGCGGAGAGGTGAGAACGGTTTTAAGACGCGATTTAAGGTGGGATGGATCTACGAGTTTTTTCGTAGGCTCTGGTAATTCTAGTGTTAAGCCGCCATCTTAATCTCTGTAGTGCAGTTTGGTAGCGTCAGTTCGGCGGGGGAGGGGGTGGGTTGTTAAAATCACGTGATTGCAACTCAGCGCAGCTAAATTGCTGGCGTGTGTTAACGTGTTCTTGAGAACAAAGCGCCATCTAGTGGTGGAACCAGGTAAATGAATAAATAGGGCATGAATGGGCGTGTTTACTGTGAAATCTTGACACGCCTTCTGTCAGTAGAGGGGGGGGGGGGATCAAGGCGTGCATAGGCAAGCCGTACGCCATTCACACACCATTCACACGGCCGCGGCTATTTGATGTGGCTCCATCTGTAGGAAGCCCAAATTTCCCATGCTCATCCTTGAACACTGTACTTACAAACATTATGTTTCACACGGCCGCAGCTATTTGATGTGGCTCCATCTGTAGGAAGCCCAAATTTCCCATGCTCATCCTTGAACACTGTACTTACAAACATTATGTTTCATTTCACACCATGCCCCGTAATGAACTTTCGAAAATAATGTCTTACTTTTGGCGTTTCTCACCATTATGCCGTAAGGAACTTTTGGAACTTACCTCTCCTTTTAGCAGTTTCATTCCTTATTTCCGTTAACAGACAATTTATTTCACGGCACAGACGCACAATGGCTGCCCCCGGTACCGCCTTGCTTTTTCCACACGGCCGCTGACTGCGCACCTATCACGTAGTTGGCTCCCTGCCTATATACATTGACACCCCGTGCTCATGTGCCTCCTCACTCGCTTCCTTACTTTCCTCAGCTGTTCGTTGTGTTCAGTGCTCCCTACTTCTTTACTCCACCACTTCAAGCCTGTTATTGTTCGCCTTCCTTCACGTCTTCCTACTGGTGACTCCTGCCTTTTCATTTACTCCACCGCTTCAAGCCTGTTATTGTTGGCCTTTCTTCATACATCTTCCTGCTGGTGACTCCTGTCTTTTCGTTTACTCTACCGCTTCAAGGGTGACATTGCTGGGTTCCCTTACTTCCTCATGTCTCCCTCCTCGTGACTGTTGCCTTTTCTTTTACTCCACCGCATCAAGGCTGTCATTATTGGGCTTCCATACTTGCTCACATGTCTCTCCCTGGTGCTGACTTCTGCTTTTCATTCCCTACTCCACCACTTCTCGCCTCCTTCGTACTTTCTTTCTCAATGGGTGCAAGTTTACCCCGAATAACAATCACAATTTCACTGACCCGTACCCAGTGGTTTCCCTGCCCCAAAATTGCGTCTGCCTCTTCCATTCTCTCTCTTACTTATTGGATGGCCATATCAATCTCAGCCTTGATATCCGCAGAGGCATTGTGTCTTATGTACTGAATGACTGGGACAGGTTCAAGGTGTGGAATGATGACGGTAGAGCAGACAATTATACTATACAGGACCATTACAGCAGTGAAATGCTTAAGCTCTCAACCTATGGTTCTGCATGTGACCTGATAGCTTCCTCGGAACTGTTTCGTTGTCTCTTTCAAGTATATAAAAATGGGGAAATATTTTACACCTTTGGACAACCGGGAATGCCCGTTAAACATCTTAGATTCATGGGTAGAGATTTCGGTAGTGGACACTTCGATGTTTATAAATGTTTCAACTCTGACAATGTGGACACAAAGTTATCAATCAAACCAGTTGTATCTTTACAACGGTTGACAAACGCGGAACGTAACTTGAACACCTGTCCTCCAAATACGAACCTGACTGAAAAAAATAATGATAATCAAATCCTTGATGACAGCAACATTCAAACAGTGACAAAACATTTACATTGACAATCATTTTATGTTATTTTTAAAATGTTTCCTTTTCTTTAAATAAACAACTTCTCCGCCGCGAAGAGCGGGTATTTTGCTAGTACAGTATAAATGAAACTGTTGAACAGAGAGGAATATCAGTGTCTCTAGCAAGGGCCACAAAGCTACATCTGGTGATAAACAAGCAAGTGTTACCCTGATTTCTAAATGTAAAATCTTGTTAAAATAATTTTAAAATGCAAGAACAGTAATTACTACATATACCTAACACAGGTTGTCTGTCCCCAATTTGTAACTTTTGCATAGTCCAAGATTTGAATAACTAATAACGAATTTACATTTACTCATTTGGCCAACGCCTTTAACCAAGGCAACTTGTAACATTTATGATACAACTGATTACTAACCCTAACCCTTTTGGTTTTCCAGTTGGAGCACAGGTAGGTCAAGTGACTTGCTCCTGGTCTTACAATGTCAGTAGTGGGATTTGAACCCGCAACCTCAGGATTTAAAGTCCAAAGCCTTAACCACTATACTACAAAACACTGCCTGCTATGATAAGAATATGTTAAAATACACAACATTCCTATAAATTAATGGGATTTGGAGAAGGAGAAAAGAAAAAACTATTAGCAGGATAATGTATGCACAAGTACCAATACTTTAGTACCAAGTAGACAGAAAGATTCAGAAAACTTAATGGTTCTAAATTTTTTCCACTATTGGTCGAAATGGACTATATTACAGTTAAAAGACAGATAGAACTTTTTTAATCCCCAGTCAAAATTTGGCTTTTTACAAAAGCTCTTTAAATAAATAAATGCATAAATAGATAAGTATGTAAATAAAAAAAATATACACACACACTTTGGTCTGAACACACTATAAAGCAAGAAAATTCAAAAGAAAGAAAAGTTCTGACTTGGCTGTAACATTATGCAGATGTGTTGCTGTTGGTATAAAAGGAGCCCCGATAGTTTTCCTTGACACACTGCTGCAAAATAATTTGCGGGCTGAAGGGCATGCAATGTTAATGTGTCAAACCGACAATGTGCGAAATTGTTCATAATGGGACTAAGTTTTAATTCTTTCCTTTCCTACTACTGCCAGGGGTTTCAGAGTATGCCTTATAACTGAGCTTGTCCTTTTAAATTAACTTGTTGATTAAGTGATGTTGCCAGCCCAGCACACCACAGCCTACAAAATCGCACTGGCCATCACAGAGTTATAGATGTAAATCACTTTGAGCTACATTATTTGTATGAAAATGTGCTATATAAATAAAAGTTTTTGTACAAGATGTGAAGGATGTGTCTTCCCACAATTAACACTAGAAATACCAAAGCCTACGAAAAAACTTGTAAATCCGTCCCACCTTAAATCCCTTTGCACCCCTCCGTCAGCGTCTTTTGTCCTGTAAATGTGTTGATAAGCAGCAAGCAGCCTGCTATCAAATCCCTCCAATGCCCCACAAGGTTTTCTCAGCTCAAGTCTGTTTACCTGTGTATCGGTTACTTAAGAGTTATATACAGTGAGAAGTCAAGCAAAATGACACCTTTTATAAATACTATATAGTTATTTGGAACACATGCATTTCATGTGTGTTCCATGTCTACAACAATCTATGTAAACACATCGTTAAAAAAGAAACGTTTGTCATGTTTTAGTAATAATTGACAAAATGTAGACATGAAGCATATAATGTGTGAAGCCTGAAATCCAAATATCAAACAAACACTTTCACAAAAGGTACAAGTATAACAAAACAAGTGCACTTATATTCAAGAATAAAACTTCAGAAAAAGAACCTGCATTAAAGTGCGGCATTGACACGTCTTTAACACAACTGCTTTGGAGGCGCAACGATAAGAACTGCAGACTTTTTACTACTTGGACATGGATTTTTACACGCCGAGACTCATCTATTCAAGTAGTCAACTTCAAGCGCTGAGAACAAATGCCCGTGCTGGTGTGGATCCGTATTTACCTGACGAGATAAGAAGGCAGTATCATGGCAGCAGAGCCGGAGCTAAGCTAAAAGCCATGTGACTAGCGAGAAAGTGGAGCTAAAAACCTTCGGTGCCTTCTGTGATCATGGGAAATGTGAACTCACTACCAAATAAGATCAAAGAACTGGCTATATACATATATATCTATACTAACAAAAGGCAAAGCCCTCATTGACTGACTGACTTATGACTAATTCTCCAACTTCCCGTGTAGGTAGAAGGCTGAAATTTGGCAGGCTCATTCCTTACAGCTTACTTACAAAAGTTAGGCAGGTTTCATTTCGAAATTCTACGTGTAACGGTCATAACTGGAACCTACTTACGCAGCTCGGTCGCCGTGTGAGGGGGAGTTGCGTCCCTCATAGTCACGCCTCCCATGTAATTGAGTGCATGCCCATATAAGGCCGTCCGTCAGCAGCTATCCAATAGTCACGCTGCCGCGAAATATTCGATGGTGAAGGGCTGGGCTTATGCAAACGAAGATGAGATGGTCAGGGATAGACTAGTGTTTGGCACAAACTCAGCGAAAGTGCGAGAGAAACTTTTAAGTGCCGGGTCTGAGCTAACATTAAATAAAGCCGTGGACATTGCAAGATTGCATGAGATAGCACAAGCACAGCTGAGAACCTTCGATGCATGTACTCTGAGCGGCTCACGTGAACTAACTTTGCAGGACTGGGAAAGGTAAACCCGTGCATGCAGTGTGTGATATCTCAGACACACTACTTCTCCGCTGTGAAGCGCGGGTATTTTGCTAGTGTTTTATAAAGTACAGATGCATATTCTATAAAGTGCAGATGCATGTTCCAGTCAGTATTCCGAGTGTGTGCAGGTACAGTTTGTGTGTGAGTAGTGCAATGTAGATGTAGTGCAATGTAGGTGTGATGTAAGTGTATGAGGGTGTTCAGGAGTCGAATGGCCTGGTGGTAAAAACTGTTCTTAAGTCTTGTAGTCCGAGCAGCCAGACTCCTGTATCGTCTGCCAGACGGTAACAAGGAGAACAGCTGGTGTGCTGGATGGCTGTGGTCCTTTATGATGCTGCTTGTCTTACGCAAGCACCGATGGAGGTAAATGTCTTCAATGGCAGGGAGACTCTTGCCTGTCATGTGCTCTGCTGCCTTCACCACTCTCTGTAGTGATTTCCCGCTGCTGGCAGAGCAGCTCCCATACCATACAGTAATGCAGCCCGTCAGCAGAATATCGACCACACTCCTGTAAAAGTTTGAGGTGATGTTGGCATTCATGTCAACCTTCCTCAGCCTCCTCAGGAAGTAGAGCTGCTGGCGAGCTTTCCTGACCACCGTGTCTATGTGAAGAGTCCACGAGAGATCCTCGGTGATGTTTACTCCGAGGATGTTTACTCCTTATGAATATGCTTGTATGCGTCACTCACTTCACATTCTTTTGCTGCCTTCTCAATTGTAAGCACAGTCCTTCACCCGCGAATATTTCGCAGCAGCGTGTCTATTGGATAGCTGCTGACGGAAGGCCTTATATGGGCAGACACAACTCCGCCTCACACGGAGAACGAGCTGCAGGCTATAGCCATTTATATGGACAAAAGTAGGTTCCAGTTATGACCGTTACGCGTAGAATTTCGAAATGAAACCTACCTAACTTTTGTAAGTAAGCTGTAAGCAATGAGCCTGCCGAATTTCAGCCTTCCACCTACATGGCAAGTTGGAGAATTAGTGATGAGTGATTGAGTGAGTGAGTCAGTCAGTCATTGAGGGCTTTGCGCCTTTTATTAGTATATATATATATATATATATATATATATATACACAAATATATACACAAATATATACACTAGCAAAATACACACTACTTCTCCGCTGCAAAGCGTGGGTTAAAGAAGTTATGAAAAAGAAAAGGAAACATTTTATAAAAATAACATAATATCCCTGACCATCTCATCTTCGTTGTCAACCGTTGTAAAGTATGGCAAGCCAAATTAACATTTAGAGATATCTCAAAATGAATTTTAAGATATCTGGAAATGCATTTTAGATATCTTAAATTGAATTGCAGATATCTAAAAATGCATCTATTTTATGATATCTCAAATAGATTTCAAGATATCTTGAAATGATATGCTGTACATTTTGAGATATCTGAAATGCATTTCAAGATATCTTAAATGCAATTCGAGATATCTTGAAATATGTTAATGTGCATTTTGAGATATCTCAAATACATTTCAAGATATCTTAAAATACATCTGCAGGCATTTTCAGATATCTGAAATAAATTTTCAGATATCTTAAAATAACTTCATGCGTATTTAAAGATCTCAAATACATTTTCAGATATCTTAAAATAACTTCCTGCGCATTTCGAGATATCTTAAATAACCTTAGAGATATCTCAAAATCACTTCCTGTAAAATTTCTTATACTTTCAATGGAACTTCCTGCCTATTTTAAGATATCTTGAAATGTATTTGAGATATCTTGAAATGTGCAGGAAGTTATTTTAAGATATCTTGAAATGTATTTGAGATATCTTGAAATGTGCAGGAAGTTATTTTAAGATATCTTGAAATGCTATTGAGATATCTTAAAATAAGAAGGAAGTTATTTTGAGATATCTCGAAATATAATTTAGATATCTTAAAAAGCATTTAAGATATCTTGAAATTCATTTTTTTTCAGATATCTGAAATACATTTTTAGATATCTAAAATGAATTCCGTGATATCTTAAAATGGGTCTCTGCTCCATTTCAGATATCTAACAATGTATTTCAAGATATCTCAAATTGTATTTCAAGATATCTAAAAAGCATTTTAAGATATCTTTAAAAGGACACTCAATTATTTCAAGATATCTCAATAGCATTTTCAGATATCTACAATACAATTTAAGATATCTCAAATACATTTCCAGATATCTCAAAACAGCTACCTGTCCATTTTCAGATATCTCAAATACATTTTCAGATATCTCAACATCACTTACTGCTCATTTCAAGATATCTTAAATGCATTTTAAGATATCTTATAATAAATAAGAAGTCCCACTGAAATAATAGGCAATTTTACAGGAAATGATTTTGAGATATCTTGAAATGCATTTAAGATATCTTAAAATGCATGAAAGGTCAATTTAAGATATCTGAAAATTCATTTGAGATATCTTGAAATGCAGAAACAATTATTTTGAGATATCTGAAACTGTATTTGAGATATCTTGAAATGCATTTGAGATATCTCAAAATGTATTGCAGATATCTTAAAATGTAAAGGAAATTATTTTAAGATATCTCAAAGCGAGTTTCAGATATCATAAAAAGTAAATTACATTTTAAGATATCCAAAATTCATTTTGAGATATCTCTAAATGTTAATTTGGCTTGCCATAGTAAAGATAACAGGTTTCATTCATCGAAGTGATCACTACCCAAATCGGTACTCGTGAATCTAAGATGTTTAACAGGCATTCCCGGTATTAAAATGTGGATTTGCCTGCGAATATTTAGTGGCAGTGTGTCTATGAACGTAATTTAAACTTAAGCTTTACACCTTGCTTTCCTATTGATATGTCTACAAAGGCTTGTTCAGCTTCAGAGGGTTGTTCCTCTCTTACTGCATCAATAAACAGCTTTTCTTCCTCTTTATCTGAGACATCACACACTGCATGCACGGGTTTACCTTTCCCAGTCCAGCAAACTACAGTGAATTGGTTCAATTTACCACATTTTTTTACACTGTCTTCCTTTAGCTGGACATTGACTTTTTCCACCGTGTGCTTTGTTTCTGCAGTAGCTGCACTTATGAATATGCTTGTATGCATCACTCGCTTCATATTCTTTTGCTGCCTTCTCAATTGTGTAATGCGTTTTTTGTTCAGCGCTCTTTGGAGCTCTTGCTTGTTCTCTGCGTACTGCGTTCACAGTCCGTTCACGTGAGCTGCTCGGAGTACATGCATCGAAGGTTCTCAGCTGTGCTTGTGTTATCTCGTGTGATCTAGCGATGTCCACGGCTTTATTTAATGTTAGCTAAGACCCGGCACTTAAAAGTTTCTCTCGCACTTTTGGCGAGTTTGTGCCAAACACTAGTCTATCCCTGTCCATATCATCTTCGTTTGCATAAGCACAGTCCTTCACCCGTGAATATTTAGCGACAGCGTGTCGATTGGATAGCTGCTGATGGACAGCCTTATATGGGCAGGCACTCAATTACGTGGGAGGCGTGATGATGCGGGACGCAACTCCGCCTCACACGGCGACCGAGCTGCAGGCTATGGCCTTATATATGTACGAAAGTAGGTTCCAGTTATGACCGTTACATGTAGAATTTTGAAATGAAACCTACTGAACTTTCGTAAGTAAGCTGTAAGGAATGAGCCTGCCAAATTTCAGCCTTCTACCTACACGGGAAGTTGGAGAATTAGTGATGAGTGAGTGAGTGGGTCAGTCAGTCAGGGCTTTGCCTTTAATTAGTATAGGTACATTATATTATATATATATATATATATATATATATATATATATACAGTAATCCCTC